>CM052807.1:38410092-38425968 GCA_028533885.1 Nasua narica
CACCTAACACAGCTTCCAACCAGAATAAAAATAGTAGTAGGTACTTTTAAATATTTATCAAATTGATAAATGAACAAAATAACTGCCTTTTGTAAGCATGTGTTTAACACGAGCCAGCAATATAATATAGTTGGTAGAAATGTTATTGCTGTCTGAAGTTGACTTAAAGAAAATAAAATATTTGGTAAAAAGTAAAAGGCAAGTTTTGGTATAGGCCCATCACATTTTGAAAATTATACATACTCCTGAAAATTACATTTTAATAGATATATTAAGAAATATAATTATGAGATGATAGGAAATGGGAAAGCATGATATACAGGGGTCTGAAAACCATGTTGATAGAACAGCAGGTGAAGGAAATAGAAATTTTTCATCTGATATTTTAAAGGCTCTAGGATATGATGGATATTCCTAAATATTTGAAGAGTTGTGGTATGATTGTAGAATTAAATTTTTTTCTGAGTTTAATTCCAAAGAAAAATCTAGATGAATGAGTAGCAGAATTTTGGTTCAATATGAGGAAGTACTCCCCACGAGAACGCATTGCTTATGAGGAAATGGCTTTCGCTTTCATGAGAGGTTCCAAATTGATTGACCACATCTCTGGAATGTTTTAGGAGTTTTTCTGCATAAGATCAGAAGCTGGACTATAGGACATCTAAGGAGCCCTCCAATATCAAGTGTTTGGACTTTTACAGTGAAATAAAAGGACTTAGCTGAAAAGAGATGTCATCCAAACAGCGGAATTAGTGAGTCATGAATTGGAAACTAATTACATACAAAGTATATATGGTAAAACTAAAATCATAGTATTCAGAAAAATTTCGTGGTCAAAATGATACCAAAAATGAATGATCATCAAAATTAAGATTATAAGAAAACTTTTGACCTACTGTTTCATTTTATGTAACCCATAATGTAATTTTTGCTCACAATTGTTATAATTTCATTGATAACATCACTTCTAAATATAGGTATTCTCAATTTTATCAGGTGATTAAGAGCTTTAAAAGCTGAAAGTCTTAAATAAATGAATGACCAAATTAAATAACTTTCATAAACCTGCCCAGACAATGAATTAATTATAATACTTAGACTTTATAAGCTTGCTTTAAAATGTAGCATTCGGATGACTGACATAATGTGTAATAGTTTAAAGTCATTGCATCTTAATATGGAAGCAAAACTGCATGATAAAAGGATAATGAGTCTGAGTAATTTCCATTTACAATCTTCTAAATCTATGGAAGACAAGTATCAACTATGTATTTCTTTTACAATCACAGAGGAAAAGATACTACCTACTTTGCATTCATTATTGGATCTTAATCTGATTAAGAACACTCTCCTGTTTGTACTAGAAGAGTGGGCTGTTTACCACTCTCCCAAGTTACTAACAAAATTGAACCACCCTCCTTTCGATCATCCCTGCAAACATTTATCAAAAATATGCTGTGATCTATTAAATTGTTTCTATTACTTCAAAATATAAAGGTAGAAGTTTCTAAATTCAATATAAATTATTCATTACACTTAGGATATACTTGGTATTTTAGTTTTTCTTGTAATTATCTATGAGTAATCTGCGTGTATTTGACATTTGGATTTTCTTTTGATGACCCATACACTGAGTTCTGCATCTAAAGAACATTTGGCAGAAAAGGCTTCTCTCTGAATTTTGATTTTTGTAGATAAGAGTCTGCACAAATCCCACAAGGTTACTATGCAGAGGCAGATGTTTGCTATAAACTACAGTTCAATCCTGTGCCCTGCCATTGTCTACTTTCCCTTCCATATATCATCACCAAAAAATAACAAGATAATAGAAAACAAGTTTTGATTCCAGAATGATTTTGGTTGATGATGATGAATGGAACAGAATAGACAGCTTGATTTTCATAAGTTAAATTGAACTTGCAGTGCCAAATGCAGCAACAACAGCAAAAAGATTAGCAGACATGACAAGGGAAAAGAGAAGAATTTATGTGCAAACACATAATGTCATTTGAAAAAAAAAAGGTGTTATGAAAATGAACAAATGCATAGTTACTGAAATGCTGGCAGGAAAAAAAAAGCTAAAAATACATTATCCAATGTTGGAAGCAATTGTTAAGACGAATCAGGGCCAAGTAAACAGAGCAATGTGGTTTCAGGAAATAACTTCATTTTATTTGGGCTATACAAGAAACCAAACTCAGATTCTTTGGCATACAATGCAAGTAATTATAAAGGACTACAATCTACCTACTATCCAAAGGAGAAAATGGCCTAGGTGGCAGCGGTGAATACTTTAGCTAACATAATGAACTTTCCCCATCATTCACTTAACCACCTTTTATGAAGTAAGCAGTTCCAGCTGGGACATTGTTTTGAGGTTACACCGTGAAGAGTAAAATAATAATGTTCTGCCATTAATAGATTCAAATAATTTGTGATAATAATCCCCTCCTCTGGTTTGTGGCTTCTTAACAGGCAAACTGAAAAATTAATCAAAATGACTTTTAAATGCAGATTTTAACCTAAAGATCCTTCACATTTTCATGTATTAATGGAATTTTTTTAAATCAAATTCCTTGTATTAAAATAAATTCATGGAATTGTCTTTATCTCTATATATGAACTGAAACAACATTTGTCTTAACTAATTCAGGCTAAATCAATAATTTGCTGTTTATGCTTCTCCCACATCAACACCCAGGTCACTGAAATATTCCAAATGTCTTTAGTTATAGGCATTCAAGTAACTTTAAGGGTATTTCAGTTTGTTTCCTTTGGTAAAGTATCAAGTATCAAGTTTGATTTGTAACTCCAGAAATTATGAATTATTCTCAAGAAAATGGCCCATTACCTTAAAATCATTATCTTAGAGATTCATTGTTCATAATGTACAAAAGCAAAGCCCAAAACAAACCAAAACAGAAACAAGTGACCCCAAAGATATTTTAATCAGTCTCATATTATTGTATATAATGCATTTCTGAAAATGTCTTTTAAAAAGTAAAAAAAAAAAATGGATTTTGATGTCTAAAATGAGGGGAGGGACATTTGAGAAAGGCAAAAATGTAAAAATTTAATAATTAAAAAGCCTAAATAAAGTTTAGGGAAGTTATTTTTTTAAATACCTTTTTTTTCAAAAATTTAAGTTTTCTCCAAAATAATAAAATGTGAGTTGACTTTTATTCTTGATCATAAAAGAGTAATTAATTGGTAATGCAATCTTCCTCACATCAAAAGCTATAAAACTGAACTAAATATATACAACTGCTGTCAGAGTTTGGATAACAAGCAGCATAGGATTGTGCTTCCTGAGACAAGGGAAACAGATGAGATTAGCCCCACAGTAGGCTAGAGTCTCTGGTTAGTGGCACTTTCTGGATCACAGCAGTGAGAACTCAGGACCACAGTGGCAGAGGAGTAGAGGAGACAGAGATCATATTTTTTGTGACTACAGAGGTAGTTAGAGTTTGAGGGGCAGGGCTTGGGGGGCAAGGGAATGCATAAGAAAGATTACAGAGATCTGCATAAAGCCTGTTAGGAAGAATACTAAGCTGAGCATGCACAGGACAAGACTTCATAAGACTTGGCAGAGAAGTGCTGCTAGGATTAATAAGTGAAGCAGAGATATTTGAGATCACGCAGTGCTGAGAGACATGATTTGGACCAGCCAGAAAAGAGACTCTGCTGAAGGCCTTAGGCACTGATTAGACATCCCTGAAAACTCATGCTTTAGGAGACATGTCTAATAGAAATTAAAAATATGCTACAAAAAAAAAGCCATAATCTGCCAGTAAGTTAACCACTCATCAAAACAAAAAGCACCATTCTAAACAAACAAATACTGTAGAACACTGAAAATATGAACTATATAATATTTAGCATAAAATTAAAAAAAAAATTACTACATGTGCAGAGAAGCAGAAATGTGATTTGGCCAGGGGAAAAGAAGAATCAATTGGAACTGAAACCAAGATGATCTAGATGTTGAAATGAGTAGAAAAAGAAAAACAGAAATTTTAAAAATTTACATGGATTAAAAGAAAACATACTACAAATTAAAGTTGGATCTTATATACAAATAGCAAATAAAACAGAATTTATGTTAAAAGATGTTATTAGAAATAAAGAAGAGAATTTTATAAACTAACTAGACCTAACAGACAACTATAGAACACTATCTGCAAATAGTAGAATACTAATTATTTTCAAATATACAGAAAACATTCTCTAGGCTGAACCATATGCTTGGTCATAAAACCAATCTCAACAAATTTGAAAGGCTGAAATCATACAAAGTTTGTTCTGTACCCCCAATGAAAGTAAATTACAAATAAAGAACTAAAAAAAAAAAAGAAGAAATAACTAAAAGAAATTTGAGGAATTTACAAAAAGATAGAAAATAAACTACAGATTCCTAAATAGTGCATGAGTGAAAAAAATCATAAGGGAAACTAGAAACAATTTTGAAATGAAGGATAATGAAGATATAACATATCAAAACATAAGATACAGACAAAAACAGTGCTTAGAGAAAGATCTTAACTCGAGAACCTAAACTTCTACCCTAACATATTGGAAAAAGAGTAGCAAACTAAACTCAAAGCAGAGGAAGGAAATCATAAAGATTAGACTAGAAATTAGTGACTTAGAAAATAGAAAAGCAATAGAGAAAAATCAATGAAACCAAAAGTTTGTTTTTTGAAAAGTATAACTAGATTGACAAATCTTCAGGTACATTGATAAAAAAGGGGGGGAGTGGGGAGGGTGAAAACTCAAATGACTAAAATCAAGAGTGAAAGAAGGGATAATGTTACTGACCTCACAGAAATAAAAAGGTGATTATAGTGGAATATTATAAGCAACTATAGGCCAAAAAATTAGATGTGGATAATATGAGCAGATTCCTAGAAAGAAAAGGAAAAATTACTTAACCAGACTAAAGAAAAAATAAAAAATCTGCATAGACCTATAAGACAATAATTATTATTTTAAACACTCCCCACAAAAAAGTCTATCTTTACTGATGAATTCTGCCAAAAATCTAAAAATAAATTAATAACAATATTCACAAACTCTTTTAAAAGCAAATAGAATGTAACACTTTTCAACTCATTCTATCAATCAAGCAAGGATTTTCCTGTTACCAAAATCAGCCAAAAATATCTGAAGACTAATCTCTCTTATGAATATAGATTCAAAAATATTCAATAAAGAAAAAGTAGACCAAACCCAGGTCCTTATTTATATAAAGTATGTAAAAAGAATTATACACCCAGAACCAAGTAGGATTTATGTCAGGAATGCAAGTTTGGTTTAAAATATGAACATCAAGGTAGTATACCCTTTCAATAGAATAAAGGAGAAAAACACAGGGAGATATATATATATACACACACATATAAAGCATTTGACAAAATACAATAAGCTTCCATGATAAAAACACAACAAACTAGGAATATAGGGGAATTTGTTATTCCTTTATTCATTTATCCTGATAAATCATTATTTGTATTTATTTATCAACCTGATAATCTATAAAAATCTCACACCTAACATTACACTCAATAATAAAAGAAATAAGGCTTTCTTCTTAGATCAGGAATAAGATAAGATTGTGTGCTCTTACCACTTCTGGACATTATTATATTGGAGGGTATAACCAGGGCACTCTTCTAAATAAATAAATAAGAAAAGAAGAGAAATGGAGAGAAAGAAAAGGCAACCAGATTAGAAAAGAACAATTAAAACTATCTGAATTTGTAGATTACATAATCTTGAATACAGAAAATCCTTTAAAAATCCACTAAAAACTGGGGCACCTGGTGGTGCCATTAAATTTATAGTAATTTTCTTGAAAGCCACAGAAAATTGATACAAATTGTAAAAACTTACACACTGAAAATGTTGACTTTAAAGAAAGTTTATGTTGCTATAGATTAAACACAATTCTTATCAAATGCTAACTTGCAGAAAAGCAGAAGTTGATCCTAAAATGCATATGGAAATCAAGAGACCCAGCGGAGCCAAAACAATCTTTAAAAAGAAGAACAAAGTACAGGACTTATTTACCTCCAAATTAAAAAATTTAGAGCAAGTATATACAGTAATCAAAATAGTGAAGTACTGGTAGAAGGATATAGATCAGTGGGATAAAATTAAGAGTTCAGAAATAAATCTTAAATTTATTGTCAATTGATTTTCAACAAAAGTACCAAGAAAATTCAATGGAGGAAGGAATAGTCTTTCCACAAGTGGTCTGGGGAAATGGGATATCTATATGCAAAAGAATGAAGTTGGACCATTTATTCACACATGAAAAATAAGCTAACTCAAAATGAATTATCAACTAAATGTCAGAGTTAAAATTAAAAATTCTGAGGACATCTAAATATAAATATTCATGAACTTGGATTAAGCAAGGGCTTCTTAGATAATACACAAAAGCACAAGTTACATAAGAACTTTAAAAAGTAATGCATTAAAGAAAATCAATACATTGGACTTCAACAAAATTAAAATAAAAAACTTTTGTGCTTTGAAACACATTATCAAAAGAGTGAAAAAAACAACACATGGAATGGGAGGAAATATTTTAAAATCATATGACTGATAAGGATCTAGTATCCAAAAAATGTCAGGAACCCTTACAACTCGACAATAAATGGAAAATAAACAAAAAACAATACAAAACAGAACAAACAAAAAACCATGAAAAGTAGGCAAAGGATATGAATAGGCATTCTTCAAACAACAACCACCACCAAATTAACATTAAAGACATTAAAAGGTATCAAGCATAATTAGTTATCAGAGAAATACCAATCAAAACTACAAGATTATACTGCTGTGTACCCCTAGAATGACTATACACAAAACAAATAATTACACATATTGATGAGGATGTGGAGAAATTAGAACCTCATAGTGTTGGTTTTAATGTAAATGGTGCAGCTGGTTTAGAAAAAAAGGTCAGGTCCTCAGTGAATCTCTCAAAAAAGAGAAATTACAGAGTTGATTGCTTCTCTGGTAAATTCTACCAAACATTTAAAAACTAACACCAATTCTTCCCAAACTTTTTCAAAAACATGAAGAGAAGGACACAATCCCTAATTGATTCTATAGGCCAGGATTGTCCTCATTACAAAGACTGACAGACAATAGAAGAAATCATGTTCCTTATGGATGTGGATGGGATGCAAACATCCTTAACAAAATAATAGTAAACTGAATTCACCAGCATATTAAAATATCTATTTTATTGTGTCAGATTGCCAGAATATCCTCAAGCACTGGTTTACTTAAGTTTATGAAAAAGAGAGGCAATCATTTCTAACTTATTATTATTTCTAACTTACCTCCCTTTTTGAGACTAAAAAAAGTGACCTATCAATCTATTTGCATTGCAAACAGCGTTCATAAGTGATGACACACACACATGTACCTGCAGGTGCACATAAACATGTGTTCGTATGTATGAATATGGAGAGTATATTACCTCATTTTAAAGGACTTATTTATTTTATTTAAAGAAGAGAGAGGGACAGAGGAAGAGGGACAGAGAATCCAAGCAGACTTCACACTGTGTATGGAATCTGATGCTGGGCTCAATCCCAGGACCCTGAGATCATGACCTGAGCCAAAACCAAGGGTTGGATGCTTAACCAACTGTGCCACCCAGATGCCCCATCTCATTTTTAATAAAACAGTGTATATAGTATCTCTATTTCGTATACAAATGTCATGTATTCATATATTTGTAAATACCATGATGTAGAAATAAAGGGCAAAAAGTCCTTGCTGCTGATTTTGATTTTTCCAGGAAACTTTAAAAATTATACCAAAATTCTTTGATATCACTGTTGTCATTAGAGAATACATTCGTGAAAAAAAGTCATGATATAAATTATTCTGTGCTCCATTGCCCCTTTATATTCTATTTGCAAAAATTGAAAGACTCTTGTACTTTGTACAAAGTGACAACTGAAAATTAGGAGATAAATAATTGTAATTCTGTTTTCTTTGGAAGATATACTAAATCACTATGTGTCAGTGTTTGGAAGATACCTTACTCTTAACAAAGTACAAACTACACTGAGAAGGGGGTGACCTGAACATATATCTCACCAAAACAACAGAGGAGATATTTTAATTTTTTTTAATATATTTAACAGAGTATTACTGGTGTTTTACACTTTGTCAATTATTAATACTTGATGTTATAGCATTCATTTCCACTTGTTATCACCGGTTAGCCGAAATGTTTCAAGGTCTTAATAACTAATTTTTATGGAGAATTCCACACGTAAACCAAAACAGAATAATTTCATATATCCTTATAGTCACTATCCAGCTTCTATAATTTTTAGCATGTGGCTAATCAAGTCTCACGTAACAGTAGATCTCTTTCTCCCTCTGACATTAATTAGAACTCCAAGCTTCAAATAAGTTTAGTATAATTTTTTTCAAATATATCTCTAAATAAGGAAGACTTTTTTTTAGTATAACCAACACATTATCTCAAAAAACTTTTATAATTTTTAATTGTATTATCAAACTTACAATTATTACCAGCAATCAGTGTATGTTTGTATTTCTCAACTCTCTCATCCATTTTTTTCCTTGCTTGAATTAGAATCTGGTCAAGGTCCAATATGCATTTTGTTTTTATAGCTCTCCGAGCTCTTTTAATATTAAGGATCTTTATTCCACCTTTTTTTTTTTAAAGGATGCCGGGCTTGATCCCAGGACCTTGAGGTCATGACCTGAGCTGAAGGCAGAGACTTTAAGCCGCTGAGCCACCCAGGCGCCCCAAAGATCTTTATTCCACCTTGTATATTTTTTTATCAGTTTCTTAAAAAACACAAATCATTTGTGCTATGGAGTTTACACATTCTTAATTTTACTAATTGCATCTTCATGGTGTCTTTCAATGAGTTTCTTTGAACTATATTTCCCATAAACTGGAAGTCAGATCTAGAGGCATGAGTAAATTCATGTTCTGCATTTAGGCAAAAAATTTTGAAAGATGGCATTCTACACTTCCAAATTGGGACACACTAGGGAGCACAAAATATCTCATTGTTTTTCTTTTTATAATAATAAATAAAGCATGTGGTTAAAGTTTTGTCAATTTGATCCATCCATTATAAAGTTTGCATTATTAGCTTTTCATCTAATGATATTAGCCAGCTATTGGTTACTATTAGATATTTCTACTATTTGGGGGTTGCAAAGTGGTGCTATTTTAATTGTGTCATTCTGTTTCAGTTTGATAGCTGAAATTTCTTAAAGATTTTTTTTTATTTCTTTATTTATTAGGAAAGAGAGAGAGAGAGAGAGAGCATGAGAAGGGAGAAGGTCAGAGTGAGAAGCGGACTCCCCATGGAGATGGGAGCCCGATGTGGGACTCGATCCCGGGACTCCGGGATCATGACCTGAGCCGAAGGCAGTCGCTCAACCAACTGCGCCACCCAGGCGCCCCGATAGCTGAAATTTCTTTATAAACAACTTTCTCCATTAACTTATTGTTTGAGACACAGTTGATAAGGGAAAATATAGGTTTGATTAATTTCTTCTATGGATCTGTGAAACTTATTTTTCACATTCAATTTGAACTTATGCATTGTAAAGGAAAAAAATGCTTTTATACTATATATGGTTAAAGAATGTAAAATTGAAAATTAATTTTTTCCCTTATGACATGTAGTATTCTCAGACTATTTAAGCAATTTAAAACATGAGTTTCAGAGATAAGAAAATCAGATCAAAACAAGATATAATTTATACACTAAACCAGTCTTAATAGAGTTTGAGCAATTTCTCTATGATCATAGACCATTTAGGATTATATACAATTTCCAATTGTCTTTTTTTATTTACACTTTATTCTGTTCACAATTTTGAATATTAATATTTCAAGTGTATAGTTTCTAGTTTTAGTTAGTTTTGTTTTGCTTACCCATTTTAGCCACTTTACCATCCCTTTTCCAAGAAGAAAAGAGTTGAAATTTATGAATGCATGCCTTTTCTGGGTTTTTGATATATAATTAATTATATTTTGAGAAACATAAATGTAAATGAGACCATACTGTATACTCTTCTTTTTTTCAAATTAGAAATATATTCTGAACATATTTTTTAAGATTTTTATTTATTTATTTGAGAGAGAGAGAGAGCGCATGAGTTGGGGAGAGGCAGAAGGCGAGGGAGAAGCAGGCTCTCCATTGAGCAAGGAGCCCAGTGCGGGGCTGGATTCAGGACCCTGTGAACATGACCTGAGCCGAAGTCAGACACTCAACTGACTGAGCCATCCAAGCACCCCTGAACATATTTTTAATATCAATGAAAAATAGTTTATTTTTAAAAGATTGTTTAGTATCCCATAATTTTTCTATCAATTTTATAGTTGTTAAGCATTCAGCATGCTTCCAATTGTGAAGTATTTTAACATTCTTGCACTGGGTCTCTCTTCAAGGTGGTGTGTGTGTGTGTGTGTGTGTGTGTGTGTGTGTGCACGCTTTTATGGGGAACACCATCTTAGCCTGAAGAGTACTGGCTCTCCTTATGTCTGCTATTTCTATGTTCTTTAGAGTTCTCCTTACATCTTCCTAGACAATCTTTTGTTAATTTTTTTCCCAAGTTACCATTAAAGTTAATAATTATTTATATTAACTTTCATTGTTCAAACACTGTATAATTTCTCATCCCTAATTGGACTAAAAGTGATACAACATGTATAATTGTAATTCATTCAATTTTACTTCCATATAGTGTTTCATACTGTGACTACTCCATCATTTCCTTATCCATTCTTCTGTTGATGGATATTTAGGCTGTGACTTTTTTTCTATCACAAGTAATGTTCTCATGGATATTCCTTGCACATAAATATAAGCATTTTTAGAGCATCGAAGAATTTCTGGGTTGTAAATATATATACATATAGCTTGTACTAGGAAAAACTAATTGTTTACCAACATGATTTATAATTTACACTTCAGCCAGTAGCATATGAAGGTACAGATGCTTCATATATCACTGATAGATGGTATTATTGAATATTAATATAAAAATGTTTGTCAATCCAGTAGATGCAAAATGGTATTTCATTGAGATTTAAATTTTTATTTTCATTATAAATACTGGCTATTGGTTATTTGCAGTTTATTTATTATCTTAAAAAGAGAGGCAAACCAGAAGACTTATTCTTAGCTATAGAGAACAAACTGAGGGTTACCGAAGGGGAGGAGGGCAGGCTAAATGGGTGATGAGTATTAAGGAGGGCACTTATGAGGAGCACTTGTTTTGTATGTAAGTGATGAATTACTAAATTCTACACCTGAAACTAAAATTACACTGTCTGTTAATTAACTGGAATGTAAATAAGAATTTGGAAAAAAAAAGAACCTGTTTTTGTGTTTTACTCTTTTTTTTTCTTTTGGGTTGTTGGCCTTCTATTATTGATTTGAGGGAGTTCTTTATATATTCTAGATATTATTTTTTAAGTTACAGTCGTGGATAACTTTTCAGTCTCTCACTTTTTATTTTACTTTCTTTCAAGTACATTTCACTGGATAGAAAACTGAATTTTAAAACGATTTTATTAAAGATTTACTTTAAAGCTTAAGGAAGGTCATAAAGAATATTATTTTTTATTGTCCTCTAAAGGATTTATATTTTTAGATTTAAAAATCAAACGGATCCATTTGTTTTTAACCTATGTAGGTTGCTGTTAGTGCCTTGTGTGCAGTGGAAAAAAATTTTCATTTTTTTCCATGTTGGCAATAACTGTTTCAGCACCAGATAATGGTACTCCTTAATCTGCTACACTGAAATGCTATGAGAGCTCTGACATTAATAAGATGTCTATATTTTTATGGGTCAGTATTTTCTTTCTCTTTTCTGTTCTCTGATTTGTCTATTATAATACTTATAAAATGCTGCATTAATTAAGCTTTGATTTTGAAAGGTCAGTACTAATCTATTTTACTTATATTCAAGAGTGCCTTAGTTTCTTTTGGTTGTTTGCTCTTTGGTATAAAAATATGAGTCTTCTTGTCAATGTACATAAAAAAATTCACTGAAATTTTGACTTGACTTTTAATATATCCTTATAGATCAATTTTTGAGTAAGGTACTTGATGTTCTTGAGTATTTTTCATTGCAATTGAAATGTTCTGTAGGTTGAGATTAAGAATTATTAAAATTTTGTCTTTGTTTTTCTAGTTTCTTTTAAAGATTATTTATCTTGAACATTGCCTCCTCAAAACTTGACTGCACTGTTAACATAGACATGCTCTTCCATTTCCTCAAAAGCCATTTCCTAAAACATAGCTTAAACCCCAAATAATATCACATCTAGTTTTTCATGTTTGTCCCGACATTACCAATATTTTCTCAATGGGTTAACAACAACAACAAAACAAAACGTTACTGTACCCTATATGCTTTTTTTTTTTTTAAGTTTCTATTTATTTATTTGACAAAGAAAGAGAGATCACAAGTGGGCAGAGAGGCAGGGGGAAACAGCCTCCCTCCTGAACAGAGAGCCCAATGCGGCGCTTGATCCCAGGACCCTGAGATCATGACCTGAGCTGAAGGCAGAGGCTTTAATCCACAGAGCCACCCAGGTGCCCACCCTATGTGCTTTAACTAACAATACTTCCAGCTGAAGTGTAGCAAAATAGCTCTTGGGGAAATTTGGAAAGTTGAAAAGCAGACCTTGACAAGTTCTTTGAGGATTTGTTCTAAAATTCTTTTTGCCAAAATCTGCCTGGGATTCTACATAGAAGTTTCATTGCAGTCCCAGTGAGATAATGGTTCCCTCTAGAGTTCTTTAATGACTGAGCTCATTGGGCTCTTTGTATATCATGTGAGATCTGAATCCTATATTTGAGGGAAACTCATAATTGGAGAATATTAAATAAGCAATAAATATGTTAAATTCTGGAAATATTAGGAAAAATTTTGAACATTTTTAATTTACAAATTAAACTATTGCATATTTTTTTTTTTTGCAAATGTTAGGCTAACACAAAATATACATACAATAAAATAGACAGTAGACCAATAGAAATAAATAAATAACAAAGAAAGTTTCTTTGTGCTAAAAGAATAAAATCAAGAATTACATACCTACACTGTATCTTTTCATAAGATCATTGCAACTCACTATTCCTTGCTTATTGCTATTTGATAAGTAAATTCAATAGAATTTGTGAAAATACCATAGTTATTTTACCAATACATGACAACACCCTCTAAACCAAACTATAATCTTTTCCCCTAAAGATGTGAAGAATCTGAATCATCTATTAAAAGGTGAATGTAATATTGAGTGGATTATTCTCTTTCTGTTTAATATTGAGTGACTGGAAGTGATGCAACATCAGCAACTGACATCCTACTCATTAGAAATATTCATGAAACATGTTCATTTCCAAGCAAGACATTAAAGATTTAAATTACACTATAAACCTATTTTAATAATAAAGATTATTCTTTTGGCCAAAATCTAAGGACTTTTTTTGGTAATTTATGGGTTCTATTATACAGTGTATCACATTTATAGAAAAACAGGTTCCTAAAAATGAATTTTGTATTACCTAAAATATTTTATTAATGAAAAATGGAGCATTTATTTGTCAGAGAATCAACTTCTTGCATATTCTGTTCCATTTTGGGTGAACACCCCTTACACACTTCATAGGATTTTGTGTTCTATATTCCATTATTTTTTTGTGGTAGTGAAACCCTTATTTAAAACTTGGTTTCAGATAGATGATCTTAGTATGTTTTATGTGAATGATTTTAAATCAAGTTGACTTATCTTTCTAGTGTAAATTATGTCGGGACCTGAATGTACTATGTTGCCTTACAGTAAATTGGAAAAAGTAAAGATAGCTGAAGTACAAAAGTAGAAATGAAACATTGAAAGTGAAAAGCTAGTTGGGTTAATCTAATTGCACAATAACTATAAGACATTAAAAAGTATAATTCTAATCAGTTACAGAGGTAAATAGAATTATAGAAACAAAACCAGACTTATATGTCAGGCTGGAAATTTAGGAATTTATTTGTTATACAATGTTTCTTTTGTGATATATTTAAAGATAAATAGAAATTAAGCCAGTAATTTTCTTAGAATATTTCTTTAGCAACTTTTAATTTTAAACTTAATTTAGAATCCCAAGAATGTAGTAGAGAAATATTCAATTAATTTGACTTTTATGATACTTGAGACCAAAAATTCATTTTTTACATAAGTTTTTATGTAACTCAAGTTATCATACTTATTAGTAGGAAGAGAAGGAAAACAAGTAATATTACATAGCATTACAAACTATTGTCTTAATTTTCCTTAATATTATGAAGTAACTTTCAAGAGGTAACTATCCTTTTCTTTCATGAACTTTGATACAAATGAAAATTAAAAATTTCAATTTCAACAATTCATATGTGGATTTCATAAGGGTCATAATTTAAAATTAAGCATAAGTATAAATACCTGAGACTTGGTCAATAGGTTAAAATTGTAATGTATGTATTCTTTTTAAACTTTGTTTTTCTAGAGCAGTTATAGGTTAACAACAAAATTAAGAGAAAGGTGCAGAGGTTTCTTATAACTTTCTGCCCTAAAACATGTGTAAGTTCCCCATTCTCATGAGTTCACTAGAATGGTACATTTTCTGACCAAGTATGAGCCTACACTGACACACTGCAATCACATAAAGTCCAGAGTTTACCTTAAGGTTCAACTTGGTGTTGTACATTCTACAGATTTGATATGTCATATATCCTTTATTATAATATACAGAGAATTTTTGCTGCCCTAACACTCCTCTGTACTCGAGGCCTTTTCATCTTTCCTTGCCATCGTTGGGAAACTGCTGATATTTTTATTGACTCCATAGTTTTGCCTTTTCCTGAATTTTATATGGTTGGAATCATACAGTATGTAGCCTTTTCAGATTGACTTCTTTCACTTATTGTTAGGCATTATGTTTCCTCCATGTCTTTTTATGGCTTGGTAGCTCTTTTCTTTTTGGGACTGAATGATATTCCATTATCTGCATGTACCACAGTTTATTTATCCATTCACCTACTGAAAGACATCTTGGGTGCCTCCTAATTCCAATAATTATGAATAAAGATGTTATAAACATTTGTGTGCAGGTTTTTGTGTGAAAAACAGTTTCCAACTCCTTTGGGAAGGAAGTTGGGTCATATCAATCCTACAACTTTGGGCTCCATTATTATGTTTTTTTTTTTTTCCATTATTATGTTGTCTGTTCTGGATCTTTTGTTTCTCCATATACATTTTAAGGATGGTTTGTTGATTTCCAAGAAGTAACTTGTTGGTATTCTAATTGGGATTGCATTGAATCTGTAAATCAGATTGGGAAGAATTTACATCTTGATAATATTATGTCTTTCTATCCATGAACATGGAATATTTCTTCAGTTGTTCTTTGATTTTATTGATTAGTTTTTCAGTTTCCTTATGTAGGTCTTATATATATTTTGTTAGATTTATACCTAAGTATTTTATTTTGGTGGGTGCTAATGTAAATGGTACTGTTTTTAATATCAAATTCCACTTGTTCTTGTTGGTATATAGAAAATAAATTGACTTTTAAATATTAAACTTTTATCCTGAAATGTCTTATTATAATTGCTTATTAATTCTAAGAGTCTAATGTTTTTGTACAGGTGTATATATATTTTGTGTGTGTATGTACTTGTTTTGAGTTTGTTTATAAACATCTTGGCATTGAAAACACCTGAAACAATTAAATTTTTATTTTTTAATTGCTAACAATTTGGCTATCTTAGGTTTCCTCTATAGAAGTGCTTGAAAACTAAATAGAGTTAATT
>CM052807.1:38426468-38444166 GCA_028533885.1 Nasua narica
GGGCAGAAGATATGAATAGACATTTCTGCAAAGAGGACATCCAAATGGCCAACAGACACATGAAAAAGTGCTCAATATCACTCAGCACCAGAGAAATACAAATCAAAACCACAGTGAGATACCACCTCACACCAGTCAGAATGGCTAAAATTAGCAAGTCAGGAAATGACAAATGTTGGCTGAGGATGCAGAGAAAGGGGAACCCTCCTACACTGTTGGTGGGAATGCAAGCTGGTACAGCCACTCTGGAAAACAGTATGGAGGTTCCTCAAAAAGTTGAAAATAGAGCTACCCTACGACCCAGCAATCACACTACTGGGTATTTACCCTCAAGATACAAATGTAGTGATCTGAAGGGGCACGTGCATCCGAATGTTTATAGCAACAATGTCCACAATAGCCAAACTGTGGAAAGAACCTAGATGTCCATCAACAGATGAGTGGATAAAGAAGATGTGGTATATATATATATATATATATATATATACACACACACACACACACATAATTACAGTGGAATACTATGCAGTCATCAAAAGAAATGGAATTTTGCCATTTGCAATGACATGGATGGAACTAGAGGGTATTATGCTAAGCGAAATAAATCAATGAGAGAAAGGCAATTATCATATGGTCTTTCTGACATAAAGAATTTGAGAGACAGGGTGTGGTGTTGTGGGGGGTGGCAGAGGGAAATGAAACAAGATGGGATCAGGAAGGAGACAAACCATAAGAGATTCCTAAGCTCACGAAACAAACTGAGGGTGGCTGGGGGGGTAGTGGGGTGGGATAGGGTGGCTGGGTTATGGACATTGGGGAGGGTATGTGCTATGGTGAGTGCTGTGAAATGTGTAAGCCTGATGATTCACAGACATGTACTCTGGGGCAAATAATATGTTATATGTTAATAAAAAATCTTTAAAAAATTTAAAAAAAGGAACTAGCTTGAAGTAATTGTAAAAGGAAATTTAGAAATATGGTTGACTGTAAGGCAAAGCAGAGTATGGCCAATAGAATAGTGCCCTCCTCCCCCCCCCCAAAGATGTTTATATCCAAATCCCTAGAACTTATGAATATGTTATGTTTCGTGGCTAGAGGGAATTAAGATTGCAGATGGAATTAAGGCTGCTAATCAGTCGACTTTAAATAAAGAGACTATCCTGGATTGTTTGGATGGACCCGATATAATTCCAAATTTCCTTTAAATGTGGAAGAGTTAGGCACAAGAGTTAGAAAAGATGCAGGGAAGAGGCAACTTTAGAATAATGTGCTATGAAGACTCAACCCACCGTTGGTAGCTTTGAACATGGAAGGGGGACATCAGCCAAGGAGTGCAGGCAGCCTCTAGAATCTGGAAAGGGGAAGGACAAAGATTTTTTTCTAGAACTTTTAAAAGGAACAGAGAGTCTGGACAGAGGTCTACTTCTGTTCCTGTATCTTAAAGAATATATGGTTACTTTCTGTCCAAGTGGGGGGTTAGCTCAGAACGTGGCCCATCAAGTGACCCCAGACAACACAGAGAGGATTTGATACTAGGTTGACGGGACACTGTCATCATTCAATTCAAAGGTTTCATTTGTGGGAAAAAATGGCTCAGGCCAATGCAGATTCTTAATATATAAGTTAGGAGTTTATGTGCTCGGAGTATACTAAATGTCAGGTTGCAGAAGTCTAAGCCAGGGGGCATAGGAGAACAGAAGCAGAGTTACACAAGGCCAGACTTCCTTATTCAGAAGAAGCCAAGCACAGAAACAAAAACACAAATAAACCCGCAACCAGCAAGAAAAACACACACATACACTCACAAATTAAAAACAAAACAAAACAAAACAAGAACAACAGAAAACAAGTCAGGCAGTAATAGGAAACAAGAAACAGAATAGAAAACCAGACATGGCAATTTCAGGATTCCAAGAAGGCAAGTGCTTCCTATAATCAGCCAGGTTGGAATGATTGCTTTCTTGTCTTGCTTTAAAGTAGTCTTGTTCTTTTTTTTTTTTTTTTTATGATTTTATCTATTTATTTCAGAGAGATGAAGAGAGAAAGAGAGAGAGCATGAGTATGGGGGAGGAGCAGAGGGAGAAGCAGACTCTCCGCTGAGTAGGGAGCCTCACGTGGGGCTGGATTCCAGGACCCTGAGGTCATGACCTGAGCCAAAGGCAGATACTTAACTGATTGAGCCGCCCAGGTGCCCCTAAAGTAGTCTTGTTCTTGATAGAATGAATTCACAATACAGTTTGCTGCCAAGAGTAAGGTAAGTGCATACATTTATTACAGAGAGAGGAATTTCTTCATCTGGAAAGCAATCAGAGTGCTACTAATGATATATCTCAATTTTTTCTCTCATTTCTGTAGTCAACAGATTTTATTTAAATAACTGATGCTACAGTCATTGTGCTACTCACTGAAACTATAAGGATAACTACTGTGCTCATGAAATGTATCGTTGATTAATTTCAGTATCTGGGTTAGTCTAAACCATCCTATAAATTGTATCTTTCATGGTCTTAAACTCTGAATTATTCCTCATAGTTTAGTTTAATTAATTCTTACTTTCTGTGAAAAGGAGACAGTTGATCATTACCATCCAGATCTTTTTCATTAAAAGCAGAAGTATTTCGACTTCTCCCAATAGTAGTCATCACTAGGGATATTTCCTATTCTTTTTATTTTTTTTTAAGATTTTATTTGTTTATTTGACACAGAAAGAGGGAGAGAGACAGCACAAGAGGGGATGCAAGCAGGGGGAGTTGGAGAGGGAGAAGCAGGCTTCCCGCTAAGCAGGGAGCCTGATGCGGGGCTGGATGCCAGGACCCTGGGATCAAGACTTGAGCTGAAAGCAGACGCTTAATGACTGAGCCACCCCCGTGCCCCGATATTTCCTATTCTTAATATTTATTATTTATTCTTTTTTCTGGATCATCTCAAATTTTTCCATATCTGACTTGGGTTATAGAACTTAAAGTTAGACATAGGAAAACCTTGCTTATATTTTTGATAGTGACAAATGAAATTTCTAAATATAGAAGTTCACAGCCTTCCTGAAAGGTTAAGAATGTCTCTGGATTTCCGCCGATAAAACTTTGGAGTACCTCTTGGAAAATAACATTGAAAAGAAAATCTTGCAAAAGGCCTTAAAGTACAGCTCTGTAGGATTTCTTAGAGGTAACAAGTTAATTCTAGAGTTAGGACTCCCTTGTGGTATTGCAGCATTTTAGCATGTTAAAGATAAAACACATTTCATGATCACAGGAGAGAATGCAACTGCAAAAGCAAGCTCATCCGCACTCTCGTCCTATCCTCTGGTTTAGCTGGAAAATTGAAGTAAACATCTGTGGATGTGGTGCAATTTTAAAGGTATTCCCTTTAACCTAGATGATGCTCTAGGTTAAACAATTCTGGCCCTAACTTGCTAGACAGAAGCAGCATGGATCCAGAAACTGAAGTGCTTTGAATGCTTCTGTTGGGCTTGTACTAGGTCATCTGAATAAAATCTGAAGTGCCAATCCTATTAGCATAATCCAATTTAATCATATCCCTAATCTAAGATATTATTTTTCTTTGAATTTTCTTATTGTTGGCTAAACCAGGATTTTGTTGCTATGTAAATATTTTTTGGCCACAATATTTATGCTAACATAATTGAATGGTAACATGAAAGTCGTTATTAATTAGGCTATTAAGTCTCTATCAGTCTTAATTCACATGTGACATAAGAAAGCCAGAAACAAAAGCATAGAATGGGCGTTTTGGCAAAGTACTACATCCTGTCTTCTCACGGGTGATTATGCTACGAAAAGAAATAAACAAATCTCTTCTACCTATAACAAAGTTACCGGGGACTCTTTCTGGGAATACGTACTGATATTTACTCCAGGAAAATGTGAACATCAGAACATGAATTTGGAACACTGAACCAGAAACAGGTGACCTATGCAGCTTTTGCTGTGTTTAGATGACAGACGCAAATTATGTTAGAGGTGGTATCAGTGAAGGCAGAGATGGGGATAGGACGGAGTGGAAAGTTGTGGAGGTAAGATGTCCAAAACATTGAAGATTGTTTCTAGTAGTCGCATGTTCATGAGAAAAAGAAACAGTTACTGTGTTTAAACAGCCAAAATTGTTTGGAAGCTTTTTTATTTATATTGGATAGATTTAAGCTAGAAAAATAATTCTGAATGAGAACTCAAACTTGTGCTGGCATAGACATAACCTCCGTGAATCTCAGGAGCTATATCTAGAGCAATGGGAAAAAAATATTTCATTATATTTTATCGAATAGGGAATTTAAAACTTTTAGCTATTTTTTGAAAACTCCATAATTTACTTAATGCTATTTATTATTTGGAATATGTTTACTTAACAAACACCATGAATGGATTAGAACTGCTAATTTACTAATAACATAAAGATTTTTTCCTAAGATTTTATTTACTTATTTGAGAGAGAGAGAGAGAGGGGGCATGTACAAGTGTGGGGAGAGGCAAAGGGAGAAGCAGGCTCCCCGCTGAGCCGGGAGCCCAACTCTGGACCCTGGGATCACAACCTGAGCCGAAGGCAGATGCTTAAGAAACAGCCACTCAGGTGCCCTGATAACATAATGTTTTTAAGGAGAAAATTCCTCGGCACCTCAATCTTCAGATGGTGCAAGTAACTTCTTTGAATGATAGTTATTATGCATTTACTCTGTACAATTATGAGGGGAACAACTTTCAAATGTAGTGAAGGGAAGAAGAAAGCTGAGAAGTAGTAATTAAAGATTTGGTCATTACACCTCAGATTTCAAAAGATAATATAAATTGATCCATAGCTTTTAATCACTCCTTACGTACATACAGATTTTTCACAACTTCTCAGTGGATAACGGGAGACCAAGGCATTCATAAATGTTATGTTAGAAAGCTTTTACTTTATGATGCAAACCATGGCTGTGACGCAAAGCAATAATATACAGTACTCTTCTGTGGGATATTCAGTCACTTTCGTTCCCTTTAATGCTTTCTTCAGTTTCTGGAAAGGAGCAGAAGGGAGTTCAGGTTTGTGGCCTGCTCCTTTGTTGTCCTTCACGCTACAGTCACTGAAACTGAGTTGAAACCTCAGCAGCTCACCAGTGCGCATACACACACACCCTGGCTTTCATCGGTAACTTCTCTTCTTTTCGGAAGTTTCCATCAGAGAGCGGTGCACCTGACTGTATAGTACTTCAGCCGACTCACCACGGTGGGTGTGAAATGGGCAACTGCAGAACATTTCACAGTATTTTTCTTCATCTTTAAGATTGCCTCAAATGAGTTCTTTTTTCCTTACAGTGTTGAGCAGCTGAAACAAATGACTCCGGGGGACACACAAGAATTGATAGATCGAAAAGTTTTTATGGCCCATGCAACCTCCTTATTTCACTCTACCAGCAGAACTAACATGGGTTTGAGCCAACAGCTCCATGGTCAACACAGGTGGGCCTAAACATGTGTCATCAGATGAGACTTCTCAAGAACAATGAGGAAAATTGTCTTTATTTATGTTTGTTTTTTTCTTTTTATAAAATTTTTCCTAAATTCTTAAAGATAAAAATTCATATTATCACTATTTTATAGTTATATCAACTTCCTTTTGATCTCATAAATGCAAACCCTTTAAAAAAAGTAAAGTGATGAAAGAAAAAACAAACAAACAAACACAATAATACATAGATTCAAATAATCTGGAGAGGTCATGTAATCAGTTTTCTTACTTTAAAAAGGATTGACTATTAATATATGATGAAAGCTATTAAATCTTCCTAGAAGACATTTACCTTTAAAACTGAAAGGAAACATGTAAGACTTTCATTTCCATTTAAAAAATTTGAAATTCAGAAAGATTGGTTGAATAACCAAAGGAAGTAGGAATCTAGTTTAGGATTTTTCTTATAAATCATAATGCTCTTCCTTCTAGACTTTTTATGACTTCAAAATTTTCATTGATATTACGCACTTTTATTAATTTAACAACTGCAAATATTTGTTGAGTAACTTCTCTGGGCTACGCACTCTTCTATGCACGGAGCATACAAACACAAAAACAACAATAACCAGACCAAATCCTTACACTTAAGACCTTAAAACTTAGAGGGAATTGAAATAAATGAAAAACAAATACATGACAAAAACAGTAGAGTAAAAAATAGACAGCAATGAGGGGTGATAATTAATAGCCCTTTTGAGAGATGACAACTGAATAGAGACCTAGATAAAGTGAAAGCGCATGCAGATGTCTATGGGAAAGGGCTACTAGTAAGAGAGAACATTGATACAGAGGTCCTGAGCAGGGGTTGACTCATGATGTTCAAAGAATCATGATCACGGGTCAGTGTACCTAATCGAACTGGGTGGTCAAGAGAGAAAGAGAGGTAGATAAGTAACAGATAAAACCTGGACTTCAGATTTTATTTAGTGCATATTGAAAATATATTTGTTGTGGGATGCTGGTGAATGCCATAAGCAGATTTATATATTAAAAGGATGACTCACAGCTCTGGGAATGCACTGTAGTCAGGCAAGAGTGAAAGTAGAAAGAGAACCTGGGGTATAAGAAGTATAAGTGAGACAGCAGTAGTCTAGGTAAGATAGCTTGGATTGATAATTTTGGAGTTGATAAGTAGATATTTAAAGATACATTTTATCATTCTTAATGTTTTTTATACTTAATTGAGGCTACATTGATAGAATATAAAATTAACCATTTTAAAGAGAACATAGTGTCATTTAGTGCATTCACAGTGCTACAGAACTGTCCCTTTATCTAGTCCCAAGACATTTTCATCATCTCAGAAGGAAACCCTGTACCTATTGAACACAAGCTCCCGATTCTCTCCCCATCCCGAACACTGGCAGCCTCTAACCTGCATTCTATCTCTATAGATTTATCTATACATACTTAATATGTATATTTAATAAAAATGGAGTAATACAACAGATGATCTTTTGTGCATGGCTACTTTCACTTAGCATAATGAATTAGAAGTTCATCCATGTTGTAGCATGTATCAGTACTTCATTTTTTTAATGGTTAAGTAATATTTTCATTGTGTGGATATACAATCATGTGTTTAACTGGCCATTTGTTGAAAGACATTTAAGTTGCTTCCACCTTTTGGTTATTATGAGCAGTGCGGCTATGAATATGCACATACATAAATGTACTTGTTTATCTGTTTTCAATCGTTTTGGATCTCTACCTACGAGTGGAATATCAGAGTCATATGGCAATTATATATTTCACTCTCTGAGGAATTCCAAAATATTTCCTCATGGTGGAGCCATTTCACATTGCTACCATCATTAATTTTTTCATGTCCTTGCCAAAATTTGTTACTTTTTGGAGTAGTTTTGTTTTAGTTATAGCCACCCTGGTGGGTGTGCAGTGGTACCCATCTTATATACAGTTTCAATTTTCATTTTCCTAATTAATAATGATGTTGAGCAACATTTCATGTACTTTTGGCCATTTGTATATATTCATGGATAAATGTCTATTCAAAGCTTTGGTCCATTTTTAATTGGGTTGTTTGCCTGTTGGTTTTTCAGATGTAAGAGTTCTTTATATATTATGGATAGTAGACAATGATCAGATATATAATTTACAAATATTTTCTCTTATTATATAGGCTATCTTTTCATTTTCTTAATAATGTTTTGGTGTAAAACATTTTTAATCTTGAGAAGTCCAATTTATTTTTTTCTTTTGTTACTTGTTATTTTGGTGTCATATCTGAGATTCCATTGTCAAATAGAAGGTCATGATTTACCCCCTATGTTTTTTAGGCATCTTATGGTTTTAGTTATCTAATGTAGATTGTTGATCCCTTTTAATTAGTTTTTGCATATGGTATAGGTTAGGGGGGGCAACTTCATTTTTTTGCATGTGGATACCTACTTGTTCTGGCATCATTTGTGAAGAGACTATTATTTCCACCATTGAATGGTCTTAGTAGCCTTTTGGAAAAAAAATTTTTTTTGAGGATTTTGGCATCTATATTCATTAGGGATATTGGTCTGTAGTTCCTTTTTTTGAGATGTCTTTGTCTGGCTTTGGTATCAGAGTAATGGTGGTTTATAAGATATGTTAGGCGGAGGAAGGAGAAGGGTCAGAAAAGAAACAAAAGAAATGGAAAGAAAGGAAGAAAAAATAAAATAAACAAATAGAACCTCTCCCAGTATTTGCAGATGAATCTGTGCATGATTTTTTGATATTTCTGTGGAAGGATAAGCTTCTGGAGATGCTTCCTCTGCCAATTTTGCTGACACCAACCCTAAAAAAATTTTTAAGGTACTTCTAAGAAGTTCTTTATTAGACAAAGTATGGGGTATGAGATAAAAATTAGTAGTAAAGTATAGCCCACTTTTTGGCCTGAGTAACTGGGTGAATAACATACTATTTAATAGGATAAGGGTTAGTAAAGAGAATTTAGGGTGAAATCATAAATTCAGTTTTGGATATACTAAGTTTCAGCTGATTATTAGACAACCAAATAGAGAACTTAAATAGTGTGGTAGTTCATTAGATTTGGCTCAGTCATGGCTTAGAATTAGAGATATCCTAAAAGTCATTATTATATGGGTGGTAATTAAAAAGAAAAAAAAACACTATGTTAGTTCACTTAGAAACTAGTGTAGTTAGAGAAGAAGAAAGGGTCTCAGGAGAGAATTTATGACATTACAACATCTGGAAATTGGAAATTGAAGGATAATTCAGCCAAAGACAATAAGAAGGAACAAAAAGTGAGCTAGAAAGAAAAATAGGAATGTATGGTGTCCAGAAGCCAAATGCAGAAACTATTTAAAGGAAGACGTGATCGGTTGCTTTAAAGGCTACTGAGAGATCAAGCGTAATAATGGATCATTTTGTGTACTAACATAGAGATCACTGATGTCCTAAAGTTTTGGAGAAATAATCTCAGTTTGCTTAGATTCACGAGAAATTGAGGCTAAAAATACAGTGAATAGATGTAACTCTTCAAAGAAATTTTGCAGATAATGAGAAGAGACTATGAGAAGACAGGAAGACTATGAAGGAGTATGAAGTAAAGCATTTTTTTTTCCTAAGAAGGGATATATAGTATGTTGGTGTACTAATGGAAATAATGAAATAGAGAAACAAAATATGATTCAAGAAAAAGTAAAGTATCTTAATTTAAAATATTTAAAAGTCACCAATCATGTAACCATTTTCTTTCATAATCTCTGGTATATATGTATATTATTTTTATTTTTCTTTATATAAAGGGATCCATTTATACATTTTAATTGTATATAACATATACAATTAAATATAAATACTTCTTTATAAGTTCATAAAATCCTCATAATTGGATTAATGGCTGCATATTAACATATTGATATACCAATACTTATTTAATGATTCTTCCTTTTAATATTTAAGTTGTTTCTATTTTTTCTTTTATATTTATTCTTAAAGTGAATAGTCTTCAACACAACTGTTTATGAATATGTATGAGTAGTAGTCTAGAATACATAGGTAAGTTGCTGGGTCAAAGGATAGAAACAATTAAAATTGCAGTTCCCCATAATTGATATTTAATGGCATTCAGTAAAATATTATGACTTTTTTTATTATGACTTTTTTTAGAGCAAGAGATGTTGATTATGAAATTCATTTGGAAGAAAAAGAATAAAACAATAGACCAAAAATACCTCAATTAGAAGAGCAAACTCATACTGTCATCATGCCAACTCATGATGACAGTATGGTAACAGTTCATGAATAGAAAGACCAATGGAACAGAACAGTTAATGCAGAAACATGCACGTTCATATGGAAATTTAGTATAAGGTAAAAAAATCTTGAATATATGGGAAAAAGTGGACTTTTAAAGAACTGATGTTGGAAAACTATGCTAGACGAATTTAAAAAAGGTCAAATTAGATTTGTTACACATGCATTCATGAGGGAAACTTCCGAATGATCAGAGATTTAGGTTTTAAAAACCTGGTACTATTCCAGAATCAGGGTTAAATAAACAGTCCTAGATTAAAAATCTAGAAGCAATAAAAGGAATGGTTGACAGATTTAACTGTATGAAGTGTTTGCTTGATAAAAGCACCATAAGCAAAAGAAAAATGACCAATATCCAATTAGGGAAATATTACAATTTATTTTAAAAACAAAAGTTTAATATTCCAAATTATAGAGTGTACAAACATTGAGGACCATTGGTGACAACCCTATAGTAAAATGGGCAAGAGACACAAGTAGACTATCACAGGCAACCTCCTCCTCCCTCTTCCTCCTCTTCTCCTTCCTCTTCCTCCTCATCAGGTTTCAGGCATATGAAAAGAGGAATCTCCTCATACATAATAAAATTAAATCAAAAGCCAGAAAGATTCTCAACTCTCAGATTGGCAAAAATCTCATTTTTTTTGACAACACATATCTTTGATGAAATATGGGGAAATTTAAGATTTTGGTGCACAATTATATAACCCTATTGAGAAAACTTGGCAGTATTTAGCAAAATTACATGTGACTTTTTCTTTTACTTTTTTTTAAAGATTTTATTTATTTATTTACTTTAGAACTTGGGAGAGTGAGAGTGGGATAGGGGTAGAGGGAGAGCGAGAGAGAAAATCTCAAGCAGACTCTGCACTGAATGCGCAGACCCTGACACAGGGCTCAATTTCATGACCTTGATCCTGAAACCAAGACCTGAGCTGAAATCAAGAGTTGGGTGTTTAACTGATTAAACCACCCAGGTGCCCCATGTGACTTTTTCTTTTATTCAAAACTCCATGTCTAGAATTCCATCCCAAAAATATGCTACCAAAAATTTGGGAAAAAAATGTCTGCACATATATTTTGATAACTACAACTTTTATAGTATTCATAACAAAACAAACACAAATCTGGAAACAACCCAAATATCCATTTATAAGAGACTTGGTAATGATGATACATCTACCAATGAAGCAAATTGCAGCTACCAGAAAGAATAAAGAATATTTTTCTATGTAAGGAAATGGAGGTATCTTCAGGAAATATAATAAGAAAAAAGAAAGATAGGGGAAAGTATATGCTGTGATGTATATGAACCATCTAAGGCAGAGAAATACAAATATATGTGTTTGGTGTCTCTAGAAAGATAGATGGCTAAACTAAAAGAAAAAAAAGGATGTGTGAGAGAAAAGGAACAAAATGGAAGGGACGGGGGCACAATCTAGACTTCTCTAAATATGCCTTAATTTGTAGATTTGACTTTGTTGCTATAGAGATGTTAAGATATTTATAAGACAAATCTAAATTTATAAAAGCCTTAAAATCTAAAGCATTATAAGACAAATGAGCCTACAGTATTTCCAGTTGGTGGTATATCATACAAAGAAACATTATTTCAAGTGACTCTAAAACAGTTAAGTGACCATTTCTCCCTTGTAAAATATGCCTTAAGAACAAAATAAAACCACCAAAATATTTAAACTGACTTTAATATTCATATTATTAGTAATAACACTGGAATTGTTTTTCTGATACATATATATACCTAAACACTACATATGTGAAAAAATGTGTTAATATAATTAAGAAGCAATAATTCTAATATAAGAAAAAAGAGATTGAAATTCTGTTCTGTAAAAAAAATTCTTTAAAAAAATTCTGTTAAAAAAACTTTCATCTTAGATGTGAATTGAAAATACTAGGTCTATAAATTCAAGATACCTAATCTTTTCTAATTTCTTTCATATTTTCTATACAGATTCTGAAAAATACCACAGCAACAAGCAACTCAGGTGCCCAGATGTCATTTCTGACTATAAGAAATAGAAAAATGGAAAAATAGTTGATACCATATCTGAATATAAAATAAGTTTCAAGATCTTGGTACAGTGACAAATACGGTTTCCAAGACTATTTGGAATGTGGCAAAGAGAATTAAAGTTAACCTGAGGAAGTTGTCATTAGTCAAAGATTGAGCAATTTAACCATCAATAAGAATGATAACTAAAAGGTATGTTAAATACTTCAGGTATGTTAAAACTATATGGTATGTTAAACTTCAGGTATGTTAAAACTAATATATCTGTAATGATACTTAAATAGTAAACTGTTTTTGGTTGGGTTGAAAGGATGCTATAGGATAAAATTACTAGTTTGAAAACTGGTAGAGAAGAAAGGAAGTGTTAATTATTCTGCACCCTAAAATCAGAACACCCAAATATATCAAGCAAATACTAACAGATCTAAAGGGAGAAATAGATAACAACACAATACTGGTAGGTGATTCCAATACTTCACTTTCAGCAATGATAGATCATCCAGACAGAAAATTAATCAGAAACATTGGACTCGAACTGTACTTTAAACCAAATGGACCTAACAGACATATACAGAACATTCCATCTAACAGCAGAATAATGTGCATTCTTTTCAAATGCATATGGGACATTCTCCAGGATAGATATGTTAGGTCCCAAAACAAGTCTTAGAAAATTTAAAAAGATTGAAATCATACCAAGTATCTTTTCTGAGCACAATGGGATGTAAAAGTAGAAATCAGTAACAGGAGGAAAACTGAAAAATTCACAAATATGTGGAAATGAGACGATACACTACTGAACAACCAATGAGTCAAAGAAGAAATCGAAAGGGAAATCAAATAATATCATGAAATATATGAAAATGGAAACATAATATGCCAAAACTTACAAGATGCAATGTAAGCAGTCTAAAAGGGAAGTTTATAGTGATAAATGCCTACATTAAGAGACAACAAAAGATCTCAAATAAACAACCTAACTTTATATTTCTAGGAACTAGAAAAAGAACAAACTTAGCTCAAAGTTAGCAGAAGGAAGGAAAAACAAATACTCTTTATTTTCTGATTGAACTATACCTCAAAGAAAGCAAATATTTGATTACAGGCAATTTCTCTCTATTAAGACACTGCAGCTACTAAATGCAAAAGAAATGAGAGAATTTAAGTATTATTTCATAATCATTAAAGAAATAATGGATCAAGGCAATGACTATCAATAGTTATTAACCACCGCCCCCCCCACCCCCCCGCAAAGAGAAGCTGTCTATGTGAATCCTAATACATAAACACTTAGGAAATCTTCTTGTCAAAAACTGAAGCTGAAGCAGATCAAACCTCTAGCTATAACTAGAAGATTACAGGAAATACAGACAGAAGATATACTTAATGGCACCACAAGAATACACTCAACATTCTATACTGGGATTAAAATAAAAAACAATAAGAAAGAAAAAAAAAAGGATACCCTCAACATGAGTGTCAGTAGGATACGCTGCAAGACTAACCCCCTGGTTTGTTTAACCAATAAATTGCAAATATAAGAAAAAAGAAAAGAGAACGTATAGATCAAAAGGAAATTAATAGAAATATCAACCAACTTTGTAGACAGTATTTCATTCCCAATTAGGGGAAACCAACTGTAAAAATAATATGAGACATTTCGGGAAATTTAAAAATTGGTGATGATATTAAGGAATCATTTCTACATATTTTAGATATAATAAAATCATGGTTGTATACATTTTAAATATTTAACTTTTTTGTACATTTAAATACTTTTTTTTTTCGAAATGGTTTAAGACTCACAAAAGTTGCAATGATAGTACAGTGAGTTCCTGAGTATACTTCACCCTGCTTCTCCCAATGGTTAACATCTTATAGAATAAGAGAACATTATCAAACCAGATGTCGAGCCTGATACAATATTACTTATAAAACAAAAGGTCTTATTCATTTTTCACAATTTGTATTTATTTATTTATTTAACCAAAGTTTATTCTTAAATGTTCAATAGGCTCCAAGACAGTTCTTTATTCTAGCACTAAGTGGTAACAGATGTTATGGCAGGGAATCCAGATGTTTAAACAGAAATAGAATTAAGAATCACCACTGCCTCAGGAAGGAGAAACAGCATACTTTTTGCCAGTTTCTTAATTCTCAGGGGCCCTTCCCCACAGACTTCACTTTTAGCTCCTTGAGTTTCTTCCACTTCTTTTTCTATTTCAGCTTGAATGTCCTATCTTTCCTCATCCATCTCCTTGGTCTCCTTCTTGGGCTGCTTCAAGGGCTCCTTGCCACCTTTGTGGCCAGATATGGTGCCTGCTGCCCCTTCTTGAGATTCTGCCACCAGAAGTGGAGCCATATTTCACAATTTTTATATACTCTTGGATTAATGTATAGTTCCTTGAAACTTTATCACACATAAGAGGTTTATATAACTGCCACGGAAATCAGAATGTAGAATTCTTCCATCACCAGAAACATGTTCTCTGATACTACCCCCACAAGGTCACACTCTTCTTCCAACCCTAACTCATAGCACTGATCTGTTATCACTATAATATTTTCATTTTGAGAATCTCAAATAAGTAAAGTTATATGGTATGTAATACTTTCAGACTGGCATTTTTAACACAAGTTGTCAGATTCATCCAAGTTGATGTTTGTATCAATAGTCTGCTCCCTTTTCTGCAGAGTAGTATTTCATTGTATGGATGTACCACATTTATCCATTTGCCCATTGAAAGATGTTTGATTATTTCCAGTTTTTGGCTATTACAAATAAATTTCTATTAATATTTATGTACAGGTTTTTGAGTAGACATAAGTTTTCATTTTTCCAGGCTTAACACCCCAAGTGGGATTACTGGATTATATGGCAAAGGCACATTTAACTTTATAAGAAACTATAAAACTGTTTTTCCAAGTGGTTGTTCCAGTAATGTCTGAGAGATCCAGTTTCTCCACATCTCCACCATCACTTGATTTGTTTATTTTTACTTTAGCAATTCTAACTGATGTGTAGTGCTATTTGACTATAGATTTAATATGCATTTCCTTGATTGCTAATGAGGTTGGACTTTTTATATGCTTATTTACCATTCATATATTCTCTTTGGTAAAAAATCTGTTCATGTCTCTTCTCATTTTCTAGTTGCATTATTATTTTTATTATCATTCTTTTTCCTGTTGAGTATGGAAAGTTCTTTGTATATCCTTAATATAAGTCTTTTGTAAGATAGTGATTTACAAATATTTTCTCCCAGTCTGTGGATCTCGTTTGTGTCCTTTTGTTTTTTTTAACAGAACCTTTGTTTGTCTAAATTTAATGAAGTCCCAATTTTGAAATTTTTATTATTTTTATGAGTTGTGCTTTGGTGTCATATTTAAGAAACCCCTCTCTAACTCTAGGTCATGTCTTTATATTTTCTAGGTACATACAGAAGTATTTATAGACAAAACAATAGCACTTTAAGTTTTTTCTTAAGCATAACTGAGTAAAGAGAGATGAATCTGGTTGGGGTCCGGATAGCCAAAAGTTTGTAATGGCAAATCTAATTGAAATGTACATGAAAGATCATTACCCTATTCTCTTTATATATGTTTCTAATGTTCCAAAAATTAAGAGATATTTGTTATGTACATTTGGAATTTTGAAAGATATTGCAAAATTGTCTTCCTAACAGTGTATAGACATGACTGTGTCCACATATATTTTCTACATTATATATAGAAAATCCTCTTCATATTTTTTTCACATCTTGTCCTCCAACTAATTGATTTTATGTGACTTTTATACCTCCCGTTGAACTGTCATATTGTCTTTGGAAGTACCTTAGAACAAAGTAAATGAATAAATGAACTTTAAAAATGATATTAGAGGGGCCTGGGTGGCTCAGTGGGTTGGGGCCTCTGCCTTCCGCTCAGGTCATGGTCTCAGAGTCCTGGGATTGAACCCCGCATCGGGCTCTCTGTTTGGCAGGGAGCCTGCGTCTGCCCTCTCTCTCTGCCTGCCTCTCTGCCTGCTTTTGGTCTCTCTCTCTCTGTCAAATAAATAAATAGAATCTTTAAAAAAAAATTATATTAGAGCCAGTTGTGTAAGTATGAAGTTAGCAACTATTTTGGTTTGTGGTCTTGATTCACTTATTTTGGTTCATCCCCATCTGTTTATAATAATCTTATTGTAATTAAATCCTCCAACTTTTCTGATAGTATTTGTACTCTACACAAAACTTGAATTTTGAAGAATCTGAAAACTTTCATATTCTTCTTTCTTACTAAGGAGACTAATACTAACATGCAACATAATTCAACAGAATTAAATTTATATTTTATGACCAAATAAAATCTTAAAAATGCAAATTTTTTTTTAAAGATTTTTATTTATTTATTTGAGAGAGAAAGCGAGAGAGAGCATGAGAGGAGAGAAGGCCAGAGGAAGAAGCCGACTCCCCGCGGAGCTGGGAGCCCGATGCAGGACCCGATCCCGGAACTCAAGGACCATGACCCGAGCCGAAGGCAGTCGCTCAACCAACTGAGCCACCCAGGCGCCCAGAATGCAAACATTTTTAATAAACTTATTTATTTTATATATTTCTAAAAACTGAGGTAGTAAGCTCTTATAATGTTCAGATTTTTGCTGCTTATTTGTTTTTTTATCCTTAAAAGTAATGTTCCAGAAGGGGAACAAACTGTTGGGCACAAGTCCTTTGCTAAGCATATTTCAAATATGTTATTACTTAATCATCATAATAACCCTATAAACTTTGCTATTATTATTCTCTTTCTACAGATGGTCAAACTTATGGTAGAAGTGGGTAAATAAGTTAAAGAAAGTCAAAGGAAGCCTTCATTGGGATTTTAATAGGGATCCTTCCAATCACATTGATCTTTCTATAAAATCTAGGCCCTCTTAAACTAAAATATATTTATCATAGAGTGAAATCTAACAGTTATATTTTCTACCAAGTTTCTCCACATTCTAGCCAAATTGTGAGCCAAAAATATCAGATTTTAAACAACGTTTTCTTTTTCACACAGATTGTAACTTCAGAAATATAAATATGGTGTTCTGGTAGTGTTAAGAATTTATCAATAAAGTTATTTTATAAGGGTGGTTCCTATAATGTATCCAGATATTTGTAATTCTGTCTTACTCCTTGTTTTAAAAATAACCAAGTCATTAAAAAATAACAATCTCAGATAAAACTTACGCTTTGTTAGTTTCAGCCCAATTTAACATTTTTATTTTGGTAAGGTAGAGCTAAATTTATCCCTGTCATTTTTAAAGATCACTAAAAATGAAACCATATATAAAGAACTTTTACTTCTTTGGCTTCTATTATTTTATAATATAAATTCCAAAATAATTTAAACTCTTAACTCCCAAAAAGTAATATTCCAAATTTCATTGAAGTAGCATATTCTTGTAAGAGAAAGGGCATCTTTTTATGGTTAATCCTTTGTTTTTATTTTGAATCATTGGTGCTTCATATGACTTTTAGTATTTATATTCATAACTAGATGTATTTTATTCTATACACACACAATGAAAGCCATGAATCTGGAAACACTTGGTGACTGAAGCTACGTCCCACCTATGAAGAAGACAATCCCTATCTTTAAGGAGGTTAAACTCTAGTGTCAACGATGTGGAAAGTGTGATAATGAAAGGTACAGCAAAAGCACAGAAGAAGAAATTATTTCTTATAAAACAAGAAAAATAAATATTATTAATATCGAAATTAAGTAGGATTAAGCTTGGTTGCAAGTAATGAATGCTTGATTTAAACACATGCTGCTTTAATTATTAAACATATATTAATAAAAAAGAAAATGAGCAATGGACATTTATCTTGTATACTACTGTATTCAGCTTTCTATAATTCT
>CM052807.1:38444666-38520006 GCA_028533885.1 Nasua narica
TCTCCTGCTTGTCCCATTGAGTCTGTCCTGCTCACCCAGCCTCACATCATTTGCTAGCATGGTGGGCTTGTTCTCCTGTCCTCCTCCTCTTCACATCCTATTCTTTCTTCATGGCTCAGGGTATGCTCCTCTGACAGATCTCTCATTCATTGGCTTCATACTGTCCTTACTTATGCCAGTTCTTGACTTGTTTTGATCTTAAATTCTTTCCTTTGTCTTTCTTGGCTCTATCCTGTATTAGGTGCTGATCATCGCAGGTAGCGTTCCAGGTTCTCACGTGACCTGGTTTTTAACTTTTTTCTCAATCAGTTGAAGCCTTTGTTGTAAGACTGGGGTGGAGGGGCAAGTGGGAAGGAGCCACTAGGGGTTTTCTCTTTCCTTCTTTAGCAATAGCTACATCTTCCCCACAGCTCTCTGACTACACAGGCTTACCATGAATCAGCTTCCTTGGGTGACTTTGGCTTCTTCAAAATTGACTCTTTCGGGCGCCTGGGTGGCTCAGTTGGTTAAGCGACTGCCTTCGGCTCAGGTCATGATCCCGGAGTCCCGGGATCGAGTCCCACATCGGACTCCCGGCTCTGCGGGAGGTCTGCTTCTCCCTCTGACCTTCTTCTCCCCTCTCATTCTCAGTCTCTCTCTCTAATAAATAAATAAAATCTTTAAAAAAAATTGACTCTTTCCTTTGATGATCAAGACTAGGAGTGGTAGCAGCTTCTTGCAATTGCAAATTTTGGGGTTGGAGATTCTCATATATTTTATCCCTTGTATGATAATCCCTGGCATGAAATTCCCTCTGTTTAAAGACTTGGGAGTGATTTCTAGTCTCACTATTGTATCTTTATTGTTTAACATCAAGCATTGATTGAATTACCATTCTATTATTATCATGTTTTACTTTTGCATTAATGTTTAAAATGTATAGTGTGTCTCCCTACTAACACCTTATTGTCCATGACAAAGATCTCATGTTTATTCAAATTCTGTGTGTGGTGTGGTATTTGGGTATATTCGCAACATGAATAGCTGACAATTACAGTCAAATTTTGCAATGGGAGGCTGAAAGCGGTCAAAAAACTTTTAGCAATTCCGGTAAACTTTTCAATCATTTTGCCTTAGTATATAATATGCGCTGGGTCCTCTGTTTTCATATTGCCTACAGCACTTCTTCTCCCCTCTGTGTCCAAACACTCATTCAAGTTTAAGTTAATAGTCACTTATTCCTTCAGAAAATTAATTAATATATTAATTCTCTCACCAAATTACCTGGGAAGAAGGGAAGGGGTGTTCTTATTTTGTCTAATCCTTTCAAAGGATGTTGGCTCATTTGCCCTACTTGATGAATGACTGGCATTCGTAGGAATATTAATTCTTTTCTGTACGATACAGAGAGTAGAAACAGACGATCAGAGGGGAAAGCCCACAACAAAAACAATAACCGAAGTCATGACTTTTAGGACCTAGTAAGCAACTAATTGCTAGACAAAACTCAGCTTATTCTGACTTCTCATCTCTCTTTTCATCCATCCCTCTCTTTCCCTCAATTTTTTTACTCTGTGGAAGCCAGTATATCTACTACCTGAAATAGCAGTAGAAAATCTAAATCACATAAAAAGGGGAGGGTTGGGAAATGTGTATATGTAATTTAGACAGGAGTCAGTGTTATTTCCCCAACACATTCATTGAAATTTACCAGCTTCCCTGTTCTTTGTTGATGAAGGACTTAGAATTCTTTTAAATGGGACATAGTTTTCTTCTGTTTGCTAAAACATGTTTCTGGTGAAAGAGAGACTAACACAGGAGGAGAATGAAAGCGACCCCTTAGTGGGTTGAAAAGCCCGGCGCAGTTTATCCCTCCCAAAGCAGCAGATAGCTTTCCACCGGGAAGCCACTGGGTGGCAGCAGCAATGTGATAGCGTGGCTGTTCCTAACTGGTATGAAGGTACGCTGCGAAGTTTTAGAGGTTTCTTTGTGGGTTTTTTGTGTGTTTTATGTTTTGTTTTGGTTTGTTTGTTTTTGTTTTTGTTTTGCTTATTTTGTTTTGCTTCTTTAGAAGAAAGTTCAAAATGAAAACGTGAATTAGCACAAAAAGAATGATAAAAAAAAAATAACGCTCGGGTTGGATGTGTTGTGCTTTTGTGAGCAAGGACGCAATTGAGCAGAACTTAAATCAGGGAATCTGTCTGGATGCTGCCAGACAGTAAAGAAGCAAGAAAACAGCAAATGTGTCAGTGTTTCTCATTCAGGGCAACTTTCGCTTAGGATTTAACACTCTGGTTTCCACATAATGAGGAACTTGGCAAGCAAATCACACCCTTTCCATATATATTTTTTTCTTTATAGAAAGTTCTCTGTTGTTAGAGTCACTATGTAGGTTCCAGCACCTCCCATTATATTCCAAGTAGTCCTAAACTGTTTTACAAACCATTAAAAAGCTAGATGGCATACTAATGCTAAAGTTTATTTTAGTGAAATAGGACATACGAAAAATATATACAAAATGGAATTTGAAAAGATAAAATTTTTCACATATGCAGTATTTTTTTTACTTTGTGAATGCATATATTTTCTAAATGACTACACGATATATATAAAAGTATACGTATATCTTCGAAATAAACCTACATATATATCTTCTAAATAAATCTAAATATATATATAAAAGAATTCTAAAGGAAAAGAATCACATACAACAAATTTAGTTAAACCAAGTTGTACTATAATTCCTGATGACTTTTTCAACATAAAAATATAATTAGTGAACAATGGACTGTATATTTTATGTGACATGTTTTTCTTCAAAGCAAAATGGTTAAGAATTTGTTGAAATTATTTTGCGGTAAATCTGATTGAATAATGGGAATACACAAGTACACACACACACACACACACACAATACCTGGTGTAGTATTTCAAGAGGACTAAATTTTTTCTCCAAATTTCTGTGTGGAGACGGATACAGATGTACGATGGAAATGCTGAATGTGTCACAATTTATCAAAGGCTACAGTGTAAAGAGTTCGTGGTCTGATGAGATGCTTTCTTAGCATTGTGTTTCATAGAATATATTCATCAGTATAATGTAATTGTGAGAACAATATGTGGGGATACTAAAATGTGATTTCTTGTCCAAACCTCTTAATAAATAACCTCTGTTTGGTTTCTTTTACTGACAATAGTGTTCTATGGTAACTATAGATTTGTGGGATCCAGCGAAAATATTAAGATTTAGAGTGCCTGAGGTGAAGCTCCATATTCTTATTTTTAATGAGATCTCTATGTAGATCTGAGGCTAAGCCAGTTGTGGGTACCACAATTAAGATACCTTGCAGGAAAGAAAATCTGATGTATCTCTCTCGGGCCTATGTAGGTAGGTCAGTCTGACCTATACCTCTTCTCTCTTTAGGAGGGTGAAGGTAAAATATCGGCCATTGGCCCATTGTCTATCTGGTATTTCACTGAGTTATGGTGGACCCTAGAGTCTCCTATAGCAGGATAAATAATTCTTATCCATCTCTGGAATGCCTCCGTTCTTTCCTTCTCCTAAGAAGTATAACAGGTACAGGGGATATAAAGAACAGTAGAAATAAGAACTACTTTTTTAGAGATGCATGTATAAGTAAAATATCAGGCTTTAATTTCATTTAGGTTTATATTAAATCATCTAAAAAGCTAACACAACCAAAACTCATTTAACTTATTTTTGTAGATTTCAAAGTATGTTTGCTACATGAGGGTAGTTGAGATAACTTTCAAGTTTCTACATACTTGCATAAATCCGTGGAGCAGAACTGCTTAGAATAAGAAAGGAATGATTGTTTTTATTCTAAAGTTTTCATCAGCAAATAGGTTGCACAATGAGTGGCAAACATTTTCCCAAACTAAAGTTATTAGGATTACATTTAATTAATATACAGATACTCTTACTTAACATTTAAGTGCACTGCCATCGCATTAAGAGTGAAGTTTTAGTCAAAGAATTGAGACAGAGAGAAAGAGAGAGAAGTTCGTTGGCAGGGGCTTTGAAATTGGCATACAACGAACAGCCATGGAAAAACAAGTGATTTTTGTGATGGTTGTGAAACTCACATGGGTTCTCATTACCCTGTACATATTCCCTTACTCCTTAATGAAGACTGCAATATACTTAAGCAGCAGGAGAAACTTTTGATATCTATGGTACTTAAAGCAAAGTTGAATTAGCATAGGTGGGCAGACCTATTGAGATGGAAACCTAACCCAAATTAGGCCAAACTCTTTGAAGAGCTATGGAAATGAAAATGCTAAAACATTGTGAGAAAGGTGGATTTTATTTTCTTGCTTCCTTCACATCTACTTTTCCTATGCAGATTTTAGAAAAATAGCAATGATTTAAAAGTTAAATCATCTTAATAACCAAAACATAACAGTGTATGGTTTGGTCTAGTGGACGCAGGGCTGTGTGGATGCACTCAGTTTACAACCTGAAATGGAAGAGAGAAATGGGAACACACACTTTACACAGACATTAATGTTTGCTTCTGAAGCAACAGATGTGAGTTTTTAAAATGTTTGGGACAATTTAATATCATAAATCAACCTATGTCGATAGGGAGTCACAGATTCTAAATCTTGCAAAACTCTGGAAATAGTCTTCCATAAAATTTTAGGATTTTCAACTTAAGAAAAGAGTATTAATGAACCAAGGAACTGAAAGTCATAGGAGGTTACTTAAGAGATGACATTTCCTAACTTCTGAGTTGCAAGTGTCCAGTTGCTTTCAAGCTTGGCGATACTGACCAGTCTCTAGGATTCTCAGTTGTAGGTGTGAAGGAAGGAAAAATGTAAGGTGGCTGAACCAATTCAAAGTTATAGGCTGGAAAAACTGTAATAAAAATCGCTATAATGGAGCAAAATACACAGCATACATGAAAGATATGAGTAAACACTGATTGACATATATGTATGAATGGTGTAAATAAAACATACTTATACTACCTACTCAGTGTATAACTTTATTTATTTTTCAGATTTTATTTATTTATTTGAGAGAGAGAGAGAGCACTAGCAGAGGGGAGTGACAGAGGGAAAGGGAGAAGCAGACCCTCCTCTGAGCAGGGAGCCCAACCTGGGGCTCCATCCCAGGACTCTGAGATCATGACCTGAGTCAAACGCAGACACTTAACCGACTGATCCATCCAGGCACCCCTAACATTATTTATTTAAAAAATTGGGGGAAAACACTTCACATAGAAATTTATAAGCAATAATGTCCATTCTATTTACCACAATTTTAATGCTACATCTTCCCTATAGTGGTATCTCTATAAGAATATCTTGGAGTTCTTCAACTTGTGACTTCATGAATAAACAAGACAATTTGTTGAGAGAGATTCAATCCACATTGTGAACAAGAATATGCATTTCACCTTAAATGTATTTATTAAATAATGTATAAGTGATATTCCCTGACTTTAGATACCAGCCTCTCTCCCTCTCTCTCTCTCTCTCTCTCTGTTTTTATTTTGTTTTGTTTTTGCTAACCATAACCAGTGTTGTTAACTGCAGTTTTCCCTAATATCTCCTTTGGATAAGATTTAACTGGGATGTTTTTTAAATGGTCCCACTACGAATCCAGTGAATTAAAATCTTCAGGATAGGTATCTGGAAAACTATATTTAGCAAGTGCATTAGGGAGTATTTATTTTCAAAAAGTGCAAAATACCAACTAAGTGAAGAGTTCAGAGTGGATTGAGGCCCTCTTCTGTATGCCCTGTTGTTTTACCCTCCCAGCTGCTAGCAGCTGAGTGCCTCATCCAAACCTTTTCCTATTTCGGGGGCATCAACTCTGTGTGTAAAATTGGTGAAACACTATGTCCTGCTTCTCTTTCAGAGGAACACGGGGAGCCCAATGCCACTTCCAAGTTTGCCTTTCCAAAGACGACTGAGAAGACTGGCTGTTATCTATTTGTAGATCCTGAGGGTTTCAGCCTCTTCTGTTCACCAAGTCCACTGTGCTCTGCTCAACTTAGACTTGTCCTGACAATGGATAATTTGGCTTCCATGGAAGGCTGAATTTTCCTTAATATTAATGGGAAAGGTTGCGTATGCTGCAGCTTCTGGGTCTTTTATTTAAATGCCATGTGTCTGTGGCTGCATCTACCTTTTATGCTGATCGTTTCTTCATGGAGAGGGACTGTTTACATGCTTCCTTATTAGCCATAGTTCAAATATCTCCCTCCATGAACAGAAAAATGGAAATTTTCCTGCACTTGTAGATGCTGTTTTTGCAATAATGACAATTATCCTAGGGCTTTTTAAAATTAAATATGCTGCTATTGTTAAATGTGCTTTGTTCATCTCTTCCCTTGGTCATTAAAAACAGAACAAAACAAGACAAAAACAAAAATAAAAACAATTCCATTCTTCCTATGACAGACTCCCTCTTGAAGCTCTCATAGCGGCTCGCATCTCTTTGTATCACTCAACAAAATCACAATTTTGTAAGTGTGTGAGTTTATTTAGCTATGGTCTTATCTTAACCACTACCTTTTAATCTACACAATGGTAGAAACTATGTCTTTATTACTTTTATAGCTTCAGTGTCTTAGAGTTTCGGGAGCACGAAAATATAATTTCTAAAATGTCAAAATAACTATTACATGTTTTCAAAATGTCAGGAGCTCCACTAATTGCTTGACATGAATTAACTCATTTAACCCTAAAAACAATCCTATGAAATCATTGCTATTATTATGTCCTTGTTTTTTTTGGTTTGCTTTTTTACCAATTAAAAAATAGAGGATCAGAGATGTCATGGGTTAAACTCAGGCCATTTCATAGTAGGAATATTTACTGGGAAAAATGAATCAATGAATGAATGAGTGAAGTTTTCTTCTCACTGCCAAAGATTAAATTGGTCTGGATCTCATAGGAAATTAGATCTGATGCTTTTCTTCAGTTGCAGTGGATGTTATTAAATTTAATGCTTTTCCTACAAGTGTATTATTGGTTTATGTATTACTATTATCTAATTACCATCTAATTTTAGACATGCATAGTAATCTGCTTTAGAAAAAGGAATGATAAAAAAAACCAAACTCCTAATACTGGAATGCCAACACTATATAACCTCTGAGATGTATTAATTGTATATTGCTGAGTGTACAGCTAGTGAATCTCTCACTAATCCCTCTGATTCCCATGAAAGTTTCATTAGTTAGGAGATGAAACATTGAGAGGTTGCTTTATAGATGTCTTAAACTCAAATGAGTGCTCTGCATTTATTCCAGCAATTTTAAGGAACATGTATGTTATTGTTTTAAGGGGTTTTTTTCTTCCTTATTTATACAAAGAATGGATAGGAATAACCCAAAATGAAGTGTTAGATGGGTTTAATTGGTATTTTTGGATTAGATGAACAACCAATATACATATTTTCCTTGTTTTAAAATAATTTTTTTGCAAGAAAAATACTTCCAGGTTAATTTCTCTTTTTTAATGGAAAATTGACTTGATTGGCTAATCTAATTATCTTCTTATAATTCCCTGGAAAATGTCAAAATTTTCAGTTATTAATCTGCATAACCTTAGATGTTTAAAGTATATGACCATTTAATTCTTAATGAGTTTTAATCTAATAATTATCTTAAGGATTCAGTTAGTATACACATAAATCCATTTTAGTCTAGTTTTCTGAAACCAAAGTATTTAAATAATTTTGGGACAAAAGTTTAATTATGAACCATTCATAATTGGGTAAACTGAATACAAATTGAGATGGTTTAACCTCATTAGTTTCCTATGTCACCTACAATAGTGTAATTCATCAAATAATCTCTAAGTCTATATCTTTTTGTGCTACACAGACCTAAAATATTTTACTTTTCATTAATTTTTATTTTTATTTTTGATAACTGGTTTCCACTTTTCTTAGTTTAGTGTAGGGCATGCCACACTATTCAAGAAAACAAGACAGATTGAGATATACATAGGGTTGCTATATTATAGAATCTTTTTTTTTAGTTGTTTTTTGTTTTGTTTTGTTTTTTTTTGACAGAGAGAGATCACAAGTAGGCAGAAAGAAAGGCAGGCAGAGACAGAGAGGGGGAAGGAGGCTCCCTGCTGAGCAGAGAGCCCCAATGCAGGGCTAGATCCCAGGACCCTGAGATCATGACCTGAGCCAAAGGCAGAGGCTTTAACCCACTGAGCCACCCAGGCGCCCCTATTATAGAATCTTTATATCAAAGGAGTACCAATCTCAGATTTGAATATCTGCAAGTAATCAGAGATCTGTGGCCTAAAACCATGGTGATTTTGCTAATTTTGCTAACCATGAGTAGTCAGTCTGATATTCAGAAGCAAGCATAGCAAACCACAGAGCATCTTTAGCCAATTGCAGTTTTTCATGTCTTCCTATATTGCATGGAAAAACACTTTCCTGAAGAGTCTAGTGAAGTGGAATTTAGTTGTTACGATAATCACTTTCTAAATAGCAAAAAAGAAAAACAAAGCGTTTTCAGAGTTCTCCTTAGGATTCAAGAGGTAACCTTATAAATATATCGAAGCACTGAAGATATTTGATATAGTGTAGGTCACAAACAACCCACAAAACAACGGCCCGGCCAATTCATTTCAACTGCTCTCTGGCAATGGCTGCACACTTACACTTTGCTGACTTGCCATGAAAAATTTTATAAGCAGCTGGTTCGGTGAAAATCTTGCACTGATGAGCTCGCCAGGACTTTTAGTATGACCAAGCACTTTATCAACAGAGCACTCTGAAAGGAAATAGATGGCCTGACGTGCAAACTTGTCAGAACGAACAGAATGAAGGGGGACAGCATGGTTTAGTTAGAAGGAGAATGCCTGACAACAGGAGGAACATCGTGGACTTTATTTTTCTCAGCGTTATAAGGCATAGCCGTAGGCCATCTTTCCATGACACATCAACTTCTGGCACCAGGGAAATAATATGTATGAGTTTAAAGAGATGTCATGATTTGACTTACAGAGCTGAGAAACTATCATTGTTAAGAATCGGGGGTAGAAAAAGAGCCAGAGTCATTTAACACTGCTAGCAATCCTGTTCTCATTTGTTCCGGGAAGGGTGTCTTGGGGAGGCAGAGGCTCAGAAGAAAATCACTCTCAGGAGCACATTGTAACTGGGATTGGGCAGTCTAGGCTGACTACCTCTTCTGTGTGGTCCATTGATATAACCCAATACCCACTCTTCATCAAATTCAGCCAGCTCCTGTCTTCACAAATTTCTCTCTTGATTTACTCGTCTACTCCAAATATACAATGTCTTCTTCTGAGGTGTAATCTAATGATTCACCTTATTTTCATTTGTTTTCTTTCCTTTCACGTTTTCTTTGAGTTTCTCTTCTCTCACTTACTCATTTACATCTCTCCGTTTCATCATTACCTTGTTATATTGCTTTCTCCTTCCAATTAAACTGCCACTTATCTAATTAAACATTAACAAATCAGGAGTACATTTGTATGTATGTGCATGCAATCCAATTGACTGAACTGAGTTTAGCAAGCAATGTATTCGTTGTTTAAACATCTTTTACATAAATATAAATAAATATAATATTCATTAATTCATCCAATATATATAGAGATTACTTACTACGTGACAGTAATTATTCTTAGCATTAGGGATATTAGAGTGGATAAAGTCCCTGTGCTCATGGATATTGCATTCTGGTAAGGAACTTAGACAGGGAACAAATCAATATAAAATATAATGTCACTACTAATGAATGACATGACTGTAATGGGGGTTCTTCCTTTGGTTAGAGATAATCATGCAAGACTTCTCTGAGGAGGTGATGGTTGATCAGAATAAAATATGCAGCCTTTGAATATTTTAGCAGAAGGGCATTAACAGTGAGCATTCTGGGTAATCTTGCAGAATAGCAGGGAGAGCAACATGCCTGCGTCAAAGTGAGAGAGGAACGTGTGATAGAAATAAAGTTGAGAATACCAGACTTCAGCTCATGTAGGGCCCTGAAAAGTACAGTCTTTGGATTTTATTATAAATGAGATAGGAAGTCATGGGTAGGCCTAGATCCGAGGATTAATATGATCTTATTTTTGTTAGAAAGGGATAATTCTGGATGCTTTTGTGGGATGACTGAGAAGGCAGGGAGTCCAGTCAGGAGGCTGTTGCGCTGGTAGCTGGTGGGGCTGGGGCCGGGCTGGCAGCTTGTCCAAGTGCAGGTGAGGCCAGAGCCCAGACTAATTTCGAAAAAGGAGCTGCAAGAATTTGCTAACAGATTTTAGGCAGAGTGTGAGAGAATGAAAAACCAAGATTTTCAGTCTGAGCAATTGAAAATATGCACTTGCTATTTCATAAAATGATGAGAGCTGGGCAGAGGAGGCTTGGGATGAAATATCAAGAGTTTGGGTCATTTTAAGCTTGAAACATCAATAAAGTATACTAGGCAAGCTGCTGTAAATGACAATAGGTTATAAAGTTTGCTTTTCAGCAAGCGGTCAGGTAATTACTGCTTTCTAACTAGCTTGCTTCTCTAGAGAATTAAAGACACGTGCTTCTGTGGTCTATAGAGAAATGAGTAGGTTTTTCTCAGCAATCTTGCAAATTCTTACTATTTATTTGTACATACACATATGCAAGCAGAATTTTTCAATGTGTCTTTAAAGGGTTTCTCACTCTAGATTACAACTAAATCATTTTACTATTGCACAAGTAGGCCATTCTTCCTAGTATTATTGGTGCCTCCTCACATCTTTTTCTCCAAAATTTGTGTCTAAATGTCCAAGCAAAATTTGTACTAATAAAACAGGAAGCACACCACTGAAAATTTGATGAGAGAAATCAAGATTTGCCTTGGGACTCCATTTACTTGACTTGGTAAAATACTTCAGTTCTGGGGATTAAATAAATTGCTGAGGATACAGAGTGATACACAGGAAGACTACAGATCAGAAATTGGGAGGTTTGGACTCTTAAATTCTTAGATTTACCTTCAACAGTTAGATAGGAAGGGTGACACCATCCTTTGTGCTCAGTTTTCCTCTTCTGTAAGTTAAAATTGTATCTATTCCATTCTACTCTATATCTCAGAAAAAAAAATAATGAAATCAATGAAAAATTAAAACCACAAAATATATACCATTAATCAATTTACTTATAACTCAATATGGATGGAAGAACTATTCCCTTTTTTAAAAAAAAGATTTATTTTTTATTTTAGAGAGAGAGAGAGAAGGCAAGTGTGCAAGAGTGGGGAGGGGCAAAGGAAGAGGAAGAGGGAGAACCTCAAGTGGACTTTGCACTGAGCCCTGAGCCCCCGGGATTGATCCCACAACGCTGAGATCATGACCTCAGCAGAAATCGAGTTGAGGCTTAACTGAATAAGCCACCAAGGCACCCTACTATTCCCTTTTTCTAAGCAACATTTCAGAAGAATGTTAAAATTATCCTTGCATCTTTCCAATAGCTCACTCTTTCCCTAAGAGAGAAGAGCACAGAACATATACTTCCTGATCCCTTATCATATGTAAATCCCTTTATCAGCTATTTGGAAAACGTAGGTTGAGTAGGTGTAGTTCTTCCCATTAAGGAGTTAACAATTTAAGAATTTAAAAGATTTGGAAATGTGCATAAATAACTGCAATACAAAGTAATATGAGAAAATGCCACCAAGTGGGACAAACAAAAAATACCAAAGAATAAAAAGCAATTTAATATCCTCCCTACACCAGCTTATAATTCAGAAGAAAACAAATAAAAACATTATCTAAAATAATGTCTAATAGGCAATCACTTTCCTTCCAGAAGCATGAGATTTGATTACCATCTTTTTAACTTATATGAAGATAAATGTAGCCTATGGTTATAAAATTGCCTGAATGTTTGAGGAATCCATCCACATTATTCAACGATATTACATTCCATAGTAGTCTATTCCATAGGTTGATTGTGTACTTTGTTATACCATTTTAGTTTATTTGTTCCATATTTACTGCCCTTCAACTCTAAGTATCTTTTTCCTCTCTTATTACTATAACATGGTAATAGGCACAATTGATTCATCAGCTACCATCACTCATTTTAAAATGCTGGTCTTTTTCACTGTATTGACTTATGTTTTCTCCTCTGTTATAGAAATGAACCACTGCTATACCCTTGGCTAAATTCATGGCCTCGCTAGAGTCCTCTGAATGGAAATCTCATATTTAGGGGAGTATAACTGAAATAAAAATATGTCCTTCCCACACAACCCATTGCAGTAATTCTGCTTGCCTTCAACTCTTCTGAACATGTGAAAAACATCTAGAAAGTGATCCCGTTGTTTGGTCCTTGAACACAATGCAAGTTGGTGCTGGAAGTCAATTAGAAAATACTTACATAAACTTTTTTTTTTTTATTCTGCACTGGTTTATTATCTTTTTAAAATTATGCTGGATGCTCAAAGGCACCATGACTCAGTATCTGAAATCCAAAGGTTTGAGCAGACTGTTCTGTTATTACTGATGTGAACTTGGGCACACTAACCTCACTGTTATTCAGATTCTCTATTTTTAAAATGAAGAAATAATAACTCCCATTTCCTGCAACTGTGGTGAGTACTGCAAGTGTTATGATGAGTTAAGTGACTAGAAGAGGGTCTCAGTGCATATTGGTTGCATTTTTAATACTGTTGAAGTAGAAGATCTCTATTGGATGTCGTGAGAATGAATATGGTGACATGGTAAGAGATTCATTCATCCACCTAATTGTCCCTAAAATTATCTTAGTGAAGAAGTAACAAGAATGTTTATATTTCAGGTGTGGAGGTATATACCCTATGAGTTAAATTAAGAGTTGGATCTAGGAATCTCAAGTAAATGTTAAAAATATACATTAAAGTTCATTAAAGGTATTCTATTTTAAATGTAGAAAAGTATAGGAGAAAGTACAAAAGGAAAGATTTTCTATTATTATACTATGAGCTATTTTCAAAGACCCTGCTAAATACAGTATTTTTTCCCTTCTGTGTAAGCAATCTAACCTGATATTATGATCTGAAACATGTATATATAAAATACAACCTTAAGAACAATTAAAGATTATCTTCAGCTTTGTTTCTTCAGTAAGATTTAATTACAGTTGGCTGAGTTCTGCATGGCATACAGATGAAAGTTTTTGCAGGTTTTATTTACTGGGCTTTTATTAGACTAAAACTGTCTCCCACCTGTAGAAGAATTACCAATATACTTGCAAGTTTCCTTGTTGTATGACACACTGTATTTTGCCTCTGCTTCAACTGTTCTACCTACCTTTCTTTACTTGACTTTTTAATCTTGAACACTCAACTTAGGCGATACCTCTTCCAGAATGCCTTTTCGTAACTAAATTACATAGATTGGTTTAGGTGTTCTTGACCTGTTTTACTTTTACGTTTTAGTTAATATTCTATTTACTGGATTATATTAAAATTATATTGTGTTTGTTCCCCTGATGCAATACAAGCACCTTTAATGCAATGATTGTTTCTTATTCATCTTTTCTACACAGCATCTAGCAAGATGTTCACACAAGATAGGGGATCAATGAAATGAATGTTTTTGTTTTCCAACTGAACTAATATATTCTAGTTTTAAAATTGCATTTGTGAAGTGAATCCTAAATAAAGTATGAGCATCAGAAATGAGCCTAGTTTCCATGTTTTTTATGTGTCCTGAATAAGAATCCTAAGAAGCTGACAATGGACAAATAAAAACACTGAGCTGTTTTTGTCCCACACTTGAGTACCTCTTTAAAGTTACAATCTAGCTGTTTACTTGAGGCGTTCTTCTCTTCCCTACTTAATACAAGACTCACTGTGGAAGGAGGAATATTTTACACATTAATTTGTCTTGAGGTTGTTTTAAATATGTGGTTTCTATAGAGATCACCTAAAGACATGCTGCACTGACATTTTTGTGGCCCTTGAAAACTCAACTTGTATTGGATATTTGATATTGTTATTCTCTGTGGTGCTTGTGAGGAACAAAGGGAGGGTCTGGTGCAGGACTCTCCCCAGCGGGCATAAAATGTTGCTGTGGTTCCCTTATGTCACCTACAGTCTTATCCTGGTGCTGAACTTCTTCATTGTTCTAGGAAAACATATTAAATATTAAAACTTTTGTTATTTAACCTATTGTGATTAATGCATTCCTTGTGAAATATGATTTTGATTATAGCATTTACATTACTCTGACTAGGCTGCTTGGTAATAAATTTCTCATGAGTGGAGGAAGCTGGAGTCCTTGGATGCTCTTACATAGAACAAGAAGGTGGAGGCAGAAATTCAATTTTTAAAAACTCCTAGCAGCACACTTCCTTGTTTCTTACTAAAAAATAATTCAAATATTAAGGGAGTATTCAACTGACATTTTTTTGCCTATTAATGATATTCCTAGCATAGTGCAAACACACATAATACTCAGTAAACATCTGTTGAAAGACAATGAAAGAATATTATAACATTTAAGATGCTTATGTGAAGCTTTTAGATATAATTACATGTCTATGAAATATATTAATATACCCAATAAACAATAATTGGATATAAAAATAATATTTTAGAGACACTGTGGCACACTGAATAGAACAGTACACAGGGTAACAAAAGCTCTTCTATCTGCTGTATGCATTTCTGTATGCCTTTCATTTACCTCCTCCAAGGTCTCAGTTTCTTAACATGCAAAAATGAGAAGATGCAATCAAAAAACCATATTATCACAAAGATGCCATTTATTTAAAAGATCTGTGATTTTATGATAACCTATTGCTTTTCTTGATTAGAATTTATGTCTGGGGGCGGCTGGGTGGCTCAGTGGTTGAGCCTCTGCCTTCGGCTCGGGTCATGATCTCAGGGTCCTGGGATAGAGCCCCGCATCGGGCTCTCTGCTCAGTGGGGAGCCTGCTTTCTCCTCTCTCTCTGCCTGCCTCTCTGCCTACTTGTGATCTCTCTCTCTCTGTCCATAAAATAAATAAAATCTTAAAAAAAAATTTAGGATTTATGTCTGGAAGAGGGAAAGTTTTGTATATTTACTATAGGCAGATATTTAAATCCCCTAAATCCAAAAGATCAATTTAGATGAAGGAAATACAAATGAAAAAATATATATGCCATGAGGATAGGGTCCACATAGCTTTTTAATAAAAGAAACCTCTACTTCAATGTGTTTCTAAAATTTTTTAATGGCCAAGAATATCTCCTTAGCCACGTGCCTTGTGAATATAAGGAAATGTTGATTTCATACTCTCGTTCTTTTCATGTTCTACAAAACTTCATCTTTATTTTTTCAAAAAGAATAGCTTTAAAATTTTTATTTTTTGATAGTATATTTATGCATTTAAACTCCTTTTTGTTTATGAACGGTTGTTGTAGCATTTTTCCTATACAGAAGCCTAATTGTAGTGTCACTCAATTATGCAAGAGTTATTATAATTATCCATATCATCTATCTATATCTATCTATCTTTATGTTTTCTATGTATTTATCTATCAGTTATCTATATAATTCACAAATAGAAAAAAAACCACACTAAGCAGAATTCCAAAAAGAAAATATTGCTTGCCTACTTTTTCTTCCTTTTAATTTCTGATTCAGGACAGTGTTATCATGATTGTTTTAATGCTGATGTTTGGAGTACCAAATACCTCAAAAGGCAGAGATTGAAAGGGTGCTGAAAACAGATGGATTGGATGAAAAACTATATAATAAAAAGATAGACCTTCATATCCCTGACCCCATGCTTCAGTTTCAGATGACTACTAATATTCTAATATCCTACTAGAGTTGGAAGTGTACATTTATTCACTGAAAAAATTGAAGCAAAGTAGCCCTGGAATTTGGAGACAGCAGGCTCTTCAGCAGATGGATGAGGCACATTACTGAAATGAGGGGACCAGTTAAAGTAAAACCTTGGTGCCCTTTCCAGTCTTAGCTCCTAGAAGGATTCCTTTAATAATACACAAGACACGCACAAAAATTACAACACAGCCCCAATGCTGCTGAATGTGTCTCCCTTAAATATGAATAGATAGCCAAAATGATACCAAAAAATAAGGAAAACATAGAAACTTAAAAGAAATAGATCTAAGTCACAAATAAAATAAAAATCCCCAAAACAATCATTGTTTTCCTTAAAAGTATTATAAGATGTAATTTATTTTTTTATTTTTTTTAAAGATTTTATTTTTTTTATTTATTTTAACAGAGAGAGAACACAAGCAGGCAGAGAGGCAGGCAGAGGCAGAGAGAGGAGCAGGCTCCCCGCTGAGCAAGGAGCCTGATGTGGGACTTGATCCCAGGACGCCGGGATCATGACCTGAGCCGAAGGCAGCTGCCGAACCAACTGAGCCACCCAGGCGTCCCTATAAGATGTAATTTAAAGAGACAAATTGAGTGCAAAAGAATCCTAGTACATTAAACAATTATCAAAATAATAAATTTAATAATGAATTTCAATTACAAATAGGTAAATCCTCACAAAGAAAATAAAAATACAAAGAGTTGAAAATAGGAGGAAAAAACACCAATGGAACACCAGTGTTTAATTAATATAATTTCCAGAGGATGAGAATAAAGAAAATGGGTAGGAGAAAATTTTTAAAAAATATTTTAGAAAATATTTAAAAACTTCTAGAATTAATGGTCATAAATTTCTGGATTAAAAGTTCCCACTGAATATTCAAAGTAATGAATAAAACTTAAAAAATGTGCATCATCTTTACTATTGAGAACACCAAGAATAAAGAAAAGATTTTAAAAGAATACATAGAGAAGAACAAATGAATAGAGTAGGTCATATGCAAAGGAAAAGCAAAAATAAATAAATAAATAAATAAATAAATAAATAAATAAATAAATAAACTGGTATTAGATTTTCAACAGCAACACTGACACTGAAACTCAGAAAACAAAAGAGTAATACCTGAAAATTTCTAAAGGAAAATTATAGAAAACATAGAATATAGAATTATCTTCCCAGCTAATAACAATCACTAGGGTTTTTTATAGATAATAAACGTGTCAAAAATGTAATTTCAATGCAACTATCCTAAGGAAGCCATTAGAAAATAAAATTCACCAAAGAAGAAAACTATGAAAGAGAAACACATCTGAATCAAGAAAGTGTGACTGAAGTGTGATGAGTAGTAGCATTGTTGAATATGATCTCCAAGGTGGATGTTTTCTGATGGGCATTTACATGAGTCATAAAGATTCATACACTTCTGTGCCCCTTACATAGTTCTGTCTACATGCCTCTTCTCTATAGATCTTCATCTTTATTCGACAATCTTCACAGCAAAGTAGCCAAACTTCTCGCTACTATTCAACATCTCTGTGTATTTTCCCCTGATATTATTGTCCTTCCTTTCAAACTTGATAAAATATACAGCTTGAAGCTCTTCCCACTGGAATGATGTCTGCATATAACTGTGACAGAAATCTAATTTCAGCTTGTATTATTCTATCAAACTGATCCATGCATGGATCAAGAATCAAATATTTTTCACCTCCTTCAGCTACTCATAGGGAACTCACCAAGAAGCAATAGTTAGCTGTGAGCTGACAGAAGCACTCTTTCCCGCTCTGGACTAAGTAATGCAGACCTAAATTGTACCATTTCCATCATCATATGGATTTCTACTATCCCTTCTCAAACTTGGTAAATATTAAATTACATAGCTAATAATCAACAATTATGATTCTAGCATCAAATTATATTTCATGTATCTAATCTCTACAAGGGCCCAAGAGTGCATTAGAAGATGGTTTTTACATAGTGATTAGTTCTTTACTGCAGTAGGAGTGGTCTTTTTCTACACATTAAGGGACTGTGCTGTAATATATATATAATATATCACATATAGGTGAATATATCTATCACATACATCTCTAGCACCACTGGATCTGTGAGATAATATTTTCCAAGTAGTAGATCAGATTTCAGTGAAGAATGATCTGTCAGTCATGTGATCAAGGGACAGAACAGAATTCACAAAAATTACATACTGATCTGATATCCAGGAGGACTAGTAAGCAATGTGTTTCTTAATTATCGAAGGAGGTATAAGGTGTAAAACTTGCTCTTTTCTATAGAGGATATGTCCCAGCATGTACCAAATCACTGGATTCCAATGTGTTGTACTACTTAGGCAAAATTTTGTAAGGTTTATCACCCGCTATTTGGCACATATGTGCCTTTCTGTGACATCCACGAGAAACTTACCACATCATGTTTATTGCCAAAATTAGTATGCTATTATCACTATTGGGAGTCAGTGAGATGTTCTGAAAATAGCAAGATAGTAAAAGTCTCTTTGAGCTACATTTTCACTGAAAACAGGACATTTATGTAGTTCAGGGCAAAAATGTGAACGTGTACTACTATCCCTTCCATGTAAACATGAAGTAGTACTGATCTTACTTTTTTTTAAGATTTTATTTATTTTAGAGAGAGAAATAAATAGGAGCAGGGGGAGGAGCAGATGGAGAGAGGGAGAGAATCTCAAGCAGATTCCATGCTGACTGTGGAGCCTGATATGGGGCTTGATCCCATGACCCTGAAATCAAGACCTGAGCTGAAATCAAGAGTTGATACTTAACCCACTGAGACATCTAGTACAGATCTTTCCTAATGAGGGTTAAAAATAACATTCACCAGGTGCATACATACCAATTGGCATAGGCTGTGTTAAATTGTTCTAGTAAATTTAATATATTCAGCTCAACAGTTGAAATTGGTATTATGACTTAGTTATGTGATGGCAGTGCAATTATTGGTCATGGTTCATTTGTATTTGTGTTTTTTTTGTTGTTGTTTTTTGTTTTTTTTTTTGGTAGGGCCCCTATCAATGATTTAAATGGGAATATAATGAAACTCATCACCCTCCATATTTAAGACTTTAATTATCCAGGATATGCATAGTTTTGTTACTGACTTGTTGTCAGGCCAGGATAGAGAAGACTAGTTTCTATTTGACCCTTCCTAAAATAATGGCAATTGCTCAAAAGATCAAGCACAGATAAATGCACCGGACGGGAAGAAAGATGAAAAAGTCAGCAGAGTAATTGGAACCACTGTGAAACAGCCTTGAGCCAGGATTCCATTGATATACCCGTAGCACAACAGCCACAACAGCTTTGGGAATTGGGAATAAGGACAATATGAGAAATGTAACAAAAAAGTGAAATTTTTGATGAAAAAAAAGTTTGAAGGTAAATACTTTAACAGACCCAATACAGATGATTTCTAAGCTGTGAGAACTGACCTGACTTACACCACAGAATGCACAAAGGGTTAAATATTGGTAGCATTAAACGCTACTGGAAGTTGAGGTGAAAACGCAATTAAAAAGAAGAGGACTTCTTAGAGTCTGTTTAAAAAGTGAGATTCTCTAATCTCCTTCCTCTCTTGGAATACCCGAGGCTTAATCACTAAACAGAGTGAAACAGAAGGATAATCAGTGGAGAGCAGATGAGGCACATGGATGAGTACCCAGTAGAAAACAAGATGATTAAAATAATATTTGCACACTAAATACTGAGACCTTATTTTACCCCACTTGGCTCTCCCAATGCTATCCACCAGATTTTTATTCTCCAGGTAGGAGATCTGAGGATTTTCCCTTGTAGAATATGTCCAGCCACAAGAAAAGTTCTAAAGCTAACAGCACCAATGTCTCATAGCTTTCAATAATCCTTATAGAGACCCAAAGATCACAAAGCACTTGAAAACATCTCTAAGAAATAGAAAGAATTAACATGTAGAAAGCAATTACTACACAAAAACACAATTTTTAAAGATAACATTAATATCAGATAACTCAAAGTTAATATTACACATATTTAAAGTGAACATCAGGAGGAAAGGGGCTTTTGAAAATTAAAAACATGATAGCAGATGAGAAAAATACAATAGGAGACTTGGCAGAAGACGTTAAGTATCCCAGAATTTAGAGTTAAATCAGGAGAAAGAAAAATTGGAAGAAAAAAATAGAGAACTAGTACAAGCATCCAGTGTTTCAATAATGTAGTTCTAGATAAAGATATAAAAAATAGTAGAGAGGAGGAAATTAATGAGAAATGTAAAACTTTTAGTAGAATAAAAAAAATCTGAAGTTTCCAAATCAAAATGGCCCAATAAAGGCACAGAACAGTGGTTGAAAATTGGCCAACTGAAAGAAAATTGCAGAATTTCATAACGCTGGGACCAAAGAGATGCTATGGACCTCTAGAGAGAGATAGCCCAACATCTTCACATCAAAGCTTAGTGACTACTGAACTGCAACAAAGTAAGTGATGTAATTTAGAGCGATGACTTCACAACTGTGAGGAAAAATGGCTCCTACTCCTGCATTCCATCAGGTAAAAATCTCATTCAAATATGATGTAGGATTGTGACATTTCAAACATTTGATTCTCAAAAATTGGGGCACCTGGGTTGCTCAGTTGGTTAAGCGTTAGGCTCTTGATTTTAGCTCAGGTCATGGTCTCGGGGTCCAGGTTGTGGGATCAAGCCCCGCATTGGGCTCTGCACTCAGCACGATCTGCTTTTCTCTCTGCCCCTTCCCCTGCTCGCAGTTGAGCGTGTGGATGTGCTCTCAAATAAATAAATAAAATCTTTTTAAAAAAGATTTTATTTATTTATTTGGCAAAGAAAGACACAGCAAGAGAGGGAACACAAGCGGGGGAGTGGGAGAGGGGGAAGCAGGCTTCCCGCTGAGCAGAGAGAGCCTGATGAAGACTCGATCCCAGGACCCTGGGATCATGACCTGAGCCAAAGGGAGACACTTAACCACTGAGCCACCCAGGTGCCCTAATAAATAAAATCTTAAAAACAAAACAAAACAAAAACAACCACACATTATTTCCCAGGTTTTCTTTCTCTGAGAATAAGTGAAGAAAGTACCTCACGTAAGTGAAACAATAAACAAGGAGTAAAAACACGGAATACAGAAAACTAAGGCACAAAATAAGAGAGAAATTAAAACACTAATATGGAAGACGAAGGAGTTGGGGTGTATTATGATGTGGAATTCTCTACAGGTGTAAGACATACTCCATACAGATTAAAGTGGTTCAGACATCTACAGGAGAGATTTCACAGATGAAGAGGTTTTGAGAATATGAATATATTTTCTGCCAAATATGAATACTGCCGAATATGAATATATTGAGATTGAGACAATTAAAAGGTGTTAAGCATTGAGTCAGTGAAAATATCTAGAAAATAAGGGGAAAGTGCAATGTTTTAATTCCAAAGGAAAAGAAAAACTATTTAGGACAGAAAATATACTTCTAGCACACTGCTTTTCCCTGGGAAGAATGTTACTTACATAGTTCCAATAATGTGAACACTGACTACTAGACTAACTAGTAGAGGCTTGTGTTCCTCAGCTGTAACCAGTTCTTCTCTTACTCTGGGCACGGAGGAGAAATCCCCTGGCTCCTCATAGTTAAGAAAGCTCTTGTAAGTTCTTTCCAGTAAGCTGTGGATATGTTACCAATGTCACTTCTGGTTTGAAGACTTCGATTGCCTGTGTGGTCCAATCAGCGCTCTCTCCCTGCTGAATTGACTAAAGAGGATGCAACTCCTAAAGGATACCAATACTGAATTATGGTGTCTCCATCAGCCTTAAGTGTTAAGACACTGCCTTCATGCCACAGGTCCTGGAGAGTTTCCTGGACCAGCACTGGTCTTTCCTAGAGCCCAAAAGTATGAAAATTAAATGTTTTTGTATTAAGCCAAAGATTTGGAGGTTGTTTGTGACTGCAGGATAATCTAGTCTTATCTAACTGACAAACCCAAAATTATGATATATTTTAATGGGAGAATGAAGGGACAGAAAATGTGTGTGTGTGTGTGTGTCTGTGTTTGTGTGTGTATGTGTGTGTGTGTGTGTGTATGTGTGTGTGTGTGTGGTTACATACATATGCATGGGCATGCATGGGAACAACATGAAGTTGGTATCAGAAGGTTAAATTAGCCTCTTCCACAGTGGAGGATTGAACCACAAATGTACAAATATAACCATGATATTTAGATATGTGGAACTGAGTGCCAAAAGGATCCATTCAAAATACAGGCAGTCTTTACTCTGCAGGTTTCCAGTATGCACTCATTTCAGTAGCTACAGTTTAGTTAAATGACACCAGTTCCCTAAGATATGGTTCAAATTTCAGTTACTATGATACACCGACTGTAACTGCATGATGTGAAAACTTTACTGCTGACTCTTCAGTTCACAATTATGTAAATAATAGATATGCATCATGGTAAGTGGCCAATCATATCACAACTTTCAAATGCTGTTGGTGATAGGTCATGGCACACCTGTTAATTCAGCTTATGCACACACAAACAAGTGTGTGGTTGTATTGTCTCCTTGTCTTTCAATAAAAAAACAACGTGACATTTTACAAGAATGAAAAAACAGAAAGGTAATTGGCTAACAAAGGTTAAAATGCACAAATAAGTGGAAAGTGATAAACCTGGGGATAAACTCTGAATCAAACGTAAATGGATCGGGGCACCTGGGCGGCTCAGTTGGTTAGGTATCTGACTCTGGATTTCGGCTCAGGTCATGATCTCTGGGCTGTGGACTGAGCCCAGCCTCGGCGTGGAGCATGCTTCAGGTTCTCTCTCTCCCTTTGTCCCTCTCCCCCACTGCCTCCCCCAGTGCCCTCTCTCTCTCAAAGAACAAAACAAAATAAAACAAAACAAAACCCGTAAATGGACCATAGAAAAAATAGAGAATAGAAATGTTGACACTTCTGTTGTGTGAGAGACTTTAGATATGCTGCCACAGGAGCTTAGCAGAAGAGAATTTATTGACATAAATGAGGAATGTAATTGTGATGAAAAGAATGAAAGAGAAAGCGATACCAGTAAACACTTCACATTAAACGAACCCTTAGAGATATTTCACAATATTCAGAGTATAAGGGGGAAATGTTGGGAAATGTTTCAGCCTGGGTGGCTCACTCGGTTAAGCAGCCAACTCTTGCTTTCAGCTCAGGATATGATCCCAGAGTCCTGGGAACAAGCCCCACATAGGGCTCTGCGCTCTGCAGGGAGTACCGGTGAGGATTATCTGCCTCTCTCTCTGTCCCTACCCCCAGTTGTGTGCACTCTCTCTCTCTCTAAAATAAATAAATCTTAAAAAAAAAGAGTGAAATGTTCAAAGCTGACCAAGTTTAGAAAGGAAGATGACAGTTCAGAAAGGCATTAAGAAAAGTGTTCACTCACACAGTTTACAAGAAAACCAACTATTCAAACTATGCTCAATGAGTTTTTTAAAAAGAAACAAATTATATTTTCAATGTTTCTAATGTTTTAAATTATAATGATATAAGTCAATATTAGCTTTACTTTTTTTTTGCATTTTCCTATATACATATACCTGACGGTAAGAATTTTTGATGTTTTGACAGTTTCAAAGGTCACAGAACAATGATCATTTTCCCATTGTTTAGTAAGATGAGTTTAAATAGTTTCACCTTGCACAGTCATTTTTATTGTCCAGTTACAAGGAATGCCTGTATTTGAAAATTATTCCCTCCAGAAATTGTGAAATTAGCACGTAAAAGGAGAAGACTGCCATTCCTTGCAAAAGTGAGTCTTTAAGTTTGTAGTAGACAGTTTTGATTAACAAAATCTAAATGTGAAAAAACAAACTTTTTAACAATTATAATAAAAGTCTAGTGTACTAATACTTTTGGGACAACAGAGAAGATAGGATCTTTTTTTTTTTTTTGAGAAGATAGGATCTTATGAAGGCAATACTTTTTAAGTGAAAGAATGAATGTATTATTCAGTAGTGTCATAGAATGTATTTCAGTTTTGTTTGAGGCTTCTTCAACTTATTTCATAATAATGCTAATAGTAGTTGTAATAGCTAACATTTGCTGAATTACTTTGAATTGCCTGTATGTTATCACATATGATCCTCATTATCACTCTATGATAGATTAATATTATTATATTAAAATTTTCAAACTAGAAATCAATGGTTAAACTTTCTCAAAGTTGCAGAGCAATTTTGAGGCAGAGCCAGGATTTGAAACGAAGAAATCTACCTCCAGAAACCTTGCTGTTAATCTTTTGGGTTATGATCTCATGCAGTTGCTGCTGCATGCTGAGGTTGGCTGTCATGAAGAGCTAATCTGTATGACGGCAACAACAGTAACAAAGAAACAAAAGAACAGTATATCGATGGGTTGAGCCATCAATATACTTAAAATATTCATTTAGCAGCTCATCCATTTCACTTCATTTATAAAACCTGAGAGTTCCTGGGTGGGGGTGAGGGAGTGTCTTTCAATTCTAATAGGGTTGTTTAGTTTATAATAAAAATGAATTCTTTTGAGAAAGAGTTACCCAATTTTTTTTTGCTATCACTCTCAGTTTAGTTTCCAAATTAAGAATCAGCCAGTAAAGCAGGAAGGTAGAAAGGTGGGTAATTCTCAATGGAAATGTGATTAAATTTTCTGTAGTTTATGGCTTAAAATAATTTATCATGTAGACTCAATATTAATGTTTTAGAAAAGTTTTCAGGCTTGTGTTTATTTAACCTAGGAACATAAAGATCTTAAGAAGATCTTTAAATATACTGATTCGTTGGCTATATTCAAGATCTAAAAATATCAGAAACTACAAGGATAAGTCAGGGAGGTTTTTTTGGTTCTTGTTTGTTTTTATTTTTTAAAAAAGATTTTATTTATTTTTTGACAGAGAGAGAGATAGTGAGAGAGGGAACACAAGCAGGGGGAGTAGGAGAGGGAGAAGAAGCAGTCTTCCCCTTGAGCAGAGAGCCTAATGTGGGGCTCAATCCCAGGATGCTGGGTTCATGACCTGAGCCAAAGTCAGAGGCTCAACGACTGAGCCACCCAGGCACCCTGTTTGCTTATTTTTAAATCAAGCTTTATGGGTAGCCTCTGATAATTTTTAAAACTTGGTCTGAAAGATACCATTTTGAAAACCTGGGAATCGTGTTGAACAAACCATGACTACTTTGTTTCATAAATCTCTCAAGTAATTTCTGAAACATAATTTTAGGAAACTACGTATTACCTATGAAAAAATTGAAACATAGTGAGAGTCAAACTCAGACACATCTACCAACTCCCTCTGAAAAGGTTAGGTCTGGCAGATAGAGTTTAGTTAATTCATTAGTTATTTAGATTTTTTTCTTACCGACTGTCATAAAAACAACTAAATATGGGGAAAGGAAATTTACATGTGGTGTAAATTTGTGTCCTATTTTCTAAGTAACATTTAATCCTTTGGTTTATAAAAAGTATACATCTTAATTTTTGCTACAAAGATGGCTGATGGATTTGTAATAAGATTATTGTTTATTTAAAAGCTACAGTGTTAAAATGAAACATCAAGAAACATTTGTCAATTGAGTAGTTCACGAGGTCAGGAACAGACAAATAAATATCCTAGAATCAAAAGTGCTTGTGTAATAACAAATTTGCATATCAATATCTATATTAATATTTGTATCTACATCTATTTCTACATGTGCAAAATATATCAGGTTATAAAATTAGTATTTAAATTTAGGGAAAATATGAAACTTTTCAATAATAGAATGGTAAAGAAAATGATAAGGGAAGATTCTGCATTTTCTAATTAAAACATGTTGAAGTGTCAAATACTTTCCAACCTCTTTCAGAATTGAGTATCTTATAAAGTATGTGATTTAAAGTTGCATAAAAATGACAAGAAGATCTTAGGAAGAAATTTTGATTGCATAGTGACTGTTTAAACCATTTGTAACTAGAATCTAGACAAGGGAATCGTGTAAAGAATTACCACTGTCAACACGTTTTCATATTGTTAAGATTTAATGGCAAATAAAAGAAACAATGTATCATCATTACTCTTGTAGGACTTTGAATAAACTAAATTAACCTTTTTATAAAGAGAGGCATACTCATTTTTAGTTAATTTTCAAAAACATTCCCCTAGGAGATATTTTAACATAACCTTCCACCCACATGGACTTACTGCAGTTTTCATTGCTCTGTTTCTCAAACTCGCCCCTCCACTTTAACACATCATGATAAAAATTTCACCATTCAGGAAGCAAAGAAAAACTCAATTATTTTTTTTTTCAGATAGGCTTCAATATTGCTAATCTAAAGTTGATTATATTGAATGAAGACAGACACACACATATATATGTACACATATTTAAAGATGTTGCAAAGCAGAATACTAACCTAAGGACTTCTTGAAATATTACTTACCTATCCCAGAATTGATAGAATGATTATTTGCTTGTTTTTCTTTTCATCAGTATTATAGTAAAATAAAATTTAGTGAGAAAATCTGCATTCTAACAATATTAAACTTGTATAATTGCCCTTAGGCTGTTTAAACTTTTTATCTTAATGATTTGGTTTTATAGGTAGTTACAATGATAATAATAGCAATAATGTATTAAACATAGTATAATTACAATTATTGAGTGGTCCCAGAACAAAAAAGAAAATGGAGGTGTAAGACAGTCATTCATGCTATTTATAGCTACATTCAAACTTTTTTCATCTATGGTGACTAGGTCACTAAGAGTACCTAATATAGACATGTTACCTTTAATAACTGTAGTAGCAAACTTTTATTGGCATGATTTTTGTTTTCTCTTTTATTCTCACAACCTCCCTATGAATTTTTTTTACTAATTATTACCATTTTGTTATCAAGTAAAGAGAGGCACAGAGAGTTTAGGTTACCTGCCCAAAGATGCATAGTTAGGAAACATCTGAACCAGGACTCAGTGCTCAGAAAGTCTATTTCCAGGACTCCTGCTAACTTAATGTACTGGTGTATGTATGCATATATAAGCATGGTGCAATGTATTTATTTATACATGTTTGTAAATATTTGTGCTTTAACTAAATAATAAAAATATTTTACTATAACAAAGTATTTTCATTTCTTTTTTTTTTTTTACAAAGTATTTTCATTTCAAATGGGTCAGAAAATGGCAAACACAGAGCCACAAATTAGTTATCTAAGAAACCTGTGGAGGGAATGAAACATTGTACTGCCAGAAGGAATTTCACAAGGATCTATGCTCATTAGGGGAACCGTCATTATTTTTAATCCAGCATTATATAGTCACAGTATAGAGAATGTTAGTTATGCCAACAAAACACCATTTCATGATAGCAAATACATGTGTGTTTTTGAATTTCAAAGCTCAAGGAAAAAAAAGGACTCTTTATCCAATCAATAAGCCATAGAAACCTAGAAAGGTGTGATATTCCAGTCCATTTTTTTTTTTTTTTCTGTCCTTCAGGAGCTGGCCACAAACATGGGAGAAATGACTCCAGGATGGGACAGCAACAGGTTGTCGTGCTCAGATAAAAGTTTGTTTTTCAATTGATAATCATTGTAGAGATGATTCATGGATAAAATGTATTTCTAAACAGGAATTTAGGTAGTTATTTTCAGATGTTGCGCACATCACTCATTCTCAACAACCGAGTGGCACGTTATTATTGATTAATTAGAATGTCTGGAAAGTGTTCACACTTATGAGTTGAGATATGTTGTCAACCCCCTAATCTTTAAAATTATACTAAGTGTGCCTTAATTTCTGTTTATTTAAGAAAGCACTTCAAAAATATCATCATAACAACATTGCCATTGTTATAGGAAATGATTTCGATGTGTACTGATCCTTTCTTTCACTCTAGCTATGTCTTTCTTTTTTTAAAAATTTTTTTAAAGATTTTATTTATTTATTTGACAGAGAGAGAGAGAGATCACAAGTAGGCAGAGAGGCAGGCAGAGGGAGAGGGGGAAGCAGGCTCCCCGCTGAGCAGAGAGCCCAATGCGGGGCTTGATCCCAGGACCCTGAGATCATGACCTGAGCCGAAGGCAGAGGCCTTAAACCACTGAGCCACCCAGGCGCCCCTATTATTATATTTTTTAAGATTTTATTTATATATTTGACAGAGAGAGACACTGAGAGAGAGGGAACACAGGCAGGGGGAGTGGGAGAGGGAGAAGCACACTTCCCACATAGCAGAGAGCCCAACGAGGGGCTCGATGCCAGGACCCTGAGATTATGACCTGAGCCGAAGGCAGAAGCCTTAACCCACTGAGCCACCCAGGTGCCCCTAGCTATGTCTTTCTTATGAATAAATTCCTGATGTTCATGTGCCACACAGTTAAAAAGGCATGGATTTTGTAATCTGAATGATTGGATATAAATTTTCATTTCACTACTTTTGAGCCTTGTGATCCTGCTTTAGCTACTTAACCTTTACACATCTCCAGATCACATGTAAAATAAGGATAACCATGTCCATCTTTGGCTTATAGAAAAGATTAATAGGAGAACATCTGTAAAACAGATTATAAAGTATTATGTCTGTCATACAGTAGATGCTTAATAAATATTCTGGCCACTTTTCCTTTATCAGTTTTAACAATGATACAAAATGTTAAAAGTGTGAATAATTTGCTTATATTTCCATATGATGTGACTAATATTTTAGCCACCAAATCAAAAGTATTTGTAAATCATTATTTTGAAAGCATTAGATTCAATGTCATTTACTTTGCTTAACCTGTTTTGCTTCCTGCATTCCATCACCATGGACTTTGTAGAGAGGAGATATGAATTGGGTCAAAAGATGGACTTCAGGAAGGATTGGATGCATCGGTATTGGAAAACATTTAAAAAAATGCTCTGCTGGTACTGCGTTGGAAGTGTCTTTACATCCAAAGTATGGTTAATAAAATAGAAAATACATGTAAGCTATTTGGCTTGCAACTTCACTTTTTCATTCTGTTGACACAGAGCTAAATTTTCCAAAAGTTAAGCTGTAATCTTACCTCACCATACTCATCAATGATCTAAATTTGCTTTTAAAATAAATGGTGGATTTAGAATTTAATTTGCTTCTTGGTTAAGCAGAGGAAATGCCACAGTAATGACCAAGTCTCTTTCCAAGCAATGCTAAGCAGCACATTTTCCCTTCAGTAGATTAGCTTCAGAAATCACCTCTGCCTCATTGGTGGTGAGTTCTGGAACATCGTACTTCCAACTTGGCTAGGCAAGAGGGAATTCTGATGCCCACTTTCTACTTTTCACTGGCTAGATGGATTTTTCTCATAATGTCATTAAGCAATGAATTAACAGGTTAAAAAAAATCCAACTACTGCCACCAAAAGGCGACTCCCTTATCTTAAGGCAGCTTTAATTCCCTCACACAAACAGGAAACAGAGTAGGAGGGAGCTACGGAAACACTTAAATCCTCATTACTTCATATCCCCTCTTCACCCAAAGAGCCCCCAGCCTGCCCATTATTGTCCTGCCTGTACTTTCTGTGGGATTTTGAAAAGAAAAGGTTCAAAGAGCAAGACTTTCAAGCTCCCCTTTCCATGTCAAACACTTTCAACTCCTGATTTCAAAGTGCCACTCTGTTGCTGTTCAAAGGCCTGTGGACTCGTAGGGGGTGAGATTGGAGTTAAAGGTTGAACTACAAAGCTCCTTGCATTCACAGTAATATCCAGCTTGGAGATACAAATGGTAATACAAACTCAAGCACCTATCAATAAAACTGCCAATATATGAAAAGAGGAACAGAAACATTCTAAATGGCCCTTTTTAATTTTTTTTTTTTCAACCAGGCTCGTGCTGTCATCAGTTCGGATGAAAGCCTCATTGATATTTTGAAGTACTACTTTTCTCTCTGTTCACATTACAACTAGGGGGACTACAGAAGCAGTTGAGAGAGGAAAAAAAAATAAGAAAGAAAAAACACCCACAAACCCCAAAGAAGTTAGATAAGAATAGCTAAAGAAGTCCCTTCCAACATCTGAAAAAAAAAAAAATCCTGCCCTACTCTAGTTGAGTATTCAAGCTCTTCCCCTTCGCTCTCTCTATCCTTTTTATCTGCCTGCCCACAAGATTTGGAGCACCATTAATTGGTCCTCAGGGAGGCTAACAGGCCTCTGCTTTTATGACTCGGTTCTTTGTATTGTACACATGTGGGCATCTCTCAGGAGATAAACAAAAGAAAAATGTGTGGAAAGGGGCCAGAAATCGTACAGGTCTAAACAGTGAATAGGCCATTGTCTTGATTTACTTTTAATGCTTTAAATTATGTGAATAAGTCTAATGCCCACCCCTGCCGCCCTCTCCAGTCTGCTTAAGCTAATGTGCCTTTTCTCACTGCTACGGGGCCATCACTGAGGAATTCTATTTCTTATTTGAAATCACAACTCCTTCTTGGCCCCCTCCTCTTATCCCTCCCTTTCTCTGCAACAAACGAGAGAGGTGGTCTTATGGGAAGATAAAAAGAATAGTTGATCATAAGAACTAACCTGGAGCCAACACATTGGCCTTTCGTCCCTTCAGCACTTTCTAAGCCCTAAGCACCTGCAGCTAATTCTCCTGACTTCCAGTCCTGGTCTTGGAAATGCTGAAGTACAGACTCTGTAGCAGCACTTTTCCTGCCTTATAAAAATGTTCACATTTATAGAAGAGAGTGACCTCTCTTATGTGATATCTCATTCCCTTTAATATACAGGTAGTAGGTACTCATAGTATTTACAGCAAGTGGTTTCCATATGAGAGCCTGTGTGGTTTTAATGCAACGGACATTTACATTGGAATTCATCTTGAAAATTAAAGTAGGATTTAAATTTAACACATGTACAAAAAAGCATTTTGCCTCTTGCATCATCAATCAAACCCAGCGCAGACAATAGTTATATTCAGGCGATCTGAAGAGGGTCCAGATGGCTACACCATTACCAAACACTTAAACTTTGTAAACTTGAGACTTCTAAAGCATTTTGGATGATACACAATTTCCAAAAGAAGTTTTTAAAGTCATGTAATGCTTGAGATTTTGGTGTTTCACTCTAGTTTGTCCTTACACATGCCAATGTAAGTATTGTATAATGTTCCTTTCCTACTATATGTCCTACCTGGGTTCTCTAAAAGTAGAACCTTTGGCCCCAGTGGGCATATTAGCATTTCATTGGAGGGAACAAGTCAGAGAAATAGTGGTGAGTAAGAAAAGAGAAGTGAGAAAATGGTAGGAGGCAGGCAAAGAAACACAAGGTATATCACTGAATGAGCCATAGATTCTCCATAAACACAGTGAGTTTCCAAGTCTCTTGAGAGATCTTCTGCTGGTTTTTCACTATCTCCTGACTCTTACTGGTCAACATAACATTCATGGAGTCTTAAGTTTGTCAGCCATTAGAAAAGCCTCCAGCATCCATTTCCGGAAAAGACAGAATGTTCATAAGCCCAATCCAGTCACAAGTCAGGCATGAACATCTCTCCTTGAGAATCATTGCTGAATCTAGGATATCCTTATTCGTCTCAAACTAAGTGGACCCCTTCTTGGGCAAGAAGGTTGTCTGGCCACTCACAGGGTAAGATTTTCTTTAGACCCAGGTGGAAGCTGTGAGGCTTTTTTAAAAAATGAACTACCCTTGGGAAGTCTCACAGAATCACTTCATTGCATTCTTTGTTCAGAATGAGACACAGGGCTAGCCCACAAACAGGGAGGTGAGGACTACATAGAATGTGAACTCCAGGAGGTGTAGCTCATTGAGAAACTCAGTACACTTAATCTGTACTTTGACCGACTACATTCAGAAACCATAAGAATTCTCTACCTAGACACACTGAAGATGGCCTGGTCTGAATACATTCTAAGGGAAAGTACCATTTTCCCAGGGACAGAGAACTATGAATGTCTTTGAGATTCTTTTGAATAATCTTTTATGTTTGTTATATAAAAGCAAATATATATATTAGTGCGTACATAGATTTAATTGTACACTGTGGATTCAATCCCTCTCCAGAATTACTATTTCCCCCCTCCTAACATACTGGACGAAGGACGCTCCTAGTTATTGCATATAAATAGACAATATTAATCCTATGATTATGGTCATAATAAAACACTCTAGTGCCCAGAAGGCAACAAATTTCTATCCACAGAGCTACTTACGAATTCTGCCATCATAATAGCTTGTTATTGTCTGGGTGTGCTACAGATTGGGCTTTTATGTACAGTATCTGGATGAATCTTTGCAAAAATCAAGAGATAGATATTTATTCTTATTTTTAACTAGGAGAAACCTCAGAAAGTTTAAATAATTTGTCCCAAATAAGTTTAGTAATTTGTTAATTCACAAAGTACTAGTTCTGAATATTGAACTCCATTCTGATTCCTTCCAAATTTCATGCATTTTAATTGAATCACATGATATGTGGAATTCCAGCAACATAATAAAAACATACAGGAAAGATCCAGTACTGCATTTGTTTCATAGACAAGTTTATGTGAATATGTTTTTAACTTTCACCTTTCTGTAAGAGATATGGGTCTTGTATTGAGGAAGATAAGAATATGGTAATTCTTTATTTTGTACTTGCTCAAAGTTATCCATTACAAATATTTTACATGGTTTTCATGCATGGTTATGTTTCTAATCCTTTGGCAAGATTTTAAATGCTTCTAAGGCAGAGACTATGATTTCTATTTATCCTGCATCTTAACTTGCATCACCTTTTCCAATTTTCTACACATAGTAGGTATTTATCAAATTTTTGCTGTCAAACCAAATTTATATTTTCATCTGATTATGGAAAGAAAAGGTTTCTCACTAATCATTTAATGCCACTGCATCTAGTTATAGAAAAATTATTATTCCGATTAACCATTTGCAAAGAAGCAATTCTCCAGTGGTTATAAGTAGGGAAAGGTCCTGGGGAAAACTACAATTATAAGCAGCTGCAGCATGAATTATATGTAATTACAGTTGATTCCTGTAAATAATTCTTTCTGTAAATTTCCATTCCAAAAGGATTTATTGCTTGGTAACAAAGGGTATTTTGAATTAAAAATATATTTTCCTAAATTGGTATAAATAAAATTAAAGCCATCAAAAAGAAGATAGTGAAAGGAAGAACAAGAAATCAAAGAAGAGAATATTTTCATTTCTAGGTGTGTATCTAACGAGTCACAGACTGTGATTTCTTAGTTCAATTTCAATATGACTCATATGTTTTTTTTTCTTTAGCCTGTCTTTAGACTAAATGGAAGTGAAATATAACCCCCCACTCCCAAAAGAAGAAGAATGTGATATACTCTGTTCTGCAGTAATTGTCAACAAAACCTCATAATTCTATTTCAGCAACACAATAAGCATGTAATGACAGATGGCATCTGATGTGTCACCAAGGCACTGTTGAATACATTAATATGACTCAATTTTTTGTTGTTGTTGTTGTTTAGAGGGAATGACTGTTGGGCATTGAGCATTTCCTGTTCTATTAATAATTTTGCTGTTGTTTCATTACAGTATATATCTTTTCCTATCCAATACGGGCCAATGTATTCATTATTTATCATATATATTCCAACAAAAATGACAAGAGAAGAGTTGATATATTATTTAAGTCAATCTAATATATTAGATTTTAAAATGGCAAAATAAAATGCAAAAATATAGGAGATGCTGAATGGCTGCTTAAAAATGGAAAGAGTGTCTGCATTTCTGAATTATAACACAAAATTAGGATAGTTTATGATTTTCAACTCTTTTCTTGCAAGGAGAGTTCATCTTCTTCTGAATTATAGCTTTGTTTCTTCAAGCAGCATCTATTCCCTATGCTTTGCATGACTATCACATTAATCTAATGTAGAATAATTCGTATTGTTTAGGAGAAAAGCTGATATGCATATCTTTGTTTGACATTCAACATTTCTAAATCCCATGACTCGCAAGTGTAAGACAAGCTCCATATTTTTCTTCAAAAAAATTGAGCTAAATAATATAGGCCATATTGATTATTGAATATTTTTACCCAAACTCATATCTCTTAAGAGTCTTTGAGGCCATGAAGGCAATTCTTTTTGTACATAATCAACATTAATCTGATTGTACATGTGAGAGCACACACAGCACCTAGTTCCCAAATAATATCTTTTGTGTTTTATGCATAAAATCTTGCAAATAAACCAGGTGCTGGAGCAAAACAAAGGGAGAAATATATTGAAACATACAAAGGCTCATATTCCCTGCTATATAGGGTCCTTTATTTTGCATCATATATCAAGCAAAAATAATCCACCTCTCAGAATATTAAGCAAAAACAATATGGCTCTGATTTACTTCTGCACAATATTGTCCAATTTCCATAAAATGTCTGCAGGGTTTTACACATCAAGATATCTCTTACTAAAAATGTTTATGGAAATAGGTCATTATGTGTATTCCTAATAGAGAGCAATTTGTTATGTTTAAAAACAGCTTTTGTATTAATAGTTGTGAATAATCACTAAGTTAGCAAGCATTTTAAATATAAGTAATATATACATTTATACTATATTAGTGACATACTTCTCAACAAAAGCACAGTGCTTATATAACCTAATTAGAATAGGTATTTAGAAAAAAAAAAGTGAAACATTTAACTTTGATTTCCAGTAGTTAATAGGAAGGTGATACAAGATGTATCAGAATCTGTAAAATATTACATTGAATATTGGGCCAAAAATGCAAACAAAAATATTAAAAAATGTCTGCTAAATATAATATCTTTAGTCCCTATGTAACATATAATAAAATACTTTTTCTTTTTAAAACACATAATTCTAACTGGTCTGGCTTTGAAGTCAGCAAAAGTGAAAGAAATGTAAAACATCTATTCAATTATTTCAGTTAATATACAAGCATTAGGCATTCAAATTCCTAATTAAGAGACAACATGCCCTGTCAGGCATCTGCATGGGCTATTGAACATTGTCTAGATTGTTCCATAATTATCCCAGTTTAATAGTTCTAAAAACATAAGCAATGTGCATCCACTGAAGGAAAGTATGGTTTATCACATAAGAAGGTGCAGCACACAGAATATTCTCTGGTTCCATGTATTCATGCTGGAGGTTTTTATTGGAACATGTTTTAATTAATCCTTCAACAGAGAGCAAAAGCACGCAACCAGTGAAAGTTGTTCAAACATTCTTTATTGAAAAAGAATCACAGCCTGCAGGCAGAAATAGATGTGCATTTGTTGTAGGATTTGTATTTTGACATACCCTCCTCACTCCAACTCTTACGTGTCCTAGAACAGCAGTTAGCTGGGCTTATTTTTATGTACAAATTTTGGCAAATTTGGCAAGATGTAAACACAGTCACATCCATTAAAAAATTTAATCTGACATAGGGTATTTTCATTAGAAAAGTACTTAATCTGAGCATCATGTTACAAATACAGTGTTTTTAAAGCGTCAGTTGTTAGTTCAACTTATGGGGCATATGAAACATAACTGACTTTTTGCAGGTCAAAAATAGTTGGGTTAAATAGATGGAGTGACATGGAAGGGAATGTTTATGGTTTATCATCCAGTTTAAAAATCTAGCAGGATATAGAGTATAGAAAAATTGTACTAAGTGATTAGATTGGTAAATTAGGAAGTATCATTACTTCAGAGGTAAAAGTGACAAAATTAAAAGAAAGTAGTATCACATGTTTAAGTAAAAAAAGAAATAAACTCAGCATTCTTTATGATAGTAAAGAGCAACTCTCTAGCAGATCAAAAAACTTCTATAACTTGAATTTAGTGGTAGAGCATAACATTTATAACTTAATTCTAATATCTACTGATAACACTTATTAAAATAAAGTATTTACTTCCTCTTTCATCTCTAAATTCCATTCCCATATTTTTCTTTGTCTAATCTAAAGTGGTCTCTAAAATAAATTTGGTCATTTTTCACATCATTATTATCATAATTATTCAATGTCATCAAATAAAAACAGGCACAATTTGAATTGCCTTAGCCTACATAGATGCATCTAGAATAACAGACCTATTTCCTCTCTACTAGTTTCTCTTCTAGTGGTCCTACACTGTGCAATACATGTTCTATGATTGAATATCTGAAACCTTATCTTTAATAGCAATTTTGGAAGTTGAAGAGTCATCTTAAGTTCTTTCCCAAACTTATCCAAATTCATTATAAAAAACAGCAAGGATTTCTAGAACATCAGTTTGAGGACTCTTACAAAACAGCTCCCCAGAAAAACAACCATAACTTGAAAACTGTTTTACAAATTCAACCACTTAAAGCCTCTGGAAGTTTTATTAAAGTCATGCAGCAAATGGAGAAAAAAAAAATCTACCAAATCTTGGTAGGAACTGAAGTCTGTAGCATTTGAGCTGTGACCTACTCCCCCTTCCTCTCCTCATCTCAGTGCCTAGATGCTCAAATTTGGTTGGTTATGGCCCAAAAAATAGGACTGCTTCTCTCCTCAGCTCCTAGTCATGGATATGTTTTTTGGGGGAGGGACAAGCAAGAAGGCATTTCTTATTCATACCAGCTGCAAGTTTCAATGGCTAACTTCTTGGCAAATACCAAGAATTTGGGGGCCCACTTCATACACCCAGCCCTCACTTCTGGGACAGATGTTCAACTCTAGGCATGGCAGGCTAAGATATTTGGACTGGGTCACCCTTGCATCAGCTCCCTGATAGGGCAGAGATCCACTCCAGGAGAAATCAGTTTAAAAAAACAGAAGCTAAAAAACCAAAACCAAACCAAAGAAACAAACAAAAACCCAGAGACTATTGCCCCCCACTGAGTCCTGCTTATTATCTGTGGTATCCACTCAAGAGACATAGGTCATTGAAATAGCCCAGTTCTGGAGGACGGGCTCAGACATTCTTGCCCAGAAGGAGAGGCAGTCCATAAGAACAGAGAACTGCAAAGATATCCCCAAAGAGACTTACTTTCTTTGAAATATAGTACAGGGAAGATCAAACCAGTGAGTGCTTCAGGTATACAACAGTTATTAACTATAGTCACCATGCTATACACCAGAACCCCACAATCATTCATCTTATAACTGAAGATGTGTACCCTTTGACCAATATCTCCTCCCTTTCTCCCACACCACGGCTTGTTGTAACAGCAATTCTACTCTCTGTTTCTATGTGTTTGACCTTTTTGAGACTCCACATATAGGTGAGATCATAGAGTATTTGTCTATCTCTGGATTACTTCACTTAGAATAATGTCCTCTGCTATAGAGAACTCCTCAAACTCAACACTCACAAAACAGATAATCACATCAAAAAATGGGCAGAAGACATGAACAGACACTTCTCCAAAGAAGACATACAAATGGCTAACAGACACATGAAAAAATGTTCATCACCTTTAGCCATCAGAGAGATTGAAATCAAAACCACACTGAGATACCACCTTATACCGGTTAGAACGGCCAGAATCAACAAGACAGTTAACAACAAATGCTGGAGAGGATGTGGAGAAAGGGGAACCCTCTTCCACTGTTGGTGGGGATGCACGCTGGTGCAGCCACTTTGGAAAACAGTACAGAGATTCCTCAGGAAATTAAAAATAGAGCTACCCTATGACCTTGCAATCGCACTACTCGGTGTTTACCCCAAAGAAGCAGATGCAGTACAAAGAAGGGCCACATGTACCTCAATGTTCATAGCCTCAATGGCCACAATTGCCAAACTGTGGAAAGAACCATGTGGAAAATGCCCTTCAACAGATGAGTGGATAAGGAAGATGTGGTACATCTATACAATGGAATATTATGCCTCCATCAGAAAGGATGAATATCCAACTTTTGTATCAACATGGACAGGACTAGAAGAGATTATGTGGAGTGAAATAAGTCAAGCGGAGAGAGTCCATTATCTTATGGTCTCACTTACGTGTGGAGTATAAAGAAAATCATGGAGGGCATTGTGAGAAGGAAGGGAAGGATGAATGGGGGGAAATCGGAGGGGGTGATGAACCAGGAGAGACTGTGGACTCTGAGCAACAAACTGAGGGGTTTGGAGGGGAGGGGGTGGGGGGGTGGGTGAGCCTGGTGGTGGATATTGAGAAGGGCACATATTGCATGGAGCACTGGGTGTGGTGCATGAACAATCAATCTTATAACACTGAAAAATTAAAATAAATATATATGGGGAGAAAAAAAAAGAATAATGTCCTCTGGGTCCATCCATGTTCTTGAAAATGATAGGATTCCCTTCTTCTCATGGCTGATTAATATTTCATTTTATATATCTATCTCTCTATATAGATAAACATATCTCACATATTCTTTATCTGCTTATTTATCATGGACACTCGGGTTTTTTCCATGCCTTGCTTATTATGGAGAATGCTGTGATAAACTTGAGAGTGCAGATATTTCTTTGATATACTGATTTTTTTCTTCAGATATATCCTCATAAATGGGATTTCTGGATCACGTGGTAGTTCTATTTTTAAATTTTGGAGGAAGTTCTATACTGTTTTCCATAACGGTCATCCTAATTTACATTCTCACCAACAGCACAAGGATCCTCTTTGCTTCACATCCTCGCTAACATTTGTTATCTATTGTCTTTCTGATTAAAGTCAATCTAATAGGTGTAAAATGGTATTGTGTTTTCTCAAAAATTCATTCCTTTTATTATTTTTTAATTGAAGTATAGTCAGCACACAGTGTTACATTAGTTTCAGGTGTACAACATAGTGATTGAGCACTATATCTTATCCTATGCTCACCACAAGTGTAACTACTATCTGTCACCATACAACACTATTGCAATGCCATTTATTATATTCCCTCTACTATACTTTTCATTCCTCTCACTTATTTATTTCTAATTGGAAACTTGTATCTCCCACACTCCTCCCCCATTTTGCCTCATTGTGGTTTTGAATTGGATTTCCCAGATTGTTTGTGATATTGAGCATCTTTTGATGTATTTCTTGGCCATGTGAATGTCTTCTTTGGAAATATATTCAGAGCCTTTGTCCAATTTTAATCGGATTATTTGTGGGGTTTTTTTTCTACCGAGTTGTATAGATTTCTTATATATGTTTGACATTAAAGGTTTATCAGATAAATAGTTTGCAAATATATTCTCCCATCCTGGTAATTGCTTTTTCATTTTGCTGATTGTTTCCTTTGCTGTACAGAAGTAGTTTTGCATTTGATGTAGTCCGACTTGTAAAATCTGCTTTTGTTACCTGTGCTTTTGGTGTCATATTCAAAAACTCATTGCCAAGATCATTGTGAAGAAGCTTATCCCCTGTGTTTACTTCTAGGAGTATGACAGTTTCGGGTCTTACACTTAAGCCTTTAAATCCATTTGAATTATTATCTGTGAATGGTGTGATATGAGGGTCCAGTTTTATTATTTTGCATGTGGCTATACACTTTCCCCAGTACCATTCATTGAAGACAGTAGCCCTTCCTAATTGTGTGTTCTTGATGCTCTTGTCAAAGATTAGTTGACCATATATGCATGGTTTATTTCTAGACTCTCTAGGCTGTTTTACTGGTCTATGTGTCTGCTTTTATGATAATACCATACTATATTTGATTACTATAGCTTTTGTAATATAGCTTGGAATCAGGAAGCATGATGTCTATAATTATGTTCTTGCTCATGAATTTCTTTCCTTATTTGGGGTTTTCTGTGGTTCTATATGAATTTTGGGATTATTTCTTTTTTTATTTGTGAAAAATATTAATGGGATTTTGATACATTCAATTTGTGCATCACTTTGGGTAGTATAGTCTTTTTAACAATATTAATTCTTCCAATCTATAAAATGGGTACCATTTCATTTATCTGTGTTTTCTTCAATTATTTTTATCACTGTCTATACTTTTCAGTCAATAGAGCCTTTACCACTTCAGCTAAGTTTATTCCTAAGTATTTTATTATTTTTGATGCTATTGTAAATGGGATTTTACATTTGTTTGTCAGTGTATAAAAACATTACTAATTTTTCATATGAATTTTGTATCCTGATATTTTGCTGAACTCATTGATTAGTTCTACTGATTGTTTTTTATAGTGTCTTTAGGGTTTTCTACATATAAGGTCATGTCAGCTTCAAAGATAAGACCATTTTACTCCTTCCTCTATGATTTGGATAATTTTAATTTATTTTTCTTGTTTAATTTCTCTGGTTAGGACTTCAGTACTATATTGAGGAAAAGTGATATGACTGTGTACCCTTGACTTATTCCTGATCTTAGAGGAAAAGCTTTCAAACTTTTAAAATTGAGTACAATGTTAGCTGTATGCTTGATATACATAGCCTTTATTAAGTTGAGGCACATTCCTTATAAGCCCAATTTGTTGAGAGTTTTTAAAATGAAATGATCTGAATTTTGTCTGATGCTTTTGCTATATCTATTGGAGACAATTATGTGATGTTTATCCTTCATTCTGTTAATGTGGTGTGTCACATTTATTGATGTGTATGTTGAAAACTCCTTGCATTCCAGGGATAAATCCCATTCGATTATGGTGTATGATCTTTTTATTGTCCTGTTAAATTTAGTTTGATAGTATTTTGTTTAGGATTTCTGCATCTATGTTCATTGGAATTATTGGCCTATACTTTTCTTTTCTTGAGATGTCTTTGTCTGGCAGGATAATTTTGACCTCATAAAATGAGGTTGCAAGTATTCATTCTACTTCAATTTTCTGGAAGAATTTAAGAAGGATTGGTATTAGTTTTCTTTAAATATGTGATAGAATTCACCAGGAAATCCATTAGGGTCTTGGCTTTTGCTTAAGAACTTTTTTTTTTTTAAATGACTGATTCAATCTCCTTACCCATTATTTGTCTAATTCATGACTCAGTCTTGGTAGTTTGTATATTTTAGTTGGGTTGCTTATTTGAGATTTTTTTTCTCCTTAATGTAGGCATTTATTGCTATAAACATCTCTCTTAGAACTGCTTTAGCTGTATCTTATAGGTTTAGGTATGTTGTGTTCACAATTTTTTTTTTAATGTTTCAAGATACCATTGATTCCTCATTTGATTCTTTTCTTTATGCAATGGGTTATTCAGGAGTATGTTATTTAAATTCCATGTATTTAAATTTTCCAGTTGTCCGCCAGTTATTGATGCCCAGTTTTACACTATGATGTTTAGAAGAGATGCTTGATATGATTGCTTTCTTATTAAATTTGTTAAGACTTGTTTTATTATCTAATATATGAACTATCCTGAATAATGTTTTATATGCGCTTGAGAAGAATGCTGGTGTTGGTTGGAATGTTCTATATATGTCTATTAGGTCCATTTGGTTTAGAGTATAATTCAAGTCAGTATTTTCCTATGGATTTTTCATCCAGATGATCTATCTATTGTTGAAAGTGAGGGATTGAAGCTCCAAATATTATTGCATTATTGTCTATTTCTTCCTTCAGATCTCTTAGTATTTGCTTAATATGTCTAGGTGCTTGGATGTTGGGTACATCTATATTTAGAATTGTCGGTTCCTTTCTATTTATCTTTTGTGAATCTACTATAAGTTTTTCTTTGGGGTTATCATAAGGCTTACATAAAATATCTTATATAACAGTGTATTTTAAGCTGGTAACAACTTAATTCTGATCACAATCAAAAATAGTGAAGTAGAAAATAGAAAAACAACAGAGAAAAGTCAATGAAATAAAAACTAGTTCTTTGAAAAGATCAAGTAATTTGACAAAGCTTTAGCTAGATTGAGTAAAAAGAAAGAAGGAAGAAGACTCAAATTTATAAAAACAAGAATGAAAAAGGAGATATGGATAACAACCTTACAGAAATACATTGAGCTTTAAGAGAGTACTATGAACACTTGACTAATCAAATAATTTAGATGAATAGGACAAATTCTTAGAAAAATACAAATTACTTAAACTGCTCAAGAAGAAATATAAAATTAGACAGACTCATGACAATTACAAAGATTAAACTACTGATTTAAAAAAACCCACAGGGGAAAAAAAAACCCACAAGGAAAATGCCAGGCCCGGATGGCTTCATTGGTGAATTCTATCAAGTATTTTTTTTTAAAGATTTTATTTATTTATTTGACAGAGAGAGAGAGAGAGATCACAAGCAGGCAGAGAGGCAGGCAGAGAGAGAGGGGGAAGTAGGCTCGCTGCTGAGCAGAGAGCCCCATGCGGGGCTCAATCCCAGGACCCTGAGATCATGATCTGAGCCGAGGGCAGAGGCTTTAACCCACTGAGCTACCCAGGCACCCCTCTATCAAGTATTTAAAGAACTAATAGCAATTCTTCACAAATTTTTCTATGAAATTGATGTGGGAGGAATACTTCTGAACTCAATCTCAATCCATATTACCCTGATATCAAAAAAAAAAAAAAAAGACATCACAAGAAAACTACTGATCAAATCTCTTACAAATCTTAACATAAAAATCTCAACAAAGTATTACCGAACTGAATCCTTTCACCTTCACCTTATAAAAAGGATTACATATATCATGACCTTACAGGATTGATAGAAATTCAAGGTTGATTCAACTTCCCAAAATAAATTAATATAATACACTATAACAAAAGAATAAAGGACAAAATCCACAACTATTTCAAAAGAAGCAGAACAATAATTTAACAAAATTTGACCTCCCTTAATGATAAAACACTCAAATTCCTTCAACATCATAAAGGATATCTATGAAAAACTCACAGCTAACATCAGACTTAGTAGTGAAAAACTAAATATTTTATCTCTAAGATCAGAACAAGATATGGATGCTCACTTTTGCTACTTCATGTATTGAACCTCCTCACCAGAGCAATAGAATGGATATAAAAACAAAGACATTCAGATTGGAAAGGAAGAAGTAAGGCTCCTTCTATTTGCATATGACATGAAATATATATGGAAAATCCTAAAGAGTCTACTAAAATCTTTTAGAATTGAAGAACAAGCTCAACAATATTACAGAGAAAAAGACTGATATAGAAAAATCAATTGTAATTCTATATATTTTCAATGAACAATCTGAAAATAAAATTAAGAAAATAATACTGCGTACAATAGATTCCAAAGAACAAAACACTTAGGAGTAAATTTACAAAGGAAGAGCAAACCTTATACTCTGAAAACTGTAAAACATTGTTGAAAGTATGTAAAGAATACCTAAATAAAGGCGAAGACACCTTATATTCATTGCTTAGAAGACTTGTTATTATGACAATACTTTCAAAATTTTTGTACAAGTTCAAAACAATTCTCATCAAAATTTAGATGTTCTTGGTTTTGTTTGTTTGGCACAAACTGAGAAGGTTATCCTGAAATTTGTAAGGGAATTCAAGTGACCCAGAATAACTAAGACGACGTTAAAAGAAAAACAGAAAATAAGGATTCACATTTCCTGATTTCCAAATATACCACAAACTACAATAATGAAGACAGTGTGGTACTGCCATACTTACTGACATATACATCAATGACCATATAATTGAGAGGCCAGATAGAAGCTTTCAGAGTAATTTAATTAATAGTTAATTGATTTTCTACACAGGTGCCATGATTCACAGGTGGGGGAAACAATAGTCTTCTCTAGAAACGGTTCTGAGTCAATTGTATATCCCCACATATAAAAGAATGAAGTTGGATAGTCCTCTTAATATCTATAAAAATTAACTAAAATAGGTCAAAAACCTAAATGTAAGAGATAACTATAAAACTTTCAGAAGAAAACATAGGTCTACATTTTAGTATCCTTGAATTAGGCAGCAGTTTCTTAGATATGACATTAAAGGCCAAGCAACAAAAGAAAAATAAATAAATTGGACTTAATCAAAATCAAGAATATTTGTGTTGCACAAGACACCATCAAGAAAGTAAAAATACAATCTATAAAATAGGAGAACATATTTGTATATTGTATGTTTGATAAGACACTTGCATCCAGAATTTAAAAAGACTACTTGTAACTCAATAACAGAAATACAAACAACCTTACTAAAAAATGGGCAAAGGATTGAATATAATTTTATCCAAAGAAAATATATACATATACAGAAAGCATATGGTAAGATGCTGAACATCATTAGCTATGAGAGAAATGAATATATATATATACACACATATATATTTCATGTGTACCAGAATGGCTATAAATGAAAAAGACAGATAATAACAAGTGTTGGCACTTATGTGTAGAAATTGGGACTCTCACACAGTGCTGGTGATAATATAAAATGGTGTATTACACTTGAAAAACAGTTCCTCAACCCCAACAATTCTACTCCTAGGTATATTCTCAAGAAATGAAAATATATGTCTATACAAAAAGTTGTACAGATATGCTCATGAAGTATTATTAATAATAACCCAATCCAAATGTTCATCAACCAATGATAAGATAAACAGAATGGTATTTTCATACAATGGAATATAATTCTGCAATAAAAATAAATGAAGCAAATTCACATTTCTGATCCTGTATATAAAGAGTTTTGAAGTCACCACTCTATCCTAACAACAAGTAACAAGTTAAACAGACTGAAAAATTGACAAATCCTATTGGAGCCATAAGAGAGGGTAGGATATGGGGCAAACCTTTGCCCCAAAGACTGCAGAAATAGATAGCTGAATAAAGAGAATAGTGGCTATATGAGCAGAGATGCTACCTATAGTAGAAACTACAAGTCCTGCTGAGGGATCCAGTGTGGGGCACAGGACTCTGAACTGTAATCACTAAATTGCTAGAGTCTCAATGTGGACAACTCTGAGAGTTAAAATTCCAAGAAACCCAGTCCTAATGGGATCCCCACAATACTGTGCTATTTACTTCCAGGAGCCTCACCAGATTCCCACAGTAAATGTCAGAAAAGAATTTCCTTGGGCTCCATTACAAGGGGAGAGGAAAGAACCATCTTGAAATATGCTAGAGCACTGTGTTCTTACTAAGGCCCGTCTTTGGAGGAAACTAGTTAACCAGAGCCTAACGTGCTGGGATATTTCAAAACATAGCTGACTTGGGGGAAGGTAAATACCCCCTCTAGCCATCCTGCCTCACCGAATGGGGGAGATATAGTGGGAACAAAATAAAACAAAACAAAAACACTTCTTAAGTTCATGGTCCTGTGGCATAAGCTCACTTAAAGACTGTGACTTAATGGGCTATAGAATGCCCCCTCTTCCCCATAACTCACTATTACATCACTAAGAGCTTATCTACAGCAGTTCCTTTAATCCAATATGTCATGTTTAGCCTAGAAAAAAAAATCAGAAGGCATACCCAAAGGCAAAAACCAAAAGAGACAGAGCGAGCACCAGAACCACATGTAGCAGGGATGTTGAAATTATCAGGCAAGGAATTTAAGAACAACTGTGGTTAATATATTAAAGGTATCTGTGGATAAGGTAGATGGTAAAATGGTAGATGGTATCCATAAGATGGTAGATGGTAGATGGTATTCATAAGAATGGATGCACAACATAAACAGAGAGATGGAAACTCTAAGAAAGAACCAAAAGGAAATGCTAGAGATAAAAAGCACTGTCATAGAGGGGCGCCTGGGTGGCACAGTTGGTTAAGTGTCTGACTCTTGATTTCAGCTCAGGTCATGATCTCAGGGTCCTAGGATCAAGCCCCATGTCAGGCTCTCTCTCTCCTCTGTCCCCTCTTCTGCTCTTTTTCTCTCCCAAATAAATAAATAAATCTTTAAAACACACACTATAACAGAAATGAAGAATGCCTTTGATAGAATTATAAGTACTGGACACACCTTAGGTAAGAATCTCTGAACTAGAGAATATATCAGTAGAATCGTCAAAAAAAAAAAAAAAAAAAAGGAAAGAGAACAAAGACGCATAAAATAGAATGGAATGTCCCAAGAAATGTGGGAAGACTACAAATGATATAACATTCATAAAATGGAATACTAGAAAGAAAAGAAAGGAACAGAAGAAATATTTGAAACAATAATGACTGAGAATTTCTCCAAATTAATATCAGATACCATATCACAGATTTGGAAGCTCAAAGAACACCAAGTGTGAAAAGTGCAAACAAACAAACAAACAAACCCACTATAGCTAGGCAAATCATTTTCAAATGACAAAACATCAAAGGTAAAGAAAACTCCCAAGAGAAGCCAGAGGATAAAAACACCTAATCTATAGAGGAACAAAGTTAAAATTATATTGATATTCCCTCAGAGATCATGCAACCAAGACAAAATTTTTAAATATGGAGTGAAATAGTTAAAATGTTGAAGAAGAAAAATCCACCAATCAAGAATTCTGTACCCTGTGAAATTATCCTTTTCAAGTGAGGGAGGAATCAAGAATTTCTCAAACAAAAATTGAGGGAATTTATTTCTGGTAGGTCTGCCTTGAAGGAAATATTAAAAGAAGTTCTTTAGAGAGAAGGAGAATAATATAGGTCAGAAACTCATATGTACATAAAAAACACAAGAGTATCAAAGAAGGAATGAGTGAAGGTAAAATTAAAGCTTATATTTCTTTTTCTTAGATGATCTAACATAAAAGTTTGTTCACAATAATAGCAATAGTATATTCAAATATATATATACTTAAATAATAAATTAATATATATATGCTTATGTATATTGGAGTAAAATCAATGACAGCAATGATACAAATGATGGGAGGATGGAATTAGGATTATTTTGTTATCATAATGTACTCATACACCCTGCGAAGTGGTATAGTGTTATTCGGAAGTAGATCTGGATTAGTTGTAAATGTATACTGCAAACTCTACCACTAAAAAAAGTAAAATAATAATAACAATAATAAGTATAACTAATATGCTAAGAAAGGTGAGAAAATGGAATCAGTAAAAAGTGCTCAATTAAAACCACAAGTGGCAGAAAAGAGTAGTACACAGAACTAGGGAAAAAGAACAAGGGCAGCAATTAAAAACCAGTGAAGACTTTGGTAAGTATTAATCCGGTGATATCACTAATCACACAATTCAAAGGGGCTAGACCTGACATTAAGTAGACATTCTGTGATTCAGACTTCTGAAGCGTAGACCTGACACCTAAGCCAGAGCCAAGAAGTAGAGTTGAGCTGAACACTGAAACCAAACTACATATCAATGCACCATGACCATCTCCTTAACCTTCTGTTTCAATCCAGTAATTAGAGCAATTCTCTTACCATGAATAAGGATCAAGTGATTATTTCGTGAGGCTTTATTAAGAGGTGCTTTATAGGCAAGGAAGAGGGGGCACGTGGAACTAGGAAACCGTTAGGTAATGTGTAGCTGGTCCTGGAATATGACCCCAACAATATAGTAGAAAAAGGGAGCCACTGAAATCAAATAAGCTTCTCCCTAGAGCCTAAGGATGTGTGGGGAGCCAGTATGAAGCAGGGGATGCCAACTGCCTTTGACCCTACATGTTTAGGTGAAGGAGGACAAAGAGAAGACTAATGTATAATGAGCATGTAACATATGGCAATCACTGGGCCAGATGATTTCTTAATTTGCAGGACAAGCTATATAGCTTGTGGGACCCAGTACATAATGAAAATAAGGGGCTTTGATTCAAAAATTTGAAGTGGGCCTTTCTGAGCACAGGGTCCTGTGTCCCTGCAGAGATCATGTCCATGAGGATGGCCTTGCTAGTTTGACATTGGAACTTTCAGGAATGCTATGTAGTCCATACTCTCATCTTATTCCATAATTAGACATCTGAGGCTTAGAAGGTTTTAACTAGATTGCCCACATTCACGCACCTTGTAAAAGGACAAAGATGCATATATGTATGACTTTAAATCTCTAGCTCTTTTCATTTTATCATATGATGCATTTGCTTAAGGGCTTAGAGATCACAGAAGTATTTGAAAAATATATACTTACATGTTTATGTGCTCTTTATTTTTCATTGTCTCATGGTAGGACCCTTTGCCGTCACACTAGAGCACTCTTTTCTCTGGGACTACCCTGGTGATACTTTTCCAAAGTAGAATGAGGTTGGAAAGGAAACTGCAATAGAGCCACAACAACCACAGCAACCTCGGAGCTTTTCAGCATGTGTATAGAGCTAGAACTCCAGGATTGGCAAAGCCACAGGACTAGAATTGTTGAAGCTGGAGGTTCAGGGGTCTGCTTCACGGACGGTTCCCTAACTGCTCATTAATATTGTAGGCCAGGGTAATTACTCTCACAAAAATCCCACGGCACTTTCAGACCTTACTTTTTTTTGCCAATGTTTCTTCTCTGGTTTCTACTTGTAATAGAGAGGTGGCCTTTCAGCCACAGGAGTGCACTCCATGAATCACGAGAGCACGTACATGGCTGTGGGACGGGGCCCGCAGTTCATACATATATATACAATTTTTGAAGGAGGTAGGTGAGAAGACGGCATGCTGTTAATAGCGTGTAACTTCCCTCTGAACAAATTAGGCCCTCTGAATTGTATAAGTGAGCAAATCTAATTTTAGTGAACAAAAGAGGCTGGGAGATGCTGAGTGTAATTTTTATGTAAAAATAGGAAGTCTCCAAAGACATCTCTCTTTAAACAGATGAATGCAAATTACCAAAGTCATCCAAATTGAGAAGGTTGATTTATGCATTTTCCATTGTACCCTTCAACAAAAAAACCTCTTTCTGTTTCCAAATAGTATGCATTTGGGGTAAAGTTTCACTTTATGCACCAGGAAGGGCTGAGAGAAGAGAGATCCAAAGCAGTCATGTAAAGAAATTGTTTCTCTCTTTTTTTTCTTCCGACATAGCTCCTGCCAAATAGGCTCCCCAACTGTCTACTGTATCCACTTTTAGCTACTTGAATTTTAATTAAAAAATAAAAGTTTCAATGTTATGTATCAGAATATATGATTAATTCTCCATTGGCACCCTATGTCTTCAGCAGAGTGCAGACACAATAAGAAAAGAAATCAAATGCAGCTTGAACGTAGACAGCAGCGCAATTCACAAATCAGCAACAGACATTTGAGAGGATAGGTTTAGTCAATGGCTCCCTCAGCATTGCCAGAGTTTATAGTTTAGTTGTAGCTTTCAGTACGCCAATCTCTTAAAATCAACAGTGAATTATGAGCCACCAGCAGTATATGTAAATGACTGTCCTATTTAAGATAATATACTAATAACGCTTTTCACATGCTCTTACTCATAGGTATCTTCTTTCTGCTGGTCTCTTTCCAATATGGACCCTTCTAATACTTTAACACATTTCACAGAAATCTACAGCAAGAATTTAACTTCTAACTCTCTTTATATTTGTGTGTTCATCCATTAATCCATGCATTCAAGAAGTATTTACAGAATATCAATTCCCTACCAGTCAGAACTTTAGCCCCTGAGAGTCTTTGAAGCAAAATCTCCCTTCCAGAGCTGGAAGACTGGAAAGTTACAGTTGATGGTAATGAAATAGTATTTTAATTAATTGATTGGCAACTTCTGTTGCCTTTCTCTGCTGTTCTTGCACCTTGCAATCCAGGCTTTCACCATAAGCAGCTATTTCTTTACAGGTCACACACTTTCACTTGGCTCACACTTTGACTTCTTGGTGCCTTTCTAAGTCTCTCCTCCTTTTTTTCTCTCCCTTTTCCCCCTCCTTTTCACTAATTTGTTTTTCTATTTTTGGTGTGATAAGAACACATGGCATGAGATCTACTCTCTTAAAAAATACACTACCCAGTATTACAGGCACAATGCTGTACAGCAAATTTCTAGAATTTACTAATCTTGTATAAGTGAAATTTTATATCCTTTGAATGGCAACTCCCCATTCCCCCCACCCCACAACCAGGCCCTGGTAAACACCTGTCTTCTCCAAGTTTGAGTATACTAGGCACTTCATATAAGGCGAATCATGCAGTATCAGTCCTTCTATGGCTTGCTTATTTCCCTTAGCATAACGTCTTCCATTATATATAGATACGGATATCTATCAATATCTATCATCTATGTAAATGTCATTCTCTTTTTTTTCGTATTTTCTTTATTTATTCATCTGTCAATAGACATTTAGGTTTTTTCCATATCTTGTCTATTGTGAATGATGCTGCAATGAACATGGTAGTTCATGTATCTCTTAGAGATCCTGATTTCAGTTCTTTTGGATATAGAAAAAGAAGTGAGATTGTTGGATCATATGGCAAACTTTATTTTTAATTTTTTTTATAAACCACCATACTGTTTTCCATGGCAGCTCTACCATTCTGCATTCTCACCAACAGTGCACAAGGGTTCTAATTTCTCCACATCCTCACTGACACTTTTTGTCTTTTGTTTTTTGATAATAGCCATCCTAACAGGTATAAAATGATCTCTCATCATGGTTTTGATTTGCATTTCCTTGATGATTAGTGATGTAGAGCATCTTTTCATATACATGTTGGTCATCTGTTGTTTTTTTTTTTTTTTTGTAGAAATGCCTATTCAAGCTTTTAGCCCATTTTTAAATTATTAGTGTTTTTTGTTTATTTATTTTGATTTTGCTATTGAATTATAGCAACTTCTTATATAATTTGGATATTAATGCTTTATCAGATATATGGTTTGAAAACATTTTCTCTCTTTGTAGGTTGCTTTATCACCCTATTGATGGTTTCCTTTGCTGTGTACAAGCCTTTTAAATTTGACATAATCCCACCTATAAAATTTTGCTTTTTGTTGCTGGGGTTTTTGGTGTCATATCCAAGAAATCATTCTCAAGCTCGATGTCATGAAACTATTCCCCCTTGTTTTCTTCTAGGAGTTTTATAGTTTAAAGTCTTACATTTAAATATTTAATTCACTGTAAGTTGATCTTTGTGTATGGTGTAAGATAACGATTCAATTTCATTTTATTGTATGTGAGTACTCCTAAGTCCTGACACTTGGCCCTAGGCCCAAGCTCTCCCTCTCAACCTGCATTCTAGGGCTTATAAGTAATAAACTCTTTTTCTTCAAAATTTCCCAATGGTTGTTGCTCAACAGTGATCTTGTGATTATAATAAAAACCACCAATCTGGGTCCAGTAGTAACACTGGTTTGTAAAGGGAACTCTCTGTCCAACATTCACTGGGGCCCAGGTGAGTGCCCGCAGACATTTTTATCCAATAGCATTGCTATCCATAGGCTGAGACCAGCACAGAACCACGTATCATATTAATTTATTTTTGTTATGTTGGGCCATCTTTGTATCCCTGGGATAAATCCCACTTGGTTATGGTGTATGATCCTTTTTTATATCCTGTGAAGTTTGGTTTGCTAGATTTTGTCCAGGATTTTGTCATCTATGTTCACCAGAATTATGGGCCGGTAGTTTTCTTACAGCGTCCTCATGCGGCTTTTGTATCAGGGTCATAATGGCCTCATAAAACTAGTTTGGAAGTGTTCTCTCTTTTATTTTTTTGGAAGAGTTTAAGAAGGATTTCCCTTTTGATTTCTTCCTTGACCCACTGGTTGTTCAGGAGTATGGTGTATAATTTCCACGTATTTGTGAATTTTTTATTAATCCTTTTTTTAAAGAAAAATGAAACAATTTCTGTATTTAGTCCTGTACATTGTGTAAAGTCCAGGGTGTATCTCTATCCTTAAGATTTTTGTAGATAATTAGAACCTTAGATTCCCATTACTACTTTTTGTTTTAAATTTATTTTTCCTCAATTCTCAGTGTAAATATTTGTATCAAATTCCATAGGTCTGTCCTTTTTTTTTTTAACGTTGCTTATGAAATTTATCACTTCTTCATTTTCTAAAGGTTGTTCATATCTCAGGCTTTAATTGAAATTTGTGTATAATGATTAAGGATAAATTATAGCACAAGCATAATTCGGGAATCAATTAAATATTTTTTTGTTACATATCAATTTTGTTACATATCAATATCAATGAGATGGTTTAGCCAATGAGAAGGTTTTCTCTTGGCCAAAGTCTTATTGATAAACCTGTTTGTTGTCCCTCTCTCCAGACACCTCTTCCGAGCTCCAGGCCAGTATATTTAGCATACATTAAATCTCCTCTTTGATATTTCAAAGGGTTCCCAAATTCAAATATCAAAATTAAATTCATCATCTCTCTTTCCAAAACAGGACCTCTTTCAGTATTTCCTGAGTGAGTAATTGTGATATTTTTGCTATTTGTCTGTTACTTAAAAAGCAGTGATCCATTTAATCACACTTTGGAACAATGTTACATTCAAAGGAGCCCAAAAGCAATAAGAATTCTAATATTTTCATTTTAAATCTCTTTCAAATATTTTAGGTGCTCTTGTTAACTGTTCACTAAAACAGATTTGTAAGCATCTATTATCACTGAGCCTCTTGACTTCAGAAATTCCCCCAGAAGGTTCTTATTTCTGCTACAAGTAAATTTTTTTCAATTCGTGTGTCCTATTCTTATTCTATTACTCTACTCGTTTTATCTCATCTCTTCCCTGTCCTACATTCCTAATCCCACAGGTGACCGCCAAGTAGTCACATATTCAACACGGTCTTGCTCAGCCCAATTAGGGAGTATTGTGCCTCTTCTAATATCCATTGTCAGTCATTTCATTACAGTGCCAAACCTTGGCAACTTTGTTTTTCCTATCTTAGATAGAGGGTGTGTGGAATGGGGAGAGTAGAGGGTGAGAGGGAGAGAATATTATATTAAGCACACATGGCGAGAATTCCCTTTTTGGACTCCCACATGATAATCATTTGCCCCATTCTATGTCTGTAGGTCTCTCTCACTGTGTTCATGGTCTTTTAAGAATTGTGACTCTAAAACCTCAGTGATTGAAAAGTTTGCTGAATGAACTAACACGTTTATTAAATTCCTGTTAGTAGGTACCTCCCATTGTTCATTTGCTTTGACTGTTAGTTTGTAGCTCCATCATGTGTTTTTGAGACTGAGAGGATTGCTTTATTTGACTTTTGTCTCAAAGGAAAAAAAAATGGCATTTTGTGTATTTTGATTTGAAGATACTGGAAAGCAACTTCTTGCCTGAATATACCTTCCCCAATACATGCCGGTTTCTCAAAAGGCTATGAGGTCCATTTTATGAATTCTCAAGGGTTTTAGAGATTTTAGGTTATTTTGAGAATATAGAGATTATATAAGTATAAATTATATGTAAATAAAAACTTAAATGTTTGGGGCACCTGGGTGGCTCAGTTGATTAAGCAGCTGCCTTCTCCTCAGTTCATGATCTTGGGGTCCTAGGATTGAGCCCCACATTGGGCTTCCTACACAACAGTAAGTCTGCTTCTCTCTCTGCACCCCTACCCCATTCATGCTCTCTCTCTCTCTTTCTTTCTCTCACTCAAATAAATAATCTTAAAAAAACTTAAATACTTAAAAAGTATTGTATTTTACTTTTTAAATTCCAAAATAAGGTTAAGCTTCTGTTCTTGAAAGATATCATAAAAGATATTGAGTAGAGATGTTTTAAGCATTAAGTACTATTCTCAGCTTATATTCTTGACTAAAACTATAGATGTTTAATCATATCTACACAAATATGTTATATATGGATATGCATAGTAAGTTTCTAATATTTTATATATTACAATATTTTATTAATTATGTTATTATTGTCTTCAAAATACCAGAAAGCAAGAATTTAGGATCAGGACTAAGGAAAAAAAAAAAGACAGGAAAAACTGTATTTTTCATTTATTCTAAGTTACTTTATATTGGAAAAGTCTGTGAACAGAAATATTTATATCTTGATTTGTTATATTAAATGGGCAATATGAGGACATATTAAACATACATTTAGAAATGGGTATATAATTCCTTAATAAATTAATAAGTTCAAATAAAATAGCTCATGTTTGCATTTTTATTTATATTTTATTATAAAATACAATAATTTTTTCACTATGTTAAAATAATTTTCTACATTTTGTGATTAATGTCTTTTGCTTCCCTCCGTCCTCTTTCAAATGTATAAAAATGCTTATATCACTAAACAAATCACTATTTCCTGTAACTCTTTGACACTTTTTTTCAAAGCTACATGGTTTGTATAAAAACAAATATGTATACTTTTCAGTTTCCATTGTTCTCAGACATCTTTTTTTTTTTTTAAAGATTTTATTTATTTATTTGACAGAGAGATTGAGATCACAAGTAGGCAGAGAGGCAGGCAGAGAGAGAGGAGGAAGCAGGCTCCCTGCTGAGCAGAGAGCCCGATGTGGGGCTCAATCCCAGGACCCTGAGATCATGACCTGAGCAGAAGGCAGAGGCTTTACCCACTGAGCCACTCAGGTGCTCCCTCAGACATCTTTAATATCTCTTATGTTCAAGTAAAAAAAAACACTGCTCAATACCGTACGCAGCACTGGGATTCCACAAGAGCATGTTCAAGGCCCAGGATGGCTACTTGCTTTCTTATGGACTTCAGAGACCTCAGTTCTCCATTTTAAAAAATGTGATAGATGATAATTTTCATCTGATAGGTAATTTTCAACTATAAACCTGGAAAATAAATAAAACAAGGACAGCCCAATCTGTTGTATTTACTGTCGATGTGTTACTTCTACTACCTTTTTCAAGGGGTTAAGTTGGATGAGAGGGTCAACAGGAAAGGCCTCCAGGCTGAAACTACCCAAAATTATACTAGCACCTGAAAGTCATATTTGTGTTTTGATATGAGTTGAGTTTCTGATGAACAGTTTGGCAAGGATATAAATATCAAATATTGTGCACGATGCCTTGTACCAATGTCAGCCATTCTAAAGTTTATTAGTATTGCCAATACTCTAACATCAATCATTGTACTAATATATATTTTAAATTGGTTTTTGTCAACCTCACTGTCTATTAATGAATTCATTTACTCCACAAATATTTCTTAAGCTCCTACTGTGAGGTTGACACTGTGGTAAGCTTTGGGACAAGACTTCTTGCCTCATGTATTTGACATTATAATGGGAAAATGACAGATACTAAATAAAAAAATAAACACAATAATTATAAAATAAATAAACATAGCATTGAAATTGAAGGTAGCTGACAAAGCTAATTAGAGCTGACAAGTAGTAGCTTTCACAAAGAAATCATCAGATAGCATATAATGGGTTCAGCTATATCCCAGACCAAAAAAATAAGGAACAGAAAAGGTCCTAAAAATAAAAATATGAGTGAGAAAGGAAAACAACAACAACAACAACAACAACAACAACAACATGACTTTAGGACTATATTTATCTATTACAAAGAATAAGACAGAGAGAGCAAAGATAATCCTTTTTTAATCAAAATAAGCTTGATGGGGAAAATGTTTCAGAGATACGAGTTAATTCCTTAATTGGCTGAGTTGTTCACTGGTGAGTTTGTATATTGTCACTTGAACAATAAAAAGACCAAAAGAAAAGATTTCATTTATATTCAATTTCAAAGAAAATCTTTCAGACAATTTATCATTCTTTATGATGGCTGAGAAAAGGCAAGGAAGATGATGGCATCTTTGAAAATAACAAAGCTAAAAGCACTTTTTACAGTGTTCGGAACTATTCCTAATATGGATTATGTTCTGAGTCTGCTTTTCCTTTTTTCAAATTTAATTATTTTCTCAGTATAATATTCTCTTCATTTTTATTTTTATTCTCTGCCTTACCATGACCATATCTACTTATAGTCAATAAAATGAATTGGTGAGTTGTTTTGCTTTTATACATTGCCCTTGTGGTCTTTCTTACTGTACAGACATTAAGCAAATTGCTCCTTCACAGAAACCATTACTTTATTCCTATTTATATTGATCTTGAAATAATCAAGTTATACTATCAAATGGACCAAATTTAATTTGTAAAAAAGGCCTGAGACATGTTCAAAATGAAAAACTGTAATGAGTAAATCTGCAAATCAATGGCAAATTTATGTAAAGTTGACCCAAATAGGTTGTTCCATGTTATATCATTGATTTTGTTTTTACCTAATGTGGGCTTGTTCTTGCCAGAGCATCAGGACAGTGACATATGTTCCTGGAGTTCACTGAAGTGTAAGGATCTCTTTTCAAAGATACTCAGAATCATTTTATAACATGAGCATTTAGAAAGACAACAAAATGATCTGTTGAAAGCCAAGTAACATTAGAGATGAATTTTCTGTGTAATTTAAATAATTGATAAAAATATATGTGATATGTTAGGTATTCATGTATTAAATCCCCATTTATTTTTCATTAGTTTATTAATAAAGGCTTTTCAAAAAGTTCCTAATATAATGTTTAGATGCTAAATCTAATCTTGGTGTCCTGGTTCACTTTTCGTCTTTTCTTCTTCTTCTTTTTCTTTTCTTTTTTTTTTCTTTTTTTGGTTTGCTTTTTTCAAATCGTTTCTACCTAAACCTAGTAAAATTCTTTTGTTTGTTTTTTCTTTGATCCATAATGAATTTTTCATCTCTATAGTCAATTCTGATACATTGAGATACCTCAATAAACTTCTCTATCCAAAACTATTTATAATACAGAAACATTCTACATACCACTAATTCTTCTAATATTTCTCAATAAAAGACAAAAAAGTGTTCTAAAACTACAATTGATGAAGAGGTGTTATTGGCCAGTGAAATTACTTCAATCCAGTTTTCTAAGGATATAATGATGCAGAAAAAGAGTTGACAGCTGGGCAGAATTAATTCACGCCTTAGCTCTGAGGCAAAAGCCTAGGATTTGATCTTGTCTATTCAAGTACTGCATTAGACAGAACTAAAGTGATCTTAGCAAACTTTATTTTGTTTTGTTATCTTTCTTGGACTGAGTGGGTGTAGTTTTGTTTCTGCTATTACACCTGGAAAGTTGAGGTCCACTCACAACTGTGTTATAGAATATAGGAAAAACATATGAAACTGAAGAAGTTAAAGCACTGGCATTACAAGTTAAGTTCCTTGACCATTTAAAGATTTGAGATGACTCTTAGGAAATACCTAATTTTGAGTAAACGTTTCTATCTCAGATTGCTGGGATGTTAGCCAAATTCACTCTGAGTGACTAGATGACTTGCCCTGCTGCATCAAGTTATTTAATGTTATATTTGACTAAAATAATATATTGTGCTTTTTGGCCCAGTTGAGCATTTCTTTCTTCCAATATTTGAATAATAGATGTTCATGCTTTTTAAGCTCCTTTCAGACAATGACCTCAGCAGAAGGATTATATTTAAATTTGTCCATTTGAATTCAACCAACATTAATTGAGCTTCCCCTTTGTGCTAAGTAATGCTATATAGATGGAGGAAAAATAATCACATATCCAAGAAAATAACTATACATCCAAGTAACTTACTATATAGAGTAAGACATTGCATTAGTTATCTATAACTGTTTAACACTTAACTCCAAAAACATGATGATTTAAAATAGCAATACTCATGTACTACGTATCAAGGTTTCTGTGCCTCACAAAATCAGGAGTGGCTACACGAGATGAGTTTGACATGGGGTGTCTCATGAGGTCAGTTAGATGTTGGGTAAGGTGACTAACAGGACCCACTCCCAAGGCCGAAGAGTTGGTGATGGCTATTGTCTGGGAGCTTTAGTTTCTCTCCACCTAGACTTCCCTATTAGGCTGCTTGCATTTCCTCACAGCATGATAGCTGGTTTCTTCCAAAGCAAGTAATTCGAGAAAACAGTAAGAAGCTGCTTTGGCTTTTATGAACCAGCCTAGGAAATCAAACGCCATCATTTACTTTATATTTATTTTTGTCACACAGGAATTACCATGATTTGATAGGGGACTGTGTTATACAGGAAGTGAGGACCAATGAGGCCATCTTGAAGTTGGCTACCACAAAAATAAAAAAACCCAAATAACTACAAAGCAATATATTAATGCAACAATGGCATTATATACAAGGGATATATGTAGTTCAGAAGAGAATAATAAAGTCATATTTGTATATGAAGAAATAATATGAATTCCAGTTAGGAATTATGCTGGGAAAAGTAATAAATTTCTTCAATAAGATGAAATATGAGTTTATGTGTAGTCAGTTTTTAGAAGTAAATATTATTTGTTTGTTGGCAGTATATTATAAACACCTAAGTCAATATTTTCAGTGAAAGGGTAGATTATTCTTCACCTGAAAAATAACCTATACGATATTGCTGGACTTAAATATAGAACTTGAGTAATATAATATCTTTCATTATTTAATATATTTGTTCATCAGATTCTTTATTCTGGATAATAGAAACTTCACTGACAAATTTTTATGTAACAACATGGTGCTGAATAATATCTAAGAACAAAAAAAAATCACAAATTGTAAATTGACACAGAACAAAATGGTGATTGGAATAAAAAATTTTCTTACTAGCTTGATTGGTGCAAATAAAAATTCCAATTAACCAATTGTTTAGAGGATCACGATTTTTATGAGTATAACTGTTGAGTCTAAATGACTTCCACTTGTATATGCTCATCAACTGGACACATTAGTGTACTGTATCTTTGATATGGATTCTACTATCTCAAGTCTGATATTTTCTGATGATCAATGACAGCATTAAGGGATTTGGATAAAAAATAACATGTAAAATAATTAATTAGTACATTTATTTTAAATAATAGAAAACAGAATATATATATATATATGGTAATAAAATAATAAACCATAATAAAAACAGTCATATAATGTTGAAGCCCCACACTATTTCTAATTAAACCCTGTAGCCAAATTGGTAAAATATTTAGCCCAAGGTTATATTCTCACTCTGCACAATTAAAATGAGACAGGTTTCCCTATTCTCTTATTACTCTTTCAATAGTCACTTCTAATGAAGATGGCAGCCATCATTTAAATACACATCATTAGGTAAAGAACATAAATGTCAATAAAACATTTTCTATTAAGTAGCAGGCTGATGGCACCATAAAAATGAAAATTTTTCAAGTTGTAAAGTATAGTCAAAGTCATAATGGAGTACATTAATATAGTTTGGCATTCTCTCAGTATTCCTTAGTGAACTGAAAAAGAGCTTTAATTAAAAGTGATTTTGATTGCTCACATTTATACTGCAAAAGACATACTCTGTTTTCTAAGAAGCTGTTCTTCACATGAAATTAAGTTAGATAGATGTATAGTATCTCTCAAGTAGCTTCATTTCATTCCATTGGAAGTAAAAAAAATTATTGGTATTTACTTAAATTTATGTCATTCAAAAGAGCTTGTATTTGTGTGTGTCTACCAGTGGCATAAGTCCACTTTAGGCCCTATGTGTTAGTCACTGTTTGTAAAAGGTACATTTTCTATAACTGTTTCAAGAGTCTGTCAAATGAATTAGTACAGGAACAAGATGCCAACTGGGTTTTTCCCTCATATGTTGTTTCATTTATAATACTAATTAATACATGATCCTCCAAATTTGCTCAATTTCGTTAAAACTGCATTTTCTAAAGGAAGAGAACTTCCGAGAGTCCTGTTTTTTGCTTTCTTGTTTTTTTACCTATATATCCATGCATACTTTTAACTGTATGTTATAAATAAACAAACCAAAAACAATTTTAACACTGCTGCTCATGTATGTAGAGTTGTAAAAATAATACTGCTTGTTGTAAGGGCGCCTGGGTGGCGCAGTTGGTTAAGCAACTGCCTTCGGCTCAGGTCATGATCCCGGAGTCCCAGGATCGAGTCCCACATCGGGCTCCCAGCTCCATGGGGAGTCCGCTTCTCACTCTGACCTTCTCCCTTCTCATGCTCTCTCTCACTCTCTCTCTTTCCTAATAAATAAATAAATAAAATCTTAAAAAAAAAAATACTGCTTGTTGTAAAATACTGATGCTCATGTACGTAGCAGTGTTTCCTTCATGGATAACGTTGCTTGACATTTACTGGCACTTTTTTTTTTTAAGATTTATTTATTTTATAGAGAGAGAATACACAAGCATGCATACAGGTACAAGCTGGGGGAGGAGCAGAGGGAAAGAATCTCAAGCAGACTCCCCCGAGCGTGGAGCCCCATGTGGGGCCCACTCTCAGTACTCATGAGATCATCTCCTGAGTTAAAACCCAGAGTCAGTCCCAGTACTTTTTATTAGTACTCTACTACTCATGTACATAGTTATTTTTTCATTCTATTCACATTTCTGGTATAACATTGAGTAAATAAAGAAAGAAACAAAAACAATTTCTATATGATACAGAAAGGAGTAAGTCAAGAATTTTTTTCTAATTTAACATATTAAAAATCCTTTCTTTCTTTCTCTTTTCTTTTTTTATCTAGTAAACTCCTTGTCCCTCATTGTGTATGTGCTCTTATCTGAGAAGAGCAAAGCCATCGGATCTCTATATGACAACTGCTAAAATAGTTGGTAGGAGAATCTGAAAAACAGATGTCTGTGAAAAATTTGTCACGTTCAAATTCAGTTCTATATGCTGACATTCTATCAACTACTTTGGGTAGTTAGTTAACCATTCTGGTATGTGGGTTTTTCATCTTTGTAATGGGGATAAAATAATAATACCTAAAGACAGAGTTCTGAATCATACACTTTTTTGTAGCCTTTCCTAGTTTAAGATTTATATTCACATTTAAAAAAATATTATTCAAAGTTACAATAAAGAACCCAGTTAGAAAGCTTTCTCCAGGAAAAAAAAAAAAGAAAAAAAGTTTTCTCCAGGTATAAATTTGGTAATCAACTGTAATCATACTGTGTTCAAAGGAAAAAACTATGAATGTTGGCTATATATGCATGTTATAAGAATAAATACAATTTATGTATTAAATTTATAAAATTTATCCAATGCAAGCAGAGCAGTTTTATTTTTATTTCAGAACAAACGATAAATCTCTAATGCAAACAAGTGTTATCCTCTATACTCACTAAGCAAGAAAGCTTGATTTTTTTTTATTTTTTATTTTGGATATATCTTAAAACTGCACAAATCAATAAAGTATCAAAAGGAATATTGAATATATAGTATTAGTTAATATTGCTTATAAATTTGAGTTGAAAATTCTTGACAGGATTCTGTGATCTATCATCCCATTCATTCTAGGGATTCCCACTACATCCTAACTATGTTTCTATCAAATGTGAGTCCCCATATGTGATGGGAAGCTCACTGCTGCATGACGGGCTGTGGAATTCTTAGACAATTCTGTTAGCAAATTCTATGTTAAACTGAGTTCAAATACATCTTCGAATAATTTTCACTCATGAGTTCTATTAATTGCCTGTGGAGAAACAGACAACAGTTTTACTTCCATTTCTATATTATAGCCCATAGATATTTGAAGACAACATCCATGTTGCCCTCTAGTTATTCCTTAATTAAAGAAAAATTAAATAACTAGATTTGTTTTATTTGGTTTTCCAGTGAGAAGCTGATTTAAAATTTTCTTTTTTTGAGAAGAGATATATGTTATCAAAGTGACTTGTTATTAAGGAAGAAAAATTAAGAACAATAAGAAACGTTAAAGTTTGAAAAATGCTGGTATAATCATTAAAATGTGATTAAATGTTTAAACTTCCAGTACATTAGCATTGACATTTTATCTTTTAAACGGTGTCAGGTAATGAAGGTCAACGCAAGCAAGCGTTCTGTTTTTGGCCCTTAGTTAGAAGCACGCTGTTCTTGGACTTCACAGCAGGGAACTGTCAGGCCCTGTTCTCCTCTGTGCTGCTTCTCTCTAAGCACTAGCTTGCAGCTGGCTCCAGCATATGGTAGTGTATGGAGATATTTTCTGGGTCCACTGCCTCAATCACTATTTAATGATTAATTACTGCAGTCTGATGTCAGGGTGAGACATTCAATGCTTCAGGTAAAAATCTTAACTATAGAAAATGACAGCAGGCAGGGTTTTGAAAGCTGAGTTAACTTTGTATTTCTTCTGATGAATTACTCCATTTTTCTATCCACTTGTAAAGAGTAAGGTAAAAAAAAGACAAAATCGTCAAGTAGCAAACGCCAACAATGACAGGGGTGGTATTCAGCAGAATAGTCTATGATTGTCACTCACAATGAGAATAGTGCAGACAGATACACAATAACTAACTCTCTACTGGAAACCAAGCAAACAACTTTCAATTGACATTCCAGGACATAATGGATCCGAGCTGTGAAAAGAGTCTTCTAACAATGTTACCTACTAAGCAAATAAGGGTGAGATATATTTTCTACCAATATATGGTTTTGAACTCCCTATATACTAAAGAAAGAGGTGACAATATGCCTTAGGTATATTTCTTTTATATTTCTATAAAAGAAATAATCTGGTAAAAAGTCCAAGCTGACTTTAAATTATGATAGTATCTATTATTTGTTCTCAGTAATTGCATACAACTTTGAATCATTTATAATGAAATGAGTTTTAGTTGAAAAAAGGAAGCAGCAATTAGACAGTAAATCTTAATCTGAAACATGCAAGCTGAAATTTAAATCACAATTTAAAATAATCTACAAATTATTAAAAGTTTCCAGCGAATTAACCTGCATTTTTATTCATAAATTTTCATTATTGTTAGTTTTCTACAAAGCAAATCATTTGGCAGGTTTTTTTTCTCATTTGGTATCCATTTTTCTTAACTATAGTTACTTTGAAACAAGCTCAAAATATTTGTAGGGAATCAGAAATATATTTTTAAAATTCCACTAAATAGCTATTATTCGATGACATTGATCGATGCCCTTGGCATACAGCTTGGCAGGGGACTCACAGATGATTGGGAATATTTTAAAGGTATAAAGACAATTTACTGAGTTCACTCGAGATTACAATGCCCATTCGTTGAATGAGTTTTAGAATATCACCAATTTATAAATGAAGTATCTTTAAATGGACATTTATAAATTTATTACTTAGAACTCAGAATACACCTTTTTCATTAAATAATTTTATAAATTTGATTAGATGTCTAGTCAGGCTGCCAAAATACTTTAACTTTTTAAAACTGAACATTTTCTCAATAAATATGATAGCAATAAATGTTACTGTGAGATAATATATGGTATTGCAACTATAAGCTTAGTTGCATTTATGTTTGCTTTTTTTTTTCTATGTGTAGATAGATTCCAGTTTTGGATGCAGGAATCACATGTATTCCATTCCATGTCCTCAGCAATGAAAGGATTTGCCTTTCATGTTCACCTCTCTCCTTCAAAGATGGAGATGCCTTCCACAGATGCCTATGACAAGCAAGAAGTCCTAACGCTCTTAGTTTTAAATACACAGGGGTCACATGTAAGTCGTATAGTTGGCTCTGAGAGACTTCTCTATTAGAACAAGATAGATTAATAGTCTAAATTCACTATATATAGAGAGATTTTTAAAAAAAATTAAGGAAGAATTATGATTTCAAAGTTAGTTTTGTTTTTTCCTACCATAAGTAGATATAGGAAATTAAAAAATTATATAGAGACCCCAGAATACAATAGAAATATAGTCTGTTTAGATAACATTATTCTCCCAGGATTTAAATGTTTTCTAAATCCATTAAAAATTATAAAAGACAATTTACTTTGTTTCTGGTCTTTAGGTCTATATCATTTAAATATTTTAAATTTCATTGTTGTTCATTATTCCTCATTTTGGAAATCAATTAGCAAGTTCTAAGAGATGTGGCAGAGACAGAACTTCCAAATTCCAAATATTCAGTTGGCAAAATATAGATGATAAGAATTAGACGATTTGTTCTATTACTATTCCTAGGCTGTTTCAAAATTCCCCATGGTGTTGCCATAGTTCAGTTCTGAAATGTTATTACTTGGAGTAGCCACAAAACACATTTCGGGCTCACGTGAAGTGCACAAGGGAAAAAAGATGAGGAAAATGATGAAGGAAATGATTTGCGGCATCCCTGTTTTACAATATCCTCAAAAGAGCCATGGTATAAAGTTGAGGATTACTGATATATGTGAATCTCGATTCTTGTAGAAATGGTCATGGGTAGGCAAGTGCAGTATCTAACCACAAATATAAAAAAGGTACCAAGCTCATTCAGCCTACTCTAAACCCCAAAATAGGAACATTCTAATTTCATTGGGTTGATCTGGCATATTTATATCCCCAATTTAATGAAGCCTGAAGAGTCAAACTAGTAGTGTTATGATGAGTTAACACCACAGCTTTGATTGCTCACCATCCAAATAGCAAAATTTCCTAATATCATTTTATGGGACTTAAAAGACATTAAACTAAATATGATTGCAGCTCCATAAAATGGTAGAATAGTTTTCCATATCCTGTATATATGCAAATACAATATCCCATCTCAACCTCCAGTGCCCATAGTAAGTTACCCTTACAGCTTAGATTGAATAACTATTACAGGTTTACATGCTTCTAAATCTTGTATTTTGTGTAACTAAGACAGACCTAAGCTTTCAAAAAACAGAACAATGCCTTATACACAAGACCATCTGGTTTAAAAGCTTTGCCTCATTATGCAAAGCATCTTTTACCCATTTGAAATAAATTCATAATACGCACCGAAGACAATGCATATGACCTGAAAATTACAAGGGAACCTTCTTAATGTCAAATGTTTCATATACCTCTCATTCCTTCAGAGAAATACTGGGCTGGAAGTAGAGGATTCAGAAGAAAAGGGAATCATATTCTAAAAGTACAAACTTCAGTGAGTATATACTGTAGAGACATTTGGTTTCTAGCTTTTAAGAGTAAATGTAATGAATGCATAAATCATTATTTTATCAGCCACTCAGGATTTTCCCATACTGCAAAGCTCCCTTACAGTTATGAATGTTAGTATATACACCTCAAAATTGCAGGGACTTCTCGTGAGGTTCATTTGTTTCCTTCAGATTGGTTGGTGTAAACAGAATTGTGTGAGGTGAGTTCATGAAATGATCACAAGGTAAGGCTTGAATTTGTTGCTCTAGGATATGCCTTCAGTCGTATGAAAGGTTTTCCCCTTCCCCCTTATGATATGCTCAGTAAACTTTCCTTTATGGTTTTCTCCACTTTTTTTCACTGATATGATGACAACCAGGACAATCATATTTTATAGAGGTATGCTCTTTAACGCACTGATGTGTAAAATAGGTTTACTATACTCAAAGCTGCACTTTACTGGAGAAACTATGTCACAATTACTTGACAGTAATGATAGACAAAATTCCAAATAGCCTTCCTTTGGGTAAGATCACAAGTTGGGATACATATCTGGAGTATTCTACTTTGCCAAACTCCTTCTTCCTTTGTCTTTCAAGTAAAATCTCTACAACATTTCTGTGATCTTTCATAGGACCTGAACTCCATTTTTCTTTCCAGGCGTTTTCACTATTTCTTGACTCTTATTTTGAAATAGGAATAATGTGTATTTTGGATGTAAGTGAAATTGAGAGCCATAACTCTTTCTCTTTCCTGAGTTTTAAAATAATCATCTTCTCATATTTAAATTTAATTACTTTGATTGTATTGCATGGTGGAAGAATTTAAATATAGTAAATTATCTACATTTAATATAGAAAGCAAGTTTTCAAAAAGTTGCATCAAAATTAAAATAAGTATTCATCTAATCATTCAAAAAATATAGAGAAAGAGCCAGTCAAAACAGGATACAAAATCAATAGGCATGGAAACAGAACACTTAAGTTCTAAACAGAGTAGTACAGAAATAAGCATTTACCAATTTTCACATGAAATTTCACAACATTTGAAACCCTCAACCAAATTAAGGACTGGAAAAGGGGTCAGAATATAGAGAAAAAAAGAATTTTGTGCGTGTGTGAGGAGGATATCCTTTAAGAAAAGTGATCTGTGAGAAACCTTCACCCAGGCTGATGGAACGTGATGCTTCCAAGAAGTATCCTACTATATATTTGGGGCACATAGTAGACTAGGGTCTGCCTTTTGTCTGAGAAATCTAGAAACAAGAGATTTAACTCTGATAGTGGTGAAGTCAAGAGTCTACCTCTATAGTAGTACAGAACTGCACTCTGAATTTGCTAGAATGAGGGTGCATTCCCAGGCACCAGATGTGGGCCACATGAAGGGGAGTGTTGACTTAGAATCATCTTGAATTCATTCTAAAAGGACTACCCAGAGGGTAGAAAGACCTAGAAGACACTGAAAGAGAAATTCTTGGGGATGATAAAGGAGTCATTAGCTCTCCTGCAGAAGGGATCTTCAGAGGAGAGGGTATCACCAAATCTCAGAGAATCTGTAAGAGAACCCTTGCAAAGGAAGAGTCAGATTTAAACTTCAGCCAGGTTCAGAGAAACAAAGAGGGCTTACAGGGCACCACCTGAGTAAAACAGCTTTTCCTTTGCCCTTACCATTTCTCCATTTTTTTTCCCCCTCTCACCCTTTAAGTATTCCAAACTAGCCAGGAAAGCAGAATGCGGTTATACAAGGAAGCTCCGGGTGGAGAACTGGAGGAAAAATCAACTGTCCCTTTAGTAATGGGGATTTAATCTGAAACAGTGAGACCCTAGACAGGTAGAGAGGGAAAATATTTAATGCTGAACCAAAGACTTCGAGAATGGAGATTCATCCAAGGCATATGTCTGATAGCCCCGTTTCGTGACGTGCTTTAAGGATGAAAGTTAGAGCATTTGTTATTTCAGTTTTCCAGTGAATAGCTATTTTTACATTTTTTGACCAGCACAAACATGTAGGCTGGTTTTGAACTGTAGTTATTAATATGCAGGATGTTTTAGCCAGGCTGGGGTGGGGGGGGGGAAGGCCCTAAACAACACATTTGTTTCCCTGGAAATATATTTATTTCTGCCTTCATTGTCAACAACACTTTTGCTTGGTACAGAATTATACATTGGCATTTTTTCCCCAGCATTTTTTTTTTCAGATAAAGTGCTGGTGTTCCTTGATTTTAGAGATTTTAACTGGTTCCTGCTTCTTTTGAGAACTCAGCTTTCATCACTGTTGCTAATATAGAGCCAATAGACTTCCTTTCCCTTGGCGGCTTTCAAAATCATCTCTATGCAACTTTTTTAAATACCAGTTTTGTGTTTTGTGTCTTCATGTGGTGCGCTTCAGCTTCTTAGAGTTTCATGAATCTATGTTTGATGTTTCATCGTTTTGCAAAATTTGGTGCCTTATCTCTTTGAATATTGTTCTATTTTCTCTCTACTTTCCTTCTGAGACATACAATTTTATATCTCTTCACAAAGTATGTCTTTTACATTCTTTTTTGTATTATACATTCTTTTGTCCCTTCATGTTTCAATCTGAGTATTTTGTTCTGATTACTAATCCTCTCTTCCATTGTCTCTAATGGCTATTAAACCCATTCACTGAGTTCTGAATTTCAATTATTGTATTTTTCACAGAATTTCCATTTTTTATTGTTTTGAATCACCTGCAAAACTTCTGCATTGTCTTAAACACAGTAATCACATTTTTATTTAAATGTCTTCAATAATTTCAATCTTTTGATCTGTTGTTTCTTTTTACTTTTAGTTTTGTGTATACCTGGTTAATTTTGTATTTTATTTATTTTAATTTTATTTTATTAATTATTTCATTTATCATTTATTTATCTTGTTAATTAAATTTTATTTAATTGAATAGTAGCCTTTGAGAATGAAAATGTTTAGAGACCATTTAAAGCTCTGGATTATACTATCTTGACAGAAGATCAACTTTTGATTTTGGCAGGAGGCAAACTGGAAGCACATTACCTTTATCCAGTAAGATACTGAGCTGATATAAAACTGGCTTCAGTCCTTGGGAGGACAAGTCTAAACCCTGTTTACCTTCTTCTTACAAAATTGGCTTTCAGAATCCCAATCTCAAGTCCATAGAATTTATCAGGGCTTCACTCCGTGCTGAATATTAGACTCCAGTTTTTGCTTCTCCGTCCTCAAGAAACTATCAAAAGCTTCTCAATCTCTTGACTACAAATTTGAAATCAGCAAAAACCATGATAGAACAAGTGGTGCCAATGTATGGCTCTCCTATTGGGTTTCCCTTATTTCTATAATTTTATCTTTGCCTGCAATCATTGGCACCCAGATATCTCTCCCTGATGCCCTTAAATATATATATGTAAACTTCAAACATATACCTCCATGTATATACACATAAACATACATATGCATACACTTATGTGCACTATATATAAGTGCAAATATAGATAGTATAGCATACATATTTTATATAATATACTAGAATATAATTATAGTATAATAGATATGATACAATCATATATATATACATATATACACACATTTAATTTAGTCAGTTTTATTAACTTCAGTGGAAATGCTATGGGAGTACTGGAGTGGAATAGGTCACCCACCATTGCTAGAAGTAGAACCTATGGACTACTAGAAAAAAGAGAGAGAGTATATATGGTTTTTGAATTTCTGGTCAATTCCAGTAAGACTGTTGACTCATTTTAGACCTAGGCATGGGGTAGGGTAACTGTGGTCTATTAAGTACATTTATTAGAAATTTTGTTAAAATGTTTTAAGTAATTTTAAAAGCTATAAAAACCTCTGCTTGGAAACTCCTGTTACATGTAGCTACCAAGTTCTGATGAGAAAAATACCTCTTTCAGGTAATGACAGTTCTGAGATAAGTGTTGCAGACTGTCATTCATGTTGATGTTAGGGAATGTTTCTATGGCAATCCTACATAATTACACATATGGCCACAGCCTCTTGCATTTAACAGAAACAGCAGAGGTTGTAGGTTTCTATGTCTGGACTGCATGATGTTGTGGACACAAATTAGTGTAATTTGTTCTTGGCATATCAAGTTTCTCTACAGATCTCATCCCCTGTTAAATCTGGAGTAATGTTCCTATCAGAGTAATGTCCAGTTTACAAATAAAGGATCAAATATTAATGAAAAATAGGAGTTCCAATGGTGAAACATTAGTTATAATTATATTAGTTATAATTAGTTATAACGCAATATTTGGATAATAATTATTTCTTTATCTGGGATAATTTCAAGTGACCATTCTTTTTAACCTCATTTGACTCAAAGTAGCATAAATCTTTAGTTTGTATAATGATTGGGGAAAAAGTTTAGAATTTAAAAATAATGGAAAGATTTTCTATATATATGCTTTAAAATTAAAAATAAAGTGGTTAAAATTTCCCATAGGAAACTAGGAATTAGATGAATGCAGAAGTTTTAAATGTCAGCTAGGTAAAAGTGAAACTGGAAGAGGTTTTAGTCTTCATTGATCTTACTTTCTCACATTCAGTGTAAAATGATAAAGACAAATAAACATAGTATTGGCTTACTTGCACATTTTTAAGTGCCTGTTTAGATACCCTTCACCAGTTAATACAATAATTATTATTAGTTTGCTATGCTTATACTATGTCTTGGGCATTGTTATAAACTCTTCGAAAAACTCTGAGGAGCATATTACAACCTCTGATGTTTTTTCGATGGGAAAATTAGCATATAGAGAAGTTAGGTGTCTCTCCCAGTACGAACATTTGATAAGAGATAATCAATGCACTAGACCAAGTTGCAGTAGCTAAAGAGTGTGACCTAAGCTCTAAAATCTAGACTCAAGAGTGTGACTTAGTAAGAAACAAAAAAAGATAGAATATCTTAATAATTCCTTAAATGAGGCGAAGTAAATAAAAATCAAAAATAAAAATACAGTAAGAAAAATACAGTAATGGTAATAAAAAATGCAAACAGGCTTTCTATGCTAAATTGTCAAATAAGTAATATACAATAAGTGTGTATAAATGAAGGAAAGAGACTATTATTAGAAAAAGTTTACTGCTTACACTGGCCTTTATGTTATCACTTTAATTGTTTTAAAACACCATTTTAAATTATGTGCATTGAATATTTTTCTTTAATGAAAAATACAGTTTTTACTAAGACACTGTGGTTTTTACAAACTAATTGACTTCAAAGAAAAAAAAACAGCACATGGAGACAGGCACTCAGGATGTTCCTTGCACCAGAAGTCTTCTAAGTCCAAGTACATATCTAAAGTATTTAATTAAAACGTATAATTTTCATTGTTACATTATACAGAAACTGATATATTAAAGAAATTCATTCACATGTTATGTAAATAAAACAGGCAAATGTTTGGATCATTTGTGTATTAAAACTTAAAAATCCAAAGTGCATAATTTTCAGAGTAATTTATATTTAATTAGTTAAATGGCATTGAGACAATACTACTGTCAAAACCTTTTACATCTTCTAGATTTTTTTTAAGGGAAAGCTGACTGAAACTCAGATAAGTGGAGAATATGACTTTTGTAAAGACCTTAAGCATGTTTCAACCTTTTGAGAAAAAGGGAAATACCACGAACATTTAGAAGCAGCAACAGCTGAACTTAAAAGTTCAGTTTTGCATGAAAAAGAAACTAAGCAGCATAAGACCTACAACAAATATAACTTTTGTAAACTAAACAAGCACAAATACATACAAGACATAAGGCTCTTCAGTTCATGTGATTATATACATAGCAAGGGTATATTTAAAGTATATTAGAATAAATGTTACTTGGGGAGTGGTAGTGATTCTGTGAAACTGAAGATATAGGGAAAATACTTACAAATGCAAAAGGCCTGACAAACTGATGAAGTTATCATGCCATGAACTAAAAAATGTGATTAACTTAACAATCTGTAGAGGTGTAAGGGTATAATGGGGTAACAAAGAACTGATTTTATATGTTTGGACACAAAAATATTCAAGTTATGTTGTTAATTAAAAAACAAAATGCTTTCATTTAGTATGTGTATCTATGTGTGAATTAGCTTTTATCTTTATACTACTATTTTTTTAAAAGATTTATTTTATACCACTATTTAAACTACACTAGTTTCATTTAAGACTCCGATCAGTGTTTTTTATCCAGCATTTCTCTTAATGTCATTTAACCATACTATTATTTATTAATCTTTAAGGCCACTATTACCATTTATTTTTCTTACACTAAGACATTGCTTCCCAAAACTAGGTTTTTTGTTGTATCATCAAAATGTTTGCCATATCCATCACCAAATCCCCATGTACCCTTTTTACTCATTTTTTTCTTCATAGCTATTCACAATTATGCCAATATTTATTTAAAAACAAAAAGAGTCACTATCATACATAGAAATCCAGTATTACTTGTCGTAAAACTACAACCATATGGATGAATACAATTAAAATACGATAGTACTGCTACATTTTGGAATTTTTAAATAGAAATTAAATATTTCAAAGTATCACGCTGTAAATAAGTTCCTCAGTGTCTGTCTGGGATTGGTAAGAAATGAAATAAGAATGACTCCACTCATTGTTAGCATAGTGGGAGAGAACTATGACTTTTTTATTAATTAAATAGCTGCTTCTTAGTTGTAATTTTAAGTAACCCCAGAAATCCTAATACAAATATAAATGTAATAAGAATGATAAAAAAAGTTCTACCTCCTCTGATAGGACTTACAGAAAACTTACAATAAATTCCTAATCAAAACGTGCAAATATACGGTTTTAATTTTTCAAATATATTTTCAAACTTTTTTAAATTCTCTACCAGTAAATCTCTTGTGTATACAGAAAGTTTCTAAATTCATTTTGAAAAAAAGATTTATTTATTTGAGAGAGAGAGAGTGTGGGGGGGGGGGAGGGAAAGAGGGAAAGAGAGAGAGATAATATTAAGCAGGCTCCATGCTCAGTGCAGAGCCCAATGTGTGGCTCCATCCCACCACTTTGAGAACACGACCTGAGCAGAAATTAAGAATCAGACGCTCAGCTGACTGAGCCACCCAGGTGCCCCAAAAGTTTCCAGATTCTTAATAACGTTTCTCTATTATAACAGATGCAGAAAAAGCATTTGACAAATCCACACTCATTCATGATAAAAAAAACTATCATTAAATTATGAAGAAGAGAATTTCTTCAAGTTGATAGTCTTTCTATAGCTGTCATCATACTCAAAGGTGATCTTTCCCTCTAAGATCAGAAAAAGGGTGAAAAATCTCCACTCATCACTTCTACTTACCATTGTATTGGATACTCAAGTCACTGCAGTCTAAAAAGAAAAAGAAATAAAAGACATCCAGAATTGAATGAAAGAATAAAATCTGCCTCTATTCACTATGTGATTCTATATGTAGAAAAAAGTTATATAGAACTAGTATAACAAACTAGTTCATCAGTGTAGAGAGATGCGAGATCAATAAACCAAAATCAATTGTACTTCTACATACTACCAATGGGTTCTATGAAAATGCAGTTAAGAAAGTAATACCATTTCAGAATGATAAAAAATAAAATATACAGGAATTAGTATTAAACTTAAAGCACATTCAATTTTTATACACTGAAAGCTACAGTATATTATTGAGGGATATTCAAGAACATTTAAACAAAAGGAGAGACCACACAGTTTATGGATTAGGAGACTCAGTATTTATAAGATGACAATTTCCCTCAAATTGATCTATAGATTCCCAGTTCAAACCCTATCAAAATTCCAGCAAGTCCATTCACAGAAATCGGTAAACTCACCAATTTCTGTGTAAATCAAATTCTAAAATTGATTTAGAAATGCAAGTACCCAAAATAGCCAAATAAATTGCCAATAAGGCAAAATTTGGAGTACACATCTTGGTTTCAAAATATTATAGAGAGCTACAGTAATCAAGACAATGTGGTACTAAGATAACAATAGACATAGAGCCAATGAAATATAATTAGGGCTCTCAGTGTCCTAAAATAAATCCTTACATTTATGATTGGTTAGTATTTTACAGAGATACCAAGATGACTGCATGAGAAAACAGTCCTTTTAACAAACAGTGCTGGTACCATTGGATATATACATGTAAAAATGTGAATTTAGACTATTAATTTACAGCACTTATAAAGAGTAACTCATAATGGATCATAGACCTAAATGTAAAAACCTAAAATTATTCAACTTTTAGCATAAAACTTAGGATATGTTCATGATCTTGGGTCAGGAAAGTTATTAGGTACAACAGTAAAGGCAAAATTTATGAAAGAGAAAAAAATGATGATGTGTACTTAATCAAAAAATCAAAACCTGAATGCTTCAAAAGAAAACATATAAAAGCAAAACACAAGCTATAATCTTGGAAAATACATTCACAAATAATTATATGTGGTAAAGGACTTCTATGTAGAAGATATAAAGAACAAAATAAGAAAGCAAACATATCTTTTTTTTTTTAATGAGTTAATGATCTGAATGTGTAACCAAAGAAGATACACAGTGGCTAACATAAAAAATGCTCAGGTAGTCATTAAGGAAATGAAAGATAACATAACCATGAAACATGACTCTCCCCCTTTTTTTTTTTTTTTAGATTTTATTTTATTTCTTTGGGAGAGAGAGTGCGTAAGAAAGAGAGAGCACGAGCACAAGCTGGGGGAGAAGCAGAGGGAGAGAGAGAGAAGCAGGCTCCCTGATGAGCAGGGAGTCCTGTGCAGGGCTCAATCCTAGGACCCTGGAATCATGACCTGAGCCAAAGGCAGATGCTTAACCAACTGAGCACCCTGAGACACACTTTTTTTATCCACTAGATTGGCTATAATGAAAGACATAGTAAGAAGGGCTGGCAAAGATACAGATCAAAACCCTCATACATTGTTGCTGGGAATATAAAGTGGTATATCCACTTTGGAAAGTAATCTTAGTACCTTAGAATACTAAATATAGTAACCATATGACTCAGCAATTTCACTCCCAGGTCTATACACAAGAGAAATGAAAAACTGTATCTACACTAAGACTTGCATGTGAATGTTCACAGCATCATTATTCACCATAGCCAAAAAGTAGAAACTATTTTATTTTCATTTACTTAATTTTATATGAATAAAGAATATATATTTATAAACACTTATTATGCTTAAGTACATATAAATATAAAATATATAAAATATATACATATATAAATAAATATAATAAATATTTGAGAGAGAGTGTAAGTGGGGTGAAGGGGAAGAAACAGTTTAAATGTCTAGCAAAAAGTGAATGGAAAAACATCTATACAATTGTCCGTTGTACTAGGATAATGACAGATATACAAACCAATGGATCAGAATGGACAGTCCAAAAAATAAACCCTTATATTTTTTATTGGTTGTTCTACAAAGATGCCAGGGTGATTCCATGAGAAAACACAGCCTTTTCAACAAATAGTATTATTAAATATTATTCCTCTTGGTCTCTGATAATTTTCTTTGTCTTGAATTATCTTTATCTGATTTAATATAGCCATTACTGCTCTCTTTTTTCTTTTCATTACCACTTTCTTTTTAATGTTTGCATTATATATATTTAATATATATTTAATCATTTTACTTTCAGACTGCTAATATCATTATATTTGAATTGAGTTATTTATAAATAGCACATAGCTCACACTTTTTGATCCATTCTCTCAGTCTCTTTTCACTGGTGTATTTAGATCACTTAAATTTAATGTAATTATTGATATATTAGGGCTTAAGTATACTATAATTTTATTATGATAAAATAGAAATAATATAAAATTTATCATTTAAGCCATTTAGTAGATTCACAATGTTGTGCCATCACCAACCACACTTACACAGTTCCAGAATATTTTTATCACTTCAAAGGGAAATTCCATGCCTATTAGGGAGTCTATCATCCTTCACCCCCCCATAGCTGTTGCCAGCCATTAATTTGCTTTCTGACTGTCAGACTTTTCTATTTTGAATACTTAATATAAATGGAATCAAACTATATGTGAATATTTTGTCTGGCTTCTTTTTAATAGTGTGATGTTTTTAAGGTGTGTCAATGTCATGGTGTGTACCATCTCTTGACTCCTCTTTATGGCTAAATAGTATTCCATTGTATGACTGTGTTGCATTCTGTTTCTCCATTCATTAATTGATGGGCATTTGGTCTGTTTCCTTTTTTGTCATTGTGAATAGTGCTACTCTAACACTTGGGTCCAAGTTTTTGTCTGAACCCCCATTTTCAATTCTCAACTCTTCACTAGGACTTTTCTGACACCACCAGGAGCAGAGGAGGGATGCCCCATTACTGTGAGTGGGGGTGGAGGCTTCCTGCATGATCTCCACTGATGCTGTGGGTAGAAAAGGGGACTTCATTATCATTCACTGGAGATAAATGTCTTGGCTTCTAACTAGACCTTCTCTGGCATCACCTAGCGTGGGGATTGGGATGCTCTGTTAATAGCCTCCCAATCACTGAGGATCCCACTTGGCCTGTGTGTTGTCATGAGTAAGGATAGACTACATTTCTTTTCCCCTGTGGCAACAACAGGGTAAATGTTGCTTCCAATTTTTTCTGTCCTGCTAGGCTGCTGCTTCTCTAGTGCTTTGGTTAGAGAAAGCAGGCTTTTATTAGAGGTTGTGTTTTTGTTATTGTTTTTTTTCCTACACTAATATTTCCAGGCTGGCAACTTCACTGAACCCAAGTATAGAGTATATGGGGTAAAAAGAAAACTCAGGAAACTCACCATCACTTTGTATTTTGTACAAAGTCCATAGCCAATCTACTTTTTCCCTCCACCTTTAGAATCTTATTTTTATTTTATATTCAGGCGCATCTCAGAGATATTACGAGTTGGATTTCAGACCACCATATCATGATAAAGCAAATCAAATTATTTTTTT
>CM052807.1:38520506-38569859 GCA_028533885.1 Nasua narica
AGGAAGGGAAGGGCGAATGGGGGGAAATCGGAGGGGGTGTTGAACCAGGAGAGACTGTGGACTCTGAGCAAGAAACTGAGGGTTTTGGAGGGGAGGGGGTGGGGGGGTGGGTGAGCCTATGGTGGGTATCGAGAGGGGCACGTACTGCACAGAGCACTGGGTGTGGTGTATGAACAATCAATCTTGTAACACTGAAAAATTAAAATAAACAAATTTGGGGAGAAAAAAATAAAAAAAAATAAAAATAAATAAAAATACTTTATTGCTAAAAAATGTTAACCATCATCTAAGTTTTTAGTGAGTCATAATCATTGATCACAGATAACCCTAACAAATATAATAAGAAAAATTTTGAAATATTGTGAGAATTACCAAAATATGACAGACATGGAATGAGAAAATGCTGTTGGAAAAAATGGCATCAATCGACTTGCTCAACACAGGGTTGCCACAAATCTTCATTTTATAAAAAAAATGTAACATCCCTGAAACACAATAAAGCAAAGTGCAATAAAATGAGGTATGCTTGCATAATGTCCTAGGTTTCAGTGACTTAGTAATAGACATAAAGAAAAGTGTATCTATTTCATCTTAGTGGAAGTAGTAATTCCTGATTTCTTTTTATTAGAGATGTAGCAATTAGTTATTGGAAGTCTGAGCAACTCTATAAGCTCTCAGAAGTTATCTTTCAACTTCTAACTCTTTATCTTTTCCAGATAGGCAAAGTGCTTATTTGACAGATCACCTCTGCACACATTCAAATATGAGGATACGCAGCAAATCATGTAAAAATATATCAGTAACATTTACAGTATTATATCGGTTTGTGACCCAGGCATCCTATCCAGCATCACTTATACTTTTTACAAAAGCTCATTTTCCAGAGAGAAACTTTGGAATATAAAATTACCCAGATATCATACTTAGTTAAATGTGAGCATCTGACCTCAGGAAGTGCTTACTCAGCAATTTCTCATACAGGGAACTGTAACATGGCGTCTGAGCCAAAGGGGCAGCAAGCCTGTCTCTGAGGGTTGAACTAGAGCTCTCTGCATCCCTAATTCCAAAGACAGGATTTTTTCCCTGGCTAAGGCTGAGAGCAGACTCCTGGTGGGTGTCAAGTCCTCTAGCTCCCCTAAGGAAAAGAGAGATTCTGAGTGAACTTTGTAAATCTTTGCCAACATTTACCACTAGCACTGCCAAAATATGCCTACTAACTCCACAGCAGCTTTTTTGATTTAGAATTGGGTTTGAAGGTGCAATTTCTCTGGTTCTTCTGCAGTTGCCAAAATCAGACCATTTAATGAGGCTACTCTTCCTCATTGCAAAAGATCTTCTATTGCTAAAAAGGTGAAAATTCTTCCTCAAGAATTGGGTGATATGGACAATCCTTTTATGATTTTTTAATGATTTTTTATTATTTATTAATCAAGATAGTAACTATGCCTGTCCTAGGATACAAAATGAGTGAAAATAGATTGCAGATACAAATCAATGATATCTGTAATTCTTAAATAAGCATCATCGTATGCTTGCATCATTAATAATTTTATCAGGTATTTAAAGTCTATATTAAATGCATTGTAAATGTAATTAATATTCATTTATGCATATAATTAATATATGCAGCCATTAACTGTTAATTTGAATAATACATGAACATGTTTTCATGCTTTTTAATTTTGAGTGATTTGATTTTTAAGTACCCATCAGATTATGATATGATTTGAGAATTTTAAAAATTAATCATCCATATTGATAATTTCAAAAATTAGAGAAAATGTTTTTGTTCTATAATCTTACTTTTTAACTAAATAAAAGTTGCTGCATCAAGTTTTAGTATCATTTTAAAATATGTCCTTGTAGAAGTTGCCATAAATGTCGACATTTTCAGCAGCATAAATTTATAGTGACACTGAATTTTTATGACACTATAAAAGTCCCTACTCATGATGACATCTACAGCTGCATTTTCACAGAAATATAAGAATTTGTATTTTAGACATGTGGTTTATCCTATCTGGTTTTTCAAAGAAAGGAAACTGGGGTAACAAATATTTCTGCTATCCCCAAACAAATCAAATTTACATCATAGGGATTTAAATATCTGGTTTCATTCATTTAATATTTGGCAGTCAAAGAATCTGTATTTGTTACTTTTAAATCAAACTAGTTAGAGAAGAGGAAAGAGCGGTTTAGCTGGAAATTGGATGAGCTCATTAATAGAAGAAAGAACAGATTTTTTACAATGATAAATGGGTGACAGAAACAAAACTATTATCATTTAAGTACCCAGAGACTTCCTGAACTGTTGTCTTTAGACTACTGATCTAAAAATATTTAGAGAAAAAGGTATTATATGCAAGTCAATTTTTAAAAGTTTATTTGAAGTTGAAAAGATAATATTTGTGTCAGGATAAATACAACCAAAATATTTATAATTTTCTGTTCAGGACAAAATTATCAATTTACTAATCTTTAAATTTTCTTATAGATAAATCTAATCAAATGCTGGCTGCTGCTTCTTAAAGAAATGGCTAGAAAAGTCTCAAACAGAAATTTCCAAAAGTTGTGCATTTTATGAACCACTATTCACTAATCTCAAGTTATCTAGAGGAATAGAAAAACTGTGAGTTCCAGGAATAAAACAACTTTTGGCAGATTATTCATTCTAAGGGAAAAGTAGCTTTATACATGCAGTATATAAAGGGTAAAAAATCTTATTTAATAGAGCAGTTGTCCTATTTTACCACTTACCAAGAGTAATTTTCTTAAAATCTCCATAAGTTTGAGGAAAATGTTTACTGTCCAATTACTGCTAAATAGTAATTACTAATAGTGATAGGTCTATACATGTAGAATATAATATAATATACCATGTTATATAATGCTATATAGTTCGTATATAACGATACTATATGCTGTATACATAGCACAGTAGTGCTGTAAAACAAATTTAGAGCTTGGCAACTAAAGGTGTTATGTGAATGCAAGTTATGAATAATAGTTTAATAAAAAAGCAAAATATCTAATGCCACTATATTGATTATAGTTGGTTTATCCAAAATTTCATATATAATAAATTATATCATTAACCCTCAGAAAATATGAAATAATTTAATTCTAAGATCTTTCTACTACGCTAATGTGATCCTTTATTTTTGGCATGACTAACTACTTTTTTACTTCTTAGTTATTTTTTTTAAGAATTTTTTAAAGGTTTTATTTATTTATTTGACAGAGAGAGAGATCACAAGCAGGCAGAGAGGCAGGCAGCGAGAGAGAGGGGGAAGCAGGCTCCCCGCTGAGCAGTGAGCCCTGTGTGGGGCCTGATGGGGGCCCAATGCGGCCCAATGAGGGGCTCGATGCGGGCGGGGCTCCATCTCAGGACCCTGAGATCATGACCTGAGCCGAAGGCAGAGGCTTTAACCCACTGAGCCATCCAGGCGCCCCTTTTGCTTCTCAAGTTTTAATGCTGTCTCCTTCAAAGGCCTTCTGTCAACATTCTAAGTTCATATTCCCTATCATAGAACTATTTCTATTTCTTTCTTGGTAGTTTGCACTTATTTGCTAACTTTTTACCATTTTTTACACAATAGACCATAAGCTCTATGTGGGCAGATCCTAATCTCTTTTTCATCAATATACAGAATCCAACATAGTACATAGTGCATAATAGGTATAAACTTAGTATTGTAGATTGGCTGAAAAAATGAATTATCCTTTTACCTAAAATATTTAGATATATTCAAATATTATTCTTTCCTTAAAGCTATTAATATGACCACTTTTATTATTCTATCATGTAAGGACATTTAATTAAAATGTAAATTTAATTGAATTATAAACTATATGGTTTTTAAAATAAGTGATTATAGGGATGCCTGGGTGGTTCAGGTGCTTAAGCATCCAACTCTTGGTTTTGACTCAGGTCATGATCTCAGGGTCATGGGATTGAGGCCCACACTGAGCGCAGAGTCTGTTTGAGATTCTCTCTCCCTTTCCCTCCCCCTCTGCTCCTACCCTCTCTGTTTCTCTTTCTCTCTCTCTCTCACAAATAAATAAAATCTATAAAAAAATAAGTGATTATATACATATATGTATTTCTAATGGTAGATAAAATTTATGTAATTGTTACTAAATAATGGGCAGAGTGCTAGGGGTATTATGATCATTGTTTTATATAATCCTTAAAGCAGTATTACAGGTTACATATTATTTTTCATCTTTTATATGAAAGAATGATATCCTCTCAGGAAAGAGTAAAAGAAGGAATAAATAAGAGAATAAAACAGAATAGAATAGAGTTAAGGAAAGGAGAACAAGAGAGAAAGAAAGAGAAAGAAAGAAAGGAGTGGGAGAGAAATTTTGAGCAGCTATCCTAAACCTTAAATGAAACTATCATTTGAGTAAAGAATATAATTTAAGCTAAGGTACTAGGGTGGATTTGAAGGGTTTTTTTTTTTTATTGTTGTTGTTTGTTTTTTTGTTTGTTTGTTTTTGTCATGAGATTTAATATGTATTTCATTTCTTTCCATTTCTATTTGGAAGTGGGTGGGTATGTGGGTAGATAGGTATCTAGTATTTCTTTTGAATTTAATACAATGCTGAGATGAACATCTTTGTGTGGATTACACGGGGGGGTAAATTTTAATTTAAATCATGATACTGGTCAAAAATACATGATTAGTTAAGAGTACGATTTCATTTTAAATAGTTCTTGGATTATGTTTTTAGAAAACGGGTGTTGACAAGAGTTTTAATTGTCTCTAAAACAATGCAAGTCAGATAGAAATTGTCTATACCACTCTGTTAATAGAATTATTATTTTAGAGATTACAGGGTATAATAGATATAAAGCATTATGAATTCACAAATTGAGGGAATGTAGTAAAATGCTTTAATTTGCAAGCTTCTATTTTTTTTTCTACTTCCTATTCTCTAAGAATTTGTGGTAATCTCTAGAAAGTAAAGGGATCTCAGTGGAAGCAGGAGTGGGCTTATTCAGGGATTTTGCCTTGTTTATTAGGAGAGATAATTTCCACTAGATACTGGGATGCCTCAATAAGACAGAAGCAGCAGCTTTGAAAACTACTGTTCCGGGGCACCTGGATGGCTCAGTCATTAACCCTTCTTGGGTTCAGGTCATGATCCCAGAGTCCTGGGATCGAGCCTGGCAAGAGGCTCCCTGCTCAGTGGGAAGCCTGCTTCCCCCTCTCCCACTCCTCCTGCTTGTATTCCCTCTCTACCTGTCTTTCTCTCTGTGTGTGTCAAACAAATAAAATTTAAAAAGAAAAGAAAAGAAAATTGTTGCTCTGAAATTAGTAGAAGCTACATGCTCTATTACAAAAATGGAGATATTCTTAGAAAGTCCTGTATTAGAGATGAGGAAAAACTCAGCTGTTAATAGAACATCCTACTGAAATGCAAGAGGTAACAAATTTTAGAGGCATAAAAATGATGTAGACTAAGCTAGTGCCTGAAATTTCACATCAAAAATAAATCTTGCATATGTAAAGTTATTACATGTCCTTGTTTTGGGGACAAAATGCTTGGCAGCCATAGATTAGATAGGCAATTTGAGAGGTAGCTAGCTATTATAGTAAATATATGTTGGATGCATAACAATATGCCATCAGGAAAATATTCCATGTTTGTGTTCAGGTCTGGGTGATTCCTGTGGGTGGCTCTTTGGCAACGGTGAGGAGTAATGTGAAAGCTCAGTCACTCCTGAATCCAATCAACATGGCAGCAATTATAGCTAAAACCTCAGGGAAAAATTTAACTGTCATTTCAAACCCAACAGAATTCTGAATTCTCAGCATTAGGAAAAACACTTAAGGACAGGTGATAAAGTGATAAAGTGTTAAAAAGATAAGTGATAAAAAGAAACTGAGTCCAAACAGTACATAATCAAGACATCAGGGTGGATTTGGGAAGCAGGAGGTAATATAGATTAAGTTTCCATCTCTTGAAGTCAGATCTAACAAGCAAGGTTCTTTGTACATTGAAGTAAAAGAATTCCTCACACTTAATTATGAGGTCCTCAGAGTTTTAGCTGAAGAATCGGCCCCTGTTTAATTTTCATTGCTCAGTGTAGAATTAACTTTCTTATTGCCTTGTAGTCTTCTGAATGCATGGGATAAATTTAGTTAAAAACTGGGGCGAGGCCAGGATTTTTGTGTTTAAAGGGGAGAACTGAAATGAAACCACCTGCAGCCACAAAATTAATTGAGAACAAAGGCTTTTTATACAATTATTTGACTTTTTATACTAAGGCTTCTTATATAATTATTTGACAGTCTGCAGTTTGCATTGACACAAGTTTACTAGATAGTTGTTTCCCATGGTATATTAGATTCTCTCGCTGCTGTAGCCAATTACCACAGTCTGTGGCTTAACATAACACACGTATTATCTCACAGTTCTATGGGTCACAGATCCAGCTATGCAATGGCTCAACTGGTTTCTCTTTAGAGTTTGACAAAGCTGAATCAAAGTCTCTATAGGATTCCATTGCTTTCTGGAGGCTTTAGAGTAGAATGCATTTCCAGGCTTATTCAGCCTAGAATAAGTTAGAACTCAGCACCATACAGCCATAAGACTGAGGTCCCATAATTTCTTGTTTGATCTTTCTCAGCTTCTAGAGGAAGTTCACATTACATGGTTTATGCACTCCTTTCTTCCTCCGTCTTTAAAGCCAGCAATGGTGGGTCAAGTTGTTTTCATTATTTAAATTTCTCTGGCCCCCACCCTCACCCCCTTTGGCTTCATCTCTCCTCTCTCCTATTCTACCACTTCTCTCTGACGCTAGCTGAAGAAACTTATGTTTTTAAGGGCTCGTGTCATTATACTCTGCACAGCTGGATAATCTATTCCTCTCTATTTTAATGTTCATAAGTTTGTTTATATCTTCAAAGTCCTTTCATGGAAGTACTTAAATTAATGTTTGATTGACTATTAGGGGACAAGATTCTTGGGGAACATCATTAGAATTTGGCTTATGAAACCCAGCTGCAAATAATTTAAATATTTTTCTTTTTCCCAGGAACTTACTGAATATCTATCTATGTGGAAAACAGACTACTCAACTAGCCCTCAGAACAATACTGTCCTTGTCATAATAGACGCTCAACTGATTTTATTAAATAAGCCATCTCTTTCAAACTCTGCCCCTGTTGTGTCTATCAGACCTAAACTATTATATCACAAACTTTGCCTCATTCCAGTCAGACCCCTTCATTGAAAAACTAGTCTCAGAATCTTATTAGTATTCCACCTACCACTGACCTCTGAATTCAGAGGCTCCACTAAGATTTTGTTTAGATAGTGGTCTTCTTTGCTGCAGTAAGCAATAAATTTGGTTTTTATTTATCACCAAGTTATTTTAGTGCCCCTTTTTGGGAAGTCTAGAGTCAACAGAGGTGTTCTATGTGTCTTTCAGTTTTATTGAGGTTTGACACCATGAGGAAAGACTTTGGTTAAAACATCAGTTTTCTTATCTTACAGAGTCTCAAATAAGTGGGAATTGAATTCTATCATTTCTGGTTTTGATTTCAGAATAGTTCCAAATTCCAGAGCATTTGAAATATTGCTAGGTACTATGTCTCTGGATGCACACAGGCTGAAATGAAAGCACCGTCCGGGATCTCTCAGAGGAACCAAGTTAGTTGGAGAAGAGGAAGAGAAACTTTGGCTAGAATTCGAATATGCCCATGACAGGGGCGAATGAGCAGACTTTACTAGGAGAAATGGGTGACAAGAGCAAAAGCATTTGTCACATATAAGTATGTAGAATCTTCCTCCCATCTGAGTTGTTTTGATTTGCTTAATTAGTATGACCATGGAGCTAAAACAAATCAGAGAAAATGACTGACTTATTGTAATAACACAAACACAACACAGCTCATTGTGGACAGAATAGAATAGGAAACCTGGAAGAAAAGGAGGAAAAGGAATTGGGTCAGGAAAACACAAAGAAAATCACCTTTAGAAGTTACTTTGAGGGGAATATTGGGGAAAGAGATGACAGTTAATGCTTCTGAGGAGATTAAGAGAGCACTCTGGTGTGCGATTGAAAGAACAGAAAAAAAGTGTTTTGTGGCATGCAATAAAATGCCTCATCAGTACATTTTTGAAGCAGTTCAGTAGAGGTCTAAATTTCCTCTCAATTTTGTTTTTTTAGATACTGTATTTGAGTTATTTTTGAGGTATCATAGTGCTAATATGACCCCAAAAAAGATTAGCTTTTTTTCCAAGTTTAACAGAAATAAGCAAAGTAAGGCTTAGAAAAATTAAAGAACATGCCCATGATGACCATCTGGTAAGTGATAGTGATATAACATGAATCAAAGTGGGAAGGGATGCATTAGCAGGAATAATGTCTACAGTAAGAGTGGGAAAACCTTTGGTAAGACCCAAATAGGAAGTATTTTAGACTATTCAAATCATATGATATCAAGTACTCAGCTCTGCGAAACAGTCCAAGAGCTGCCACAGACAGTACATAAATAAATGGGCGTCTTATTTTCCAATAAAATTATATTCATAAAAACTGGTAACAGTTCCAATTTAATTCATGGAGCAAAGTTTATCGAATCCTGGTCTAGAGCATTTGAAAGATAAAGAGAAACAAATAACTATAAGGACTATGGGATTGATAACTTTGATAAGTATCATTGATTCATTGAAGAGAGAAAATGACAGGTTCAGATCTACTACTTTAAATAAAATTATCAGTGTCAGAGGTCCTGAATGACAACATATAAAGAGACTCTGTCTCTCAGAGCAGGAGAACATACTCAGCTAATGACTAAGCCCATGATTTATTATAATAGTAGTACAGATTCATGGAAAACCAAATGCTCATCCTTGCCAACCCACATATACTATAGCCAGGGATGTGATAGGGGAAAAGTGTGGCCTTGTGACTTGGGAGGGCATATCTAGATTAGTGCACTGGAGAGCTTCTGGTTCCACTGGACCCACTGGGCATACTGAAGTATTCTAAACCCTGTTTTTTAAAGGAGAGATCCCAACTGCCTTGGTTGGACACTATTAAGAGAACTTCAAATGAAGTGGAGATCTTACAGGTAAATGTTCACCTTCCTCAGGATCTGCCACCACTTCCCTTTTTGTCACTAGAACTATAGCTTCTCATAGTGTCAAATACTAGCATATCCAGGATGGGTAAATGCTAGGCTCTTAAGAAATGAAAGGAAATATAAGTCAGTGGAGCCATAGGACCTATCTAATATATACCAGTGGAAACTAGGAAACTATACTTTATCAAAGGCAGTGTCAAATATAAAACTGAATAAGTGGGTACTCACCCATGACACAAGATTCAACACATATTGGAATGGGCACTTGGGGGTTGTTTGTATTTGTTTGGAAGCTTGTAAAAACATCATCAGACCTACTGTGGTCAATTGTGGAAGAGGGATCAAAAGGCTCAGAAAGTGGGGATCCTAGATGGGTCTTCTGTAGAAGACTGGAAAACCCAAGTGACATTCTGTTTACAAAGATGTTAACATTCTAGTGTGAAGGTGCCCAGAATTGCCAAGAGTTCAGTAGTGACTATCCTCTGAAGTTTAGGAGAATGCCATTATGGGATTGGGCTATCTGGTGGCAATGGGGAAGAGTGAATCTCTTTGAAAAAGAGAGAGATTAAGAATAACTGATGAGAAGGCTGAGAGCTGAGATTAGGTACCCTAATAAAAAGTCACTATCTCAATGTCCTGATTCAAATCTGTTTTCAGACCCAGACCTCATCAACTAATTAAAAGGCTACTTCTCTATGAAGAACCTTGAAACACCACACACACACACACACACACACACACAACAATGGTTTTCCAGTTATTCCCTAAAGAGACATGTAGCCATTTATTTTGTTGGCCGTACATTGGTGAAACCAAATATATTAAAGGTAATTTGATACAGGGCCAGAGTTTATGCTGAAGTCTGGAGATCTAAGTTTCCATCATGCATTCTTCATTATGGTTTGGAAAAATGGGGTTGATAAGTACAATATATAGGACTAGCCTAGGACTTTTTCACAGCGAGTCTGTTGAACCATAAATCCATTCATATAAATCCATTCATTTTCCAAATTTCTGTTTGAAAAGGCATGCTTAGAAGTTATCAGAATGTATCACATTAGTTCCGTGACTTACAGAATAGCAACTACAGTACTATAGTCAAAAAGGACAAAGAAAGGCCCTGAAAGAGGTTCTAAACCTACTGGCAGAGATTTATCTATCTCCTCTCTAAAACCTTTCCATTTACAGCATGGACCAACCAATGTAGTAAGTGATTATATACAGTATTTGTTCTAATTATCTCCTTCATAATGCCATATATGCATGTAGATTATTTCATCATTTTCCTCCTGCAAATCATCCCATTCTTTATTTTCTATATCTGCTAATTGCAACATCATTCAGCCTGAACCAGAAATATCAGAGTCGGTTTTACTCATCTCCCATGTTTAATTCATCACAAGGTCCTAACAATTTTGTTACTGAAATATTACACTCCCTTTTATCCATTCCTACTGACAGTGCTCTAATTTAGATCTCTATCACATTTCACTTGATTAGTGTAACTGCCCCATTCCTCCTCCTCTTACTTACTCTAATCCATCCTCTATATTACAACCAGAACTCTTTTTCTAAAATGTGGGCAATTAAGACATTCCTCCATTTGCAAAATTTCAAGAATTCCCTGAGGCCTACAGCATCAAGTAGAAACACAAAGTATGAATTCAAAGCTCTTTAAACTCTGGTCTCAGTATAAATTTCCAACTTTACCTCTCACTGCTTCTCTCCCACCCACTCTAATTATTCCTGCTCTTGTTTCATTCATCATTATCCAGAATACACTGTTCTTTTTCTACTCTCCTTTTTATCCTAACAAATCTTATTCCGACTTCGACTTCCAAAGATCTCATATTATCTCTATTTGAGGATATTTCTATTCCTCTCCTTTTTCCCTCATCACTGCTCTTCCTCTATTCCACCAACCCCATGACACTGCCACGGCCCTGCCTTTTCATATCACACTTGGACACAAAAAGAGAAAATCAAACTCGCCCGATTCATTGAAGTGATTATGGATACAGTGTTCTGAGGTTAGACAGATATTTTTGACCCTCTGCTTACATTTGAGTCATCACTCACCTGAGTGAACTTTAGGAAGTTTCTAATAAGCCTCTGTGTCTGCTACTTTTCTCATCATCAAAATGTAGATGAAAATATATCACCCTCATGGGAATACTGTAAGGATGCCATGAGATAATGAAGATCAAGTCATTTTCATTGCTGTATAGTAATTATACAATTTAGCTGTTATTGCTATGTTCCTATATTATATACACACACATATATATCATATACATACATATGTATGCATACACAGAAAGAGTATTTATCTGCTAAACCATGACCTCTCTGAAAGAAAGTTTCATATTTCACTCCTATGACCCAAATTTTCAAATGCTTGGAACAAAATAGTAACTAAATAGCATTTGGCAAAGTAATATTATTTTTATATCCTCTGTTATTTTTAAGGTACAGTAGGTGTTTAGTAGAAGCTACTTGACTTTTTGACATATGCTTTACCAACATTTATGACTGGAGGTCTAATTCATGTAAGTTACATAGAATAAAATTGGATAAGGATGGCATATAACCAAATACTTCTACTGAATAAAATAGGAAGGATGTAAACACAGAGGCTCTACTCACACAGAAATGATGGATATAGTACATTACTTCCAACGTATAGAAGTATGGAATCATGGTATTGATACATATGCTATTAAGAAATACAAGAAGTATAAGGACACAATATTAATGAAATTATAGTGAAAAGAAGCACAAAATCTCTCAAAGTTTTTCTATAATTATAAATGCTTGATCAATATTAGCATGTAAGATATTTCCAAATCTGAAAAAAAAGAAAAAATGCTTCATTTTTGAATTATAAATCTGCCCCCAAATACCTGATAATAGGGGTAAAAAGTTTTAGAAATTATTTTTAAGTTTAATTAAGTGGAAACGTTTTATAATTTTAATGACAAAGAAATATATGACTTAACCATCTTTCCACTAGATCTCTGATGGAAAGAGGAGACTTGTTATCAGAGGTTTGGTCTATGAGTGCTTCATAGTGAGCCTTCTGCTTTGAATAGTTCTTACCCTTCATATTTATCTTTTAGAGGACCTTGAGTGTTATTGGGTCATATTCTCCCCCATTCACAAAAATATTTACAAATTGTCAAGTTCCTTCTCTGATCATGCTTCTCTTTCTTTACCTTTAGTAAATTTTGCTCAAAAAGAATTATTGCTTGGTTCAATATGAAAAGACATGTTTAAGCTAGTTGTATATGCGTGCTCCGAATGCACTTTCATATTTTGTAGAAGACAGTACAAATTTTTCAAGTGGGATGATACACGCATTTATTGAGTTTTTTGCAGCAATAATATACTCCTTGGTACTATAAAAAAGGTAAAATATATCTATAAATATGATATTGATGGCTATTGACATGGAAAAATCAACTTGTATGATTTATTGAGTAACCATCCCAAATTGGACACAATCTGTACATATTCTCAAACATGTTCCAGTTTAAGCATTTTTTTTTGTTATGGCTATCATAATCTCAAGAGTGATGAATCACTGAATTATTAGAATAGTGACCAGGTTCACTACACACACATATCTGTATAAGTTATATATTATTGTTTTGGTAAATTTTTCAGTTTAAATTGTGTTCGTTACTCTTGTTTTTTTTTTTTTTAAGATTTTATTTATTTATTTGACAGAGAGAGAGAGATCACAAGTAGGCAGAGAGGCAGGCGGGGGGTGGGGAGCAGGCTCCCTGCTGAGCAGAGAGCTGACGTGGGGCTCCATCCCAGGACCCTGAGATCATGACCTGAGCCTGAAGGCAGAGGCTTTAACCCACTGAGCCACCCAGGCGCCCGTGTCCATTACTCTTGGCTGAACTTGAAAATCTTCATTTTTAATCAATATATGAAAGAATTACAAAAAACTAGGACTGGTAGTAATTCAATCACCATGGTATCCTATTTAAGAATAAAATTCTTATAAATTATGGTATTGAAAAAAATTCCTAGCTGGGCTGAACTGATAGTATATTACTGTTTAAGTGATTCACTGCTCAGCAATATTCTGGTGGAAAAAGTTTACACTGATGGACTGGTGGGCAAAGTTTGGTGGGAACAGAGAACCAGAAAATTTTTTTGATTTACTTGTTCACATTACTTCCAAGATTCAAAGAACTGAGTGTAATTAAATCTCATAATGATTTATTGAAGAAGGTTATAAATCTTTTGCAGGGTCATATAAATTTTGGACTACATTGTACAACCACTCTATCCTTCATCCAGGCCTTTAATAATAGCATTACTATATGCAGGCACTATTCTCTTGCTCCTCTGTTTCTTCTCTCTCTATATCTATGTATCTATAGACACACACATTCATTTCTATATATACACATATAATATATATTTATATATATTCATGAAATCTTTCAAACTCTTTATATGGTTTAGGAAATTTTTTTTTAGTTTTTGAAATAATATTCAATGATTCATTAGTTGTATATAACACTCAGGTAATATTTTAAACAGAAGAAGAAAGAGGCTATAAAGATTAGGCAGATTGTCCAAAGCAAGAGAGTAAGTGGCTTCAAATTCAGCCAGTTTCACTCCAAGCCTAGACTCTTAATACTCAACTGTCAGTGGTAGAAATGATTTTTTTTTTTAAAGCCTAGCATTCTGCTCTTAAAAGTAGATTTGAAAAATCAGAATAATCTAATCACAACCAGTAATTCTGTTCCTGGGTATCACAGTGACAAGCATTGGCTGTGAATAGTGCAGTATGTCCCAGAAAGGGCAAAATGAAGCCAAATATTTCTCTCTCTCATAAGGGGGAGGAGGTTTACAGCTCACAAAAAGTAAGAGGAGATAACTATTCACTTCCTTCGGGATTATAATGTTTTTTTTTCTCCAAGGAAAATGTGTGCTACTAACAGGAAGAACGTGTTTTGTTTTGCTTTGCTTTGCTTTCTATAAGTAAGTCACATTTATTGGTGAGGGACTCAGTGGGAAAAGGTGCACCCATGTTCATTCTCTGACTAGGCTAGAGTGCCTAAGGAGACTACTGGAATTTTCAAATTCACAAAAGAAACAGAGGGAAAACATTTCCTGTGAGGAGATTAAGATGTTTTTTAAGGTGGGTTGAGGTGGTTCCCAGACTGACTTTCTTGAGAGAGATTGCAGTGAACTTGGAGGAACTGAAGAGAAAAAGACAAGTTAGGTTCTAAGCACAGTATACAAAGGCGGCCCTACCTTATGACAGTCTGTGTTTTCCTTTAATGCATCCCAAGGAAAAGTTTGAATTTGCATGTGAATCTTTAGTTCTCCTGTATTGTGTGTGATACTGGGAGACTTGAAATTTGGCAGGTCTTCGTGTAGAACACCCTATATCTAATTTACAGCTTAGAGCGTTTGTCTGGCACCGGCTGATGGACAAGCAAGCCACTCACTCTCCTTGTGAGCTTTGGCAAAAAGAGCTGGGCTGGTGATGGCCCTTTTCAGTGGGTCAGGATATGGTGTCAGTCAACTTGAGGAGGAAAACCCATTTCTTGGGAAGTGTTAGAGAAATCATAGACTCAAAAGTGAGTCAAGTAATACTTTAAAGTATTACACACAATATGGGCAGCAATGATGCTCCTTGTGGCATGAAGACATAAAGGAGAGTGTTCTTGTTATACTCAGTTCCATTAAACAAATAGTGTTCTTATACACCATAGATTTCCATTCGTTTGGAGTGGCTTACGTGCGTTAAGTTTGTACGATCTAGCATTCTAAGTCTCACTGAGACCTGTGCTTCTAATGCTGTTCATTAACTTGCCCAGTATTTGTCAGACCAACAAAAACCAGAAGTTATCATCCTATGCTCTTGAAAACCCTTTATCATGGTCTTGCAGGTTGATTTAGTAGACTGAAGTGACTATCCTTTTCCAAAGAAAATTCTGGAACATCCATCATTTTCACTCTAATTTAATATTTCACTTTCACTATATATTGGTGATTGGAAGAAGTGATGAAGTGCAGTATTAAAGACTCCGAAAAATCACAATGAAAGGAAAGAGGGAACTACCCTCGAAGTGCTTCCTAGCAGAGGATGCTATCTTTATTTCTATAAACACAGAAATTATCCTCTTCCTCTCTGCAAAATCTTACCTTGTGGCTTTTGTGAATGGAATTGGAAATGAGGAAATTAGCAGCACACATCATTGTTAGTCATTTTATGGATGTATGTGTATGTGTACTTGTTGGTGATGTGCAAAATGGGAAACACAAGAAAGAATAGAGTGAAGTATGTCATGGCACTGATCTGTCAACACAGACTTTAAAAACTGTATTTACCTTATTTCTGTTGCGAGTATTTTAACCAGGACAGTCATTAAAATAGTAGAGATAATCAACTAAGCAATTGCCCCCACCTTAACTCTGGTTTGTCTTTCTGCTAAAAGTCTCCAGCAGAAACTTTCCTGGCCAACAAATTACAATTCATGTTACAGAGTTCATGTCCTTACAGAGTTCATGTCCAGAGTTATCCTTGTTATACCTGACTCAAAAACCAACCTGCCATCTATGGCATAATTAAAAATTAAATGTCTCTTAATCACAGCACTAACTAGCTGATATGGACAGACATAATTATATATTGAAATTGTCTAGGCTCTGCTAATTCCAATATTAAGATATTTCAAAGGAAAAAACCAATGTCATGTTATATCTCCAATTCATTAATAAGCATGTTTTCTTACCCACTATTCTTCATGCTGTATTAACATGTGACAGGGGTCAAGATTACATCAAATTATAGAAAAAATTACTATACTTAGCAGCGCCATTTGACAGCTTTATGGGTAACTGCTGTTCTTAAATTTGCTCTGAAGAAGTTTTATTTTTCTATTTCAGTTTTTTTACTCTTAAAATTTTTGACCTAGAAAAGCTAATTTTTCCCAAAATATAAATAATAATATAATGTAGTTGCATTTAGTTCCTTTTTAGAGTGTATTATCTTGTTAAATAAGAGAAGGGAAAGATTATGAATAATGGCTACAAAAATTCTTCAACTATTAACAAAGAAAAGATTCAATCTCTTTTTCTTTCAAGGGTGACTTTTACGGTGAATAATTTTTGTTGTATAGATGTGTGGTCCATTGTGAACCTTAGACTAGGATATTAAAACAGATACACGGCTAATGCTTGAAAGAAAATATTGAATGTACAATACTAATAATATTTAGAAGGGTCTTACTAACTTTGTTAGTATAGATTAAGGTTCAAATTGATATTTAAAATAAAAGCGTAATTGTGGGCTGTACTGAAAAAACTAGTGTATTTGTGTATATATATCTATATATCTATGTTTATAAGTAGACATACATATATAGGTATATTAAAATAGCTATAACTGCTTTAAAATATATTAGAGGATTATCACAAAGCTCTGGATTTTCATTGTTGTTTATATTGAACACCTGACCATTTTTCATTTGCCATCATTAACTCAGTATAGCTTTTGACCTTAAAAGGGTAGCATTTACATAGAAAATCTCATCTTACCAGGGTGCATGATGATATTCCCCTAAAGGAATAATACATATTGCAAATTACTAGAAAAAGGTCATTATTGTATTAAGTAAAATACTGTGTTTTTTTTTTCAAAAATTCAGATAGGTATTAGCTTCTGAATGAGATTACTTCAAAATTATATTTTTCAAGCTTTTCCTAATCTACATAAGTATAAGATTGCTTTAGAGCCCATTAAAAATTGAAAGTTTTATTTGCTAGAGTTTAAGAATTTTGTGTGTTTTTAGGTCTGCGTGTATAAGGCATTCAACATGAACCTAGTGAGTTACAAGTGAAGAATCACAGAAGGTTTTAGAAAAGATCTACAGATTATCACTTTTTAAAAGGTTTTGAAACCTTCTTTTCTTGAAGTATTATTATAACAAAATCTGATTGGTAGAGTAATGAGAAACAAGCATCACAAATCATGGCATTATGTAGCAGTGAAATTAAAAAATATTGGCAACTGATTTTTATCTAATGTTACTTTCTCATTTCTAATAAATATTCTGTAATCTTACATGGAACCTTACAACTAAACTTTGATTTTTCAAGGGTTTTGTTTATGTTGTCACTAGCATGGTGATTTTGCATGTATTCAATGTAAGAATAAGAGGGTTCAACTTTCTTACTTACATACGCAGTAAATATTTGATAGCTTTTTCAATAGTAATGCACTCAAAAGACTTCATAGTTGAATAATAAATTTCCAATTGCATAAAATGTAGAATATTATGATATTCTTAACCATATTCTTAAGAATATACTTAAGAAAAAATGAGTATTTTTTAAAGCTGATATAAATGAAATAGCACTGAAAAGGCATTGTAACTTTCATCTCTGATTTCCTGTTCTTTAATTGAATAAAACATACAAACAAATGGACAGTGGTTTTTTTTTAACGAATCTACAGTAAATTTAAATGTGAATTTCATTAACCACTTTCATTCCTTCAACAAATATTTATTGAACACTTTCTGTGTATGCGATTCTGAGTTATATTGAGAATAAATGATAAAATCTTCAAGGAACTGGTGAATTTAGTGGAGGAGACAGATATAAAAGCACAGTAGTAGGGCATCTGGGTGGCTCAGTTGGTTAAGCATCCGCCTTTGGCCTCAGGTCATGATCCTGAGGTCCTGCTCAGGAGGGAATCTGCTTCTCTGTCCCTTTCCCCTTCCCCTGTTCATGCTTGCTCTCTCTCTCTCTGAGATAAATAAAATCTTCAAAAAAAAAAAAGCATAGTATTATAAAATATATATTGTAAGCATCTCAATATGTAGAGGCATCTAGTATAATGTTATTTATTACAGAGAGTACTACAATAATCTTCAGTAACTCTTGTACTATGGTAAATCAGTTAATAGTACTGGCAAGAGTTGTTTGTTTTTTATTTTTTTAAATTTTTTTATTTTTTAAAATTTCTTTAAATATTTTATTTACTTATTTGACAGAGAGAGAGAGAGAGAGAGCGAGAGCAAGAGAGAGATCACAATTAGGCAGAGAGGCAGGCGGAGAGAGAAGGGGAAGCAGGCTCCCTGCTGAGCAGAGAGCCCAATGTGGGGCTTGATCCCAGAAACCTGGGATCATAACCTGAGTTGAAGGCAGAGGCTTTAACCCACTGAGCCACCCAGGCACCCCTGTTTTTTTAATGTACACAAAAATAGTAAGTTGATGATGGGACTAAGTCACCAGCATACTTTATAGCTTGAATTCCCACCTTGAAGTCATCACCCCAAATCTTGGAAACGGCTCTGATTTTGATTCTAAACATTTAGTGACTTCTTGAGTGAAATGGTGAGAGTGGTATTACAGCAAGATGAGGAGAATGTTAGATTAAATAGGGTAATTTAGAGAAAAGAAGTCATTTCTCCAGCATCTTTGAGAAAAGCAACAAATTGAGTTCAAATTGAATTTTTAGTTGTCTTGGGTTTTCATACAACTCTCAAATGCCTAATACAAATAACTGGGTTGGATTTTAAGTGCAAGTATTAGGATGACATTAACTTTAACAAAAATAAAATGTTCCCACAACAGAAGAAACTAATTCAATTTATGACTAAGATTCTGCCCATGTAAGCAGATGAGATACTATCTACTCAATCCTCATAGCCATTACTGATTATGTTCATCACATTTGATTTGCAGCCAGTGATCTGAAATACTTTTAATCAATAGGCATTTGACAAGACACAAACACATCTAAATATTACTTGTTTACTTTTTGCATAAATATCTACACACACAATTCTGAAATTCACTTTAATTCTGTCATCACTTAGAAACATCTATATTTTATATCTTTCTAAAAAATTAATTTTCTGTTACAGGAGTAATTCTGTTCATGTGTTTGACTTATATCCTTCATTGAGTTTTGACTTCTGTGATTTTGCAGATCTTTGACTCTTAGGCCATTATTTTCGTCACCTTAAGTATGTTTAGGTGCTGCCTATATATCTATGCTTTACCTATGATGTACATGAGCAAAAGTGAACCCTTTCTGGTGTATCCGCATGTGGTACTAATGCGATGGAGGCATATAAACACAGCTACTCACAAACATCAAAAAGTCAATATAAATGTAGTGCTCTGACTTGCAGACTCAGCTTGTCATTTAGACATTAGCAGATAGAGAGCTATTCTTTAACAACAGATGAGGCAGGTCGATTCAAGTGTGTGAAAAGTCACCTTGCTAGATCTGCTCTGCCAGCGAAGACGTGTAGTTACAGATTCCACTAGTTGTCTCCAATTTGTTATTCCCCTCATTAACATTTACTTAGCATATGCAGTCAGCTAAATACTGTATTAAGAACTTGCCACCAACAGCTTTAAGTCTAGAAGACAAAAGAATTCTTGCAGACACTAGCGTCAAGAAATTTCTCATCATGTTGTCATCATTGTAGATGGCAAGGAATTGGGAATGAAAGGAATGAAACGTGTGTGCATGCACACACACGAGAGAGAGAGACAGTGAGAGAGACAGAGAGAGAGAATGAAAGAGAGAGGAGAATTTGGCAAGTGTAAATGTAAGGAGACAGAGATCAGTATAAGGCAGTTCCAAGAACAACAAACAAATGCAGAACTATTTCATATGTTCTCTCTACTCCATTTCTTATCTAATCTCCCACTCTCATCCGTAAACATCAAATAAAACACTGACTTAAGTGAATAGAAGACTGGAGGCATTAGAAGTCCTGGTAAAATCAATTTCTTTGTATAGTCACTAAGATCCAGAGAAACTGATAGGTCATGAAAAGATAGTGCAAAGAGAAGTGGAAAAAGTTCACATTATTTTACGTTGGCTTAGATAGATGCTAAAGTGTTCCTATTCGTCGGTGTGCAAACTCATGACACTGTCCAATTGTATAAGGTCTTTAGTGGTATTATCAGTGCAATACGAACATAAGCACAGTGTAGAGTGTCTAATACTTCAAATTGTATTATTGGCCATGTATTTATGATCTGAAGCTATTGCTCTGTAACACCAAATTTCTGGTATTAACCTCCATTATGATGCCTTTCTTTCTTATATCAGGTATTACATACATGTGTCCTCACTCAAATACATCTTAATGAGCAACGCTATTATTGTTTTCTGAAACACACATTTTATCTCTTTTAACACACATTTTATCTCTCATTTTATCTCTTTTATCTCATTTTATCATTTGGAGGCAAAGTTGAATTAACAGAAGAAACATTTTCCCACCTGATGCAATTGTTTTCTTCCTTTATCTCCACTACTGGTTCAGAAATCCCTGTTAAAATGGACATTTTTTTAAAGAAAAAATGTGAAATGGGCACACTTTGAATTGCATGAAGAAATTTTGTAGTTGTCTCTTATCTTGAAAAATACTATGCTATTATCAGTCATAAGAGGTAATAGAGAAAAATGTTATTAAGTGAATTAGGATTTACATTGCACAGTATGTGTCTTACACATATCACATATAATACATATTTATATAATACAATGTATATTACACATAAGCCAGTATGACTCCAGTTTGGGAAGCCGCAGTATTTTCACATTAGCTCCTGCCTGACTCCCAGAGATGCTCTTGGATGTGGCTTTGCTGCACCCATCCTTAATACACCCATGTCTCTGACACAGATTTCAGCATCAGCACTGGCAAGAACATGTGGAAGTATGTCAAACTTTTAACATCTACTTATTTGGAATCATCTGAAGATAAATAATAAAAGCTTTTTAAAGAAACATTTGAGCTGTACTTTAGAAATTATTGTGTACTCGATAATTACATGGTAATATAATACCTTTATTCACCTATTTTGCTAAGGATAATCTTTATTTCATTCTGTGTTAGAAAAGGTGGAAATCCGAGAGATCGTCACATATTTCAGAAAGAATACTCTTCAGAATGAATTTGGTGGATTATTTCTGATAAAGAAGACAATTTTTAAACTTTTTCAGCCTATAAGGCAGTATCAATTTTTTAGAACAAAATATAAGAGAAATGACCTCTAGATCAACTTGAAACAACATATAAAGGCTATCCTCATTTTTCTCTGATTCCATATTTGTGAATTCACCTACTTGCTAAAAATGTATTTGTATAGCCCAAATCAATACTAGCAGCGCAGTCATCCGTGGACATGAGCAGAGTGGGAAGGAGTGCGAGCTGCCTGACGAGCGTGTTCTCAGCAGAGGTCGAACAAAAAGCAACACTCTGCCTTCTTGTTTCAGCTCAGTTCAGCTCTCATACTGTAAAACAGGTATCCCTTTCGCAGTTTACTTCGTGCCATGTTTTTCACATTTTTGTGTTGTTGTTGTTTTGTAATTTAGTTATTAAAAATGTCACCTGTTACTATATTAAGCAAAATAAGCCAATCAGAGAAAGACAATTATTATATGATCTCACTCATATGTGGATTTTAAGAAACACAACAGAGGATCATAGGGGAAGAGAGGAAAAAATAAAACAAGACCAAATCAGGGAGGAAGAAAAACCCTAAGATACTCTTAATCATAGGACACAAACTGAGGGTTATTGGAGTGGAGGAAGGTGGAGGGATAGGGTAACTGGGTGATGGGCATTAAGGAGGACATGTGATGTACTGAGCACTGGGTTCTGTATAAGACTGATGAATCACACTGACTTCTCCATCTGAAACTAATAATACATTATATGTTAATTAATTGAATTTAAACTAAAAAAAATGAAGAAAAAAAAATAAAATGTCACCTGAGCATACATACATAGTGTTTAAGTCTTGTCTAATGTTCCTAAATACAAGAAGGCTGGAATGTGTCTCACAGAGACAACATATGTACTGGATAAAGCTTCATTCAGGTATGAATTATAGTGCTGTTGGTCATGAGTTCAATGTTAATGAATATATTATATATATTCAAGTTTCTTTAAACAGAAGCACAACCAAAGCAGGGTTATATATTGATCAGTTGATGAAAATGCTGTGACCAGAGGCTCTCAGGAACCTCATCCCCTACCTCTCCTAGGAGCAATGGCTAGATATTTGTTAATTTAGTGTTTGTGTGGGCTTTATAGAGTATAACTATAATAACCAAGAATAATGAAAAATGATAAAAAATGAAAAATGTATTAAAAATGCACTGATGATTCATGTAAAAAAAAAAAAATAGAACTGGATTTGAATGCTGACTCCAGCATGTACTGGGTAATTATATCTGAGATCCTGTTTCCCTACCTATAAAATGGAAATAGCAAGACCTGCCTTATCTCACAAAGTATTTATGAGGCACAAATTAGACCCAAAAGGACAGTATAAATACTAAAATGTCATATACAAACAAAAGTATGTATATGAATGTTCATGGCAGCATTCATAATAGCCAAAAAATGGAAATAACTAACTCAAAAACTGTCCATCAACTGATGAATGAATAAACAAAAATAGCATAGCCATATGATGGAGTATTATTTGGCTATAAAAAGGAATGAAATACTGATACATGCCATAACATTGATAAACCTTCAAAACTTTATACTGAGTGATAGAAGCCAGACACGAAAAGCTACATTCTATGACTCCATTTATATGAAATGTCCAGAGTAAGTGAATCCACAAAGAAGGTAGATTAGTAGTTCTAGGGCGGGAGGACGAGGGATCTAATGGGGACAAGGGTGATGAAATATTTTGAAATTAGGATCATAGTAGAGAAAAAGAATAACCAAAAATAACTATACCATATTTGCAATCCTTTTTACCAAACTGACCAGGATACAATAACTTCCTTCCAACAATCTCGAAGTTTCCATTTTGAACTTGAGTCATCCTTAAATTCTAAAATATTATGGTTGCATAGTCAAAGACACTGTTGGTAGTAATGTGGTGATAGTACACATGTTTATATAGTCCTCCACACTGGCAAATATTTTTTAAAGATTTTATTTATTTATTTGACAGAGAGAAAGAGATCACAAGTAGGCAGAGAGGCAGGCAGAGAGAGAGGGCTCTCTGAGCAGAGAGCCCGATGCGGAGCTCAATCCCAGGACCCTGAGACCATGACCTGAGCCAAAGGCAGAAACTTTAACCCACTGAGCCACCCAGGCGCCCAATATTGTGGTTTTGTTTTATTTTTATTCTTCGCTGACAGGTTCTGAAGAAATGACAGTATGGAAAGGAGGCTGAAAACAGAGCATCATGAAATGAGGAAAAGTGCATGAAGAGATTTTTCCAGCTCACATGAATATGAAATTTTAGATGTAAAGGAATTCAGAGTTTAAAAAAATTGGGGGACAGGTAATTTTGTATATATTTTCATTTAAATTTTGCTTTTTATTTTTATTTTGAAAGACTTTTAGACTCCCAGAAATGTTGTAAAGATATTACAGAAAATCTCCAAATACATGATACCCATCTTCATCTAAGGTTAACATCATGCATTATCATGATAATGGCAGTGATTTAGCAAAACTAAGAAATTAACAATGGTACACTATAACTAAATGCAGACACTGGTTAGATTGGCCAAAGTTTACACTAATGTTGATGATCTAATCCAAGATACTTATTGTATTTAATTGCCCTGTGTTCCTAGTCTTTTGGAATCTGTGACAGTTGGTAATGGAGGAAGTTGCTTTTCATATCCTTTACACTTTGGAAGAGTTCTGGCTAGATACTTTGTAGAATGTCCCTCAATATGGATTTGCTTGATATTTTCTCATCATCTGAATGAGGCTATAGATTTTGGGGAAAAACACCATAGAGATGTTGTTTCCTTCCTATCATGGCAAATTTGGGGTGCATGATAGTAGTAAGTCTCATTACTGGGGATGTTAATGGTAACCTCTTATTTAAGAGGGCATCTATCAGGTTTCAAACTCCAGTGTAAAGTAACTCTTTTTTCCTTTCCATACTCTATGGAATGAGTGGCTCCAATGTATAGCCCACTTTCAAGGAAAGAAAAATTAAGCTTCACCTCTTCATTTCTTGGGAGGTGAATATCTACCTATATCTATATCTATATCTATATATATAATGAATATAAATATATATTTAAAATTTAAAATACAAAATACTATTTTTAAAATATATAAATATACATTTATATATAAGACATATTTTGCATATTATATATTTATTGTAAATTATCTATAAAACATTATATATTATAAAATTAATATAAAATATATTAATAAGTATATATAATTATATATGTTAAATCACTGGAGTATTTAATAAATAATTTGGGGGAAAACTGACACTTGACAAATATCCTCTCTTTAAACTATCACCCACTAATATTAGTGCCTATTAGTGGAGCTTGCCTGCAGCAATACTTGTGGTATTCTAAAAGTGAGTTTTTATTTCCCTAGTTCTTCCACATTTATTAATTATAATTCTATAGAGAGTACCTATAGGAAGATTCTTTACTGTGTAATTTACTGTGCAAAAATTGTATCAGTATGTGTTATTCCTTCAGACAAACACTTCAAAAATGTACCACCTATTATTTTCAGGACTTTTCTAACTGGAATTGATAGAGCCAAAACTTCTCCTATTGAAATTGATGTGGAACAAGCTTGGTCCCAATTCCATCAGCAAGGCTGGGCAAAAACACTGTCTCCCAGGTGCTGCTATTGTTTCTGTGGGGTGTAGACTGGGGAACAAACATAGTAACAAAGTAACAGGGCTGAATCACCCAAGATGTTGCCTTCTTCACAAGTGTTGCCATTGCATTGTGAATGGGCATTATGTGGCCAACTTGTGAAAAGCAACTGAGGTGGCCTTAACTCCCAGAACAATTACAGTGTCTTTTAGAACAAACTTTAGTAGACTACCTGGTTAATGCAAGCAATGAATTCTCAAGGGCAACAAAAAAGTTGAATGCCCAATCCAGGAGAAGAAAAAAAGTAGGATAAAAAAAGTCGGTTGTGAGTAAAACAAACATAAAAATAACAATAATAACAACAACAAGTTACAAGAATATATCTACGTAGGCATGCAATTTCCTGTTTTAATTAAAATTTGTTTTTTCTCTCCAATCAGTTTGAATGAATTGTGTGAAATAGTTGTGTTGGAATAGCAATTATTCTTCTCTGAAAATCACCTATTAGGATGAACATTTTTATTCAGCAGAACCCTAGAAGGGCCGCTTATTCTGGGGGTGGAGTGAAAAGGATCCAAGAAAGGATTAAGAAGGCCCCGACGCAGAGTGCACAGGTTTTTATCAGGGCCTAAAATGCCTCTGCGGTGGACTGAGTGAGCAGTGTGCAGACTGGGACACCATGGGGTCGGGTAGGGGGTGGGGGTTGTCTTATGAAGAGAAAGGGACATGGAAAAGAGGACGAGATCTCTAAAATGTTTCAAGATTCTCTATGTGACACTCTGTATAGTTTCTGTTTCTTCAAGGAACACTAAAATAAAGCTTTACATTACTTCAGACTTCTTAAGTTAGTTTGATACTTCTTTGATTGAAACTGTTTCAAAGAATTGTTTCAAAAAACAAGAAGAAGAAGAACAAGCAATCCCTTTTTATGTGGGCTATACAAAGATGAGTTTTCCCAAGAACCTGATATGCTGCCCAAGAGTTCACAATAAAATGATCCCATTTTATTTATCCATAATCATCTTCCACTACCTCCCAGTATGGCTCTCCACTCCCAGTATGTTGGTTTCCTGAGGATTCTTTTAAAAATACCATTTTCTTTTTTCAGATACTCTCTTCTGGATTTTTGTTTTGTTTTGTTTTGTTTTGTTTTGGTAATTCAAGTTTTAAACATTCCTTAGAGAGGCTGTAAGCACCATAAAAGCAGACAGTTTTCCTTGTCTTTGTAATCTCTTGCAGTGACTAGGGAAAGGCCTGGTGTAGAATGGTCACAATACCTACATAAATTCAACCCAAACTTAGTTTTCCTTCTGAGGCCTGTCTTTTTTTTAACAATAATCCATGTTGTTTACTTTTACTCTTTGAATTTGTAGAGAATTTGAGTTTGTATCTTTTTCTGCCCATATAAATTTATTGAGGATAGGAGGTATGTTGTCTACATCCCATTATAAAGTAACTAACTAGGTAGTGCTTGGTATGGCACCTGTCACCTATCAAATCTGTACTTTTTTTTAATGGCTGAATAAACATAATAGACTCTCAGGCAATACTTGTTTACTTGACTAGGAAAGAACACAGATATTGACTGAGTTCAAATAGGTGATAAGAAATATTAGTATATCTTAGCACTCAAATGTTACTCACCTAAATTCTAAGCCTTCTTTTCTAATCGTTCCTTTTTCTCACTTTGTAGTTCTTCAATATGAGATTTCCTCTCCTTATATGTAGATTTCAAAACTGTTGCAACAAATTCTATAAGTCATGAAAATTATAAGGCATGACCCTATAAATATCACTAAAGAAAAGCAATTGTGTATTTTAGATCCCTTTGCATAATACTGTGTAAAGAGTACACTTCGCTTCCTACTCCATAACATCATACTACTCACAACTTCTGTTAATTCTCCTTCCCTGACGTGTACAAAATTCATTTTTTCTTCACCCTTTCTACCCATGTTTGTTTTGGGAGCTCTCATTGGATTACTGAAATAGCACTTAACTAGATTTGCTGCCTCTAGTATTACCCTTATCTTATGGATTTTCCTTTTTGGAAAGGAAAGCAAATCTAGTCATGTTAATTCCCTGATTATGTTCCTATGTCTACCAATTGTTCTAGGATAAGGTCATTCCAAAGCTATGAATGTAAGTTTGACATTTACTTAAAGACAGATAATATCTGTTTGCTTATTAGTTCAAAAGATACTTATTGAGCAACTACTACATCCTAGGAACTGCCAGGCAAATTAATCTACCTCTACCAGAGGACTTAGAGTCTAATTGTTTGGATCTGAATTATGCTGGCTACCACTTAGGAGTAATGTGAACCAGGGAGAACTTCTTGAATCAATTTTCTTATAATAGCACTTACCTCACTGTGTGGTTGTGAGGATTAAATGAAAAAAATCCATGTGGAATACTCAGTGTCATTCCTGAGACATAGGAAGTTATTGATAAATATTACTTATTACTATTATTGTTTAAGAAACAGAACTGTCCAAAATCAACTGCAAAGAATGAAGTATACATATATATATATATATATATATATATTTTAGTATAAATGATGAAAATGATTAAATTCAACTAAATACTTCCATTTAGCAATCCATAAAACAATAATATTAGTAAATATAAAATATTTAAAGCTATATGTACCTAAACATAATTTTATATATTACATATGCCCCAAAGTTATGAGATATGTATTGAATTTTTTTCTATCTGCAGAAATAAGAAAATAGAACAGAACAAAACAAAATGTGCTGACGATGACTTCATACACATTTCATCTTATAAAGAAATTAAAAATTATATTTGACCATATTAAATAGCTATGATCCACAGCTCAAAGGACAACCAAGATTATCAGAATTTCACAGAATCATAGTCTTAGGAGAGCCCATGCATAATCAAGGGAGCACCAAGAACCTACAAACTGTTTCTATAGTTGCTCCCATGTTAATTACTTCCCTTATCCCCAAGGAGTTTTGTACAAGAGGCAAGTTGAACTCCCCCTGATGATAAGAATTTCTCTTATCTCTCCAATATATTCTACCTTTTCTTTCACCGGCTACTGCATTATTTCACATAGACATTGTTTCTCTCTAGGATTTTTTGCAGTAGTCTTCCAAGTGGAGTTGTTTCTTAGTCCCTTCTTTCTGTATTAAACTCTGCACTGACAGCAGGGGGATTTTTAATGCAGTTTTGAGTCACACTCCTGCTTTAAAACCTTCAGGGGCTTTCCACTGTCTTTGGGATGAAATCTCAGTCCTTCTAATAAAGCATTAGTCACTCATAATTTGGCTCTGATGACTCGCCAGCTGCATATCTCACCACTTGCCATGTTGTATTGATGATACAATGTTTCTAAACAATTTGCAGGTTTCCAAACTTCCCTTGATATTTGAGGTCTTACTCTTCTGTCCTATTTTGTGCTTTTTTTTTCTGCCTGACAAGCAAAAAACATTTTACTTGTTTCAGGAGTGAACTTTTGCTGTGATCTCCTTTTCTGACTCCAGCCTTAGTAAAAGTGACTACATGTCTCTATAGTATGAGAGGAAAATGTTTTTGAATAGGTTTTATGAGTTTCTCCCCATAATTGAATTGTCTTTTTAAGAAAAAGGATAGGGATATGTGTATGTACATATGTGCATTAAAGAAGTAAACATTAAGTAGGGTTATAGTCCCACATTCCCAACAAATCTTGGGATGCATTTCTTCATCATTAACATTAAGGTGCATACATCCAGTCATGAAAAGATTGAATGAGCCCATGTATCTCAAGCGCTCGGGATAGAACCTGAAGCATAGTAGGCTTTTGGCAAATAGCATTCTTCTCCCCACTCAAGCACTCTACCCAACAGGAAGGTCTCTTTACTGATTTGAATTTAAAATAAACATAATCAAATAAAACCATGACCAAGTGGAAATGGCCATGCCTCATAGCAAACCAAAAAAAAAATCAGTGGGCACAATTCGAACACACTTTTGCTCACATTAAAGAAAATGTGACTTCTTTATTTTGTATAAATTCCATGCTTTAACTTAGTAGACCCATCTTTTAGTCAGTTGTTGCCAGGGTTTGGGGATAAAGAAATACCTTTAAATTTAGCCTGTCTCCCTTTTCTTTCAAGTTTTAATAGTCTCTTTTAGATAAATGCCTCCAAGAAAGTATCCAAATGCTTTGGGTTTATGTCGACTCATCATTAAGGAGAAGGGAGTCTCAAATTCTGGTATTGTTCCTATGCTTTTCTCCGGACCTCTGCTTTCTCTGTGGTAGAGGGTCATCTCTAGACTGATCTCTGGTTTTATTGCACTGCTACCTTCTGAGATGCAGCTGATTCATGTTGGCTTGTGCTTTTGAATCAGGGTGCAGTGACATTTCCTTGCTTTAGTAGCCTGTCCTTGGCTTTTACAGAGCATCTATTCAGCAACTTTCTTTTTCCAGGCTGTGTCTGGGCTTGCCACAAGTGGCCTAGAAGGGGCCACTCTGGCCCCTTGCCACAATGGACTCATCTTAGATTTACTTGCTTTTACTTGTTACAATTTATTTCCCCCTGTGCCACTCCCATACTACACAGGTTTCTTTTCTATCCCTCATGGAAGGTGAGAGTGTTGGTTCTCTCTAACATGCTATGGTGTTACTTTTTACCCCAGTACAGCTGCCCAGAGTAAGCACAGAGCCACCGGCAGATCAGCCTTCCCTCAGCATTCCAAATGAGGATCCCAACAAAACTGTCTTTTGCTTCTGGCTTTAACCACATTTCATCAAACTCCATCCCCGCCTCCCTCCCCCCAACACACACACACACACACACACACACACACACACACACACACGTAATATTCGGGGATTCTGGCCCAGTGAAAGGAGATAAGAACACTCATGGTAGAGTGCTTGCATTAAAAAGTTCTATCTCCCATATTCTTCCCATATTCCACAATACTATCAACCTTCTACCTCCTATAGCTATTGGGTAGGATTATACATTGTTATCTCTGCAGAGGGAGGTAGAAGAGGAAAGTGCTAGACTTAGCTTTCATGAAGGATGAGATGCAGGAAGAGAAATCGTTTCATTGATAAGGATACACCATCAGACAGCATTCGAAATTTACTATCCCCATTACATACATATGCAAGGTAGCAGAAGAGAGTTCGGGTTTTAAAAAGATGATCATGTGACTGTGTAGCAATGCTTTGGATATTCATGGTATATGGGGATCATAGTACTACTATACAGTTTGGTTATTAACCTTCCATTCTAGTTTAGCTGCAAATACTGACCATCTAAAAACCAACCGATCAATAAACAAGCAAACATACAACCACAGTGAACCTGGATACTACTTTTTCCAATAGTTTATAAAATTCTTGTTTTAATTGGTTTACCAGTGGATAAAAGAGACAGATCCATATGAAGGATGAGCCTTTGCATTATTTTATAAGCTACTTTTTATTATGTAAGGTACGCAGCTACAAAAGGTCACAGAACTAATTAGTGGCAGGTTTATGACAAAAATCCAATGCTCTTGATTCACTAACCAGTATTTTTTATCTAGGTAAATTTGTGACTACTTTCTCCTTATTTTTTTTTCAATTTCACCATATACAGGTTAGAATTTAATTTCATTAACTATCAAAGTACTTGACTGCCTGTACAGTAAACCTTATCTACTTGGAAATCTAGGTCCTGTTGGGTAAGGCTCATATAGTGAAGTCCTAGAAAACTTTATTTTTGACTCCTCATTTAAAAAGAGTAGTGGTAAATAAAAAAATATAGTCATTGTGATTTATATATGTTTGTTCTCTTAAAGAACAATTTAGCAAATAATTTAATAATCATCTATCTTCGACAAACTTGGTGACCTCTGTATATTTTTTCATAAATATATAGGATGATAATATGTACTTTCTTTGGACAACCCTGGTATGAAAATTTTTTAAAAATTATTTAATAGTAAATGTTATTGAGTTTCAAAACTCAATATATATATTTATATATAATATGTAATATATATCAACTCAAAACATTTAGTATATTTATTTTGAAATAAAAATGTATTATTTGTATATATTTGTATGGACTGCTTGTAGGTATTAGAGAGTAAAAGGCCACATTCATGTTACCGTATGCATGATCTTATGTATACAAAAAGAAGATGAAAAGAAAGAAAAAGAAAAAGTGTAAGATGTTGTTGAATTAAATTAGAATATAATTATTACTTCATGTCTTCACAAAAGACATTTTGTAACATTTAAAATTTCTGCTAATTGCACAAGGTACATTATCATGCAAAAGAATGTTAGTGAAGGTTGAAAAGGACAAACCAACTCTTCTCGTACATCACCATAATTATGCAGCCCCATGTTCGAACAATTACATTTATGTAGACCCACTGTTAAAATCAATGTTACTTGTACAGCTAGTCCTTAATCAATGAAATCAGTCAATTTACCATGGTCACATCCTTCTTCTTAATTAAGACAGTGATATCTCTGGAGCGCAGGGTCTCAAAGAGATAAATAAGTACAGAGGTTGAGAAATGTCAAAGAGGTGACTCCCCGATTTTACTCCTGACGAACTTGGGAGGAAATAAGACAGTTCCTTCAGTTCAGGGAAGCAGCACAATCTTCTAAAGAGATGGCTTAGCATTCATTAAGAAAAGAGCAGGTAGTACTGTCTGACAGAAAGAGCACTAATGAGCAAAGAAGGTTTTCAACATGCATATCCTTCATAGTCATCCGCTGAATTATGAAGGTTGTGCCACCTAAGCCAATTTTAATTAGAATGAGCATGGACCTCTTTGGACAGTTAGCCTTTCTTTCCAAAATCCATTTCAATATGGTGTCATTTTGTTGTCATAATCAAAATGGCAAAGTGATGGAATAACCTACTTAAAATGTCTGTGGTGTTAAAGCAGATATGGCAAACATCCTCTAATGACATATGTAATAAGGGTATTACCTGGAGGACGTTGACAGTACGCTCCGTGTTGTCACTGGAGCAGAATAATGATAGAGGTGACAACAGAGGTCTTCAAAGATCCAGTTTCACCTTTCTGTCCCACCAATGGACTGTAAAAGTATCATTTATTGGAAAAAATTAAAAAAAACAGCTCTATTAAAAATAGAAAATGTAGACATATCACATTGATTTTTTATTTCACAAGGCATACTATCTCTGTGCTTTCGGGCTGGTATTAGCCATCTCCTGCTATCCTAAGAGAAGCTCTTCTCAGAGCATATGAAAATAAATGGAAGAAAAACCATAAATATATAGCATGGATGCATTTCCCTTAAAAATACATATGATCATTTTTCTAACAAATCCAGGCTAGGTTTATTGCTACAAATGAGATAATTATTCAAGTCAAGTATTTATGGAAAGAGAATTTAAAATAAAAACTTAATTTCATAATCCAGCCATGATTATATAAATATGGACACAGAGAAGTGATAATCTGTTTTATGTCTTTCCGGTAGCAAATAACACACTGCAGAATTATGTGAGACAATTAATGTATAATGATGCTACAAATTTGAACAAGTACCCTCTATCATATTTGTCAGCCAATATTAACTGAATATATGCTGAAAATTTTTATCAATAAATATTATTACCATAAGTTTTCTCTTTCTTTGTCTCTTACATTTCATACTCAAGTAAATATATACATTTTTAAATGCATAAAATTGGTTGCTCTTTAAAAAGGAAAGTACGCTTATATCAGTCTTTCTATAAAAGCTTTTTCTTTTTAATTTAATTTTATAATAGAAAGTGACTGTAAAAATCAGAAAACTTATAACAGATTTTTTTATACTTATGTCATTGGTTTTTAACCAAACTAACTTTGATCAAAAATTATTTCGTAGATCATGCAAGTTTTAATAACAATTCAGTTGTGTGGCATTAAATGCCTGGGGGAAAAGTTATTTAGGAGTGTCATTCTCCGCTGGCATCAAAAACCATTGATAGGGAAGGAGCCCAACCAATTAAAAGGCAATGATATCAATAAGAATTACATATAAACTCGAGAGGCCTTAAATATAAATACCTAAGAAGTGAAAGGGTGGTCAGTGGTTAGGATATTTACCTAGCAAGAGACTCAAAGTCTTAGAGGACAATTCTGATAGAAGGGGCGAAGAGGTAGGAAAGATTTGAATACATTCAACAGAGTACACTTGAATGGCAAGAAGAAAAAAAAAAGCAAGAGAGGAAAAGAGATTTAGCAGTTTAAGAGTTGGTGCATAAGTAATTTATAAATTATTAACAACTGGTAAAAGTAGTACTTTTTTTTAAAGATTTTATTTATTTATTTGACAGAGAGAGAGAGAGATCACGAGTAGGCAGAGAGACAGGCAGAGACAGCGGGGGGGGGGGGGAAGCAGGCTCCCCGCTGAGCAGAGAGCCTGATGCGGGGCTTGATCCCTGCACCCCGAGATCATGACCTGAGCCGAAGGCAGTTGCCTAACCAACTGAGCCACCCAGGCGCCCCAGAGTAGTACTTTTTGCAATTATAATCTAGTTATATTTTTCTTCCATTATGATCTTCACAGTAAAGATAAGGAGTCAATGGTAATCTATTCTACATTTCAATCTCTTAATCTCAGGCTGAGTCAAAAAACTTTATTATCCATTGTGAATCACATACATCAACTTGGGACTGACTAAACATGTAGGTAGAGCTGGCCCTAAAGACTTTTCTGAGTAGCCATCAACCACGTGGAAAGAAATTAAACAGGTAGGTAGAGCTGGCTCTAAAACTTTTCTGAGTAGCCATCAGCCACGTGGAAAGAAAAAAATGAAGATTCTAATCTTAGAACATGCTAGAGCTGAAAACTTAATTTTGAAAAGAGACAAATAAATATAACTTGCGTTCATATATATGTATATTTATACATATATATACATATATATGTGTCTATAAACACACACACACACACACACACACTTCTGTGCTTAGAATTTTAAAGCTAGACATTGATGTATAACCCATCTCTACCCACCTTCACCATCTAGCAACAGAGGTAGACCCATTTTATTTGTTAATTTGAAGAAGATGCTAACTGTCTGTGAGATGAAGCATATAAATATATTGCTCTACTACACAAGGAAAGACCTATTTAATTGTCAATCAGAAACACTTGTGTTAGTAATAAATTCATATTTAAATAATTTATTTAAATAAATAAATGTATACTTAAGTAGAGAGCAAATTATAAGCTTTTATAAGATTTAGAGAGAGTGCATCCTATTTAATAGCTAGATTTATAATTTTCCCAAGAAGAGATTAGATACACCAGCTTGTACTCTTTGGGCCCTACTGTGCTCAAGCAATGCAATTTTTGAACCCAATTCGAAATGCAACCTCTGTAATACTTCTTGAGACAGGTAGTCATTTTAACTTTCTGTAATGGATTTGGCTCCTAATACAAACAGAGCCATATAATATAAAACAAACAACCATAAAATTATGATTATTATGTATATGTATTTATGATATATTTGAACAATATTTGATCCCAAGACTAATCAATCCCATTCACACTGGGATTTTAAGGCCACTCAAGAAATGCTTGAGTTGGCTTAAGTAGTTTAAGACCACCAAAGAAATGCTTGAGGGAAGACAAAGTCACATTAGACAAAAGAGAGACACTACCCCTTCACTCTGCACTAATGAATCATTTTTGGCTAAGGGATGTAGCCACTATGGGCAATGCTGGAAGGGAATCCAGTTGGGCCACTGTTATAAAAAAAAAAAAAAAAAAAAAGATGTTTCTATTATATAGTATTCCAGGCTGCTAGATAAGTCCCCTAAATCCTTCCCTCCACAAAAGTGACAGTTCCTAAGAAAGCCATGTATTTCTGTTCCTTAGCAGCTTTAGTCCTGGACAGGCAGGAAAATGATATTCTCTCTCCCTAAGGAGTCCGCTTAGCAGGACTCCTGCCTGCCAGGAGAAGAGAGCTGATTATTTCCATTCGTCTCCTTTCTCTTTTTCATCCTGTTTTCTCTTTAGTAAATGCATTTGAGGAGTCACTGATTTTTTTTTTTTTTTTGTGAGTGTGGAATACAGTACAATAGCATTGTATCACCTGGTTCACTTACGTTGTATTTCTCTCTGAATAGACTCTTCCTTCCTCTGTTATTCCAATGCTGGGTGTGTACATTTTTATTGAGGATCTTCACTTAAAGACAATAGGTCAGATTAGAATAATCTGAGGATGATATTGAAGCAGATGCTGACAATATAAAATGGCTGGTTAATAATAACATGAACACTTGAGTAATTTCCAGATCACTTGTTGATTATAACTCACGGTTACGATAAGCCAATTATATGTACAGGTAAAAGGAAGCTAATGGTTATACTTTTATCACTTAAAAACAATTATGTGGCAAGAAATGGCTGATTATCAGTAGCAAAGAAATAGAAAACCTTCAGAAGTTCAAAAGCTAATCTACATAAAAATAAAGATGTAAGAAATGTATTTTATAAGCTTATTAGCGCTTTTATGAGGCCATAATATAAAAGTAGGTGAAACTATGGGATTATTTAAGAAGAACATTGAAGTAGATTAAGCATATTATTTTTTTTTCTGTTTTAGAGACAAGGAAACATAAACAACTTCTTTCTAAATATCAACATTTAGAATACTAAAGATGTAATTTTCTAACTGTAAAATTGGTGACTTAAGTAAATTAGTGCATCTTTCAGACACATCTTAATCATTAGAAGTAAGACAACATCACCAGTGTTTTCAGTCTTCCAAAAGCCATCCCATCACTGGCCTTTATCATGTTTTTCTGAGTTTTCTTATTAGCAATACCTTCCCAGTGCTGTCACTAAGGGAATGGTTGTTATACTGATTCTGACCCGCAGGCAGACGCTTAACCGACTGAGCCATCCAGGCACCCTGCCACGCTGATTCTAAAAATGAATACAATATTCCTTACTCCATATAGAATTTAGAATTTTTTTTAAAGATTTTATTTATTGTTTGACAGAGAGAGACACAGCAGGAGAAGGAACTCAAGCAGGGGAAGTAGGGGAGGGAGAAGCAGGCTTCCCATGGAGCAGGGAGCCTGATGCGAGACTCTGTCCCAGGACCCTGGATCATGACCTGAGCCGAAGGCAGATGCTTAATGATTGAGCCACCCAGGCACTCCTAGAATTTAGAATTTTTATATGAATCCTTACTTAATTTAAATAGAAGAGAATAAATTAAAATTCATTAGCATTATGATATAGATATACTAACATAGACTCAGGGGCTCACAAGTTATGGAATCAAAGGCTGATTTCCAATGAAGAGCCAGCCTCCTCTTTACCAGCTCTATAACCTTGAACACACTATTTCACCAGCTCTGAGGCTCACTTTCTAGTCTGTGTAGTGGGGATGATGCCTCACAAGAGAGCTGTAAGGGTCAATCAGATGGATGTCAGAAAAATTCATGGTACAATAAGTGCTCAGTAAAAGGGAGAACAGATTCTCAGGAATGTAGCAAAATTATTATGAAAAGTCATCAGTTGGTGTTAGAAACTTAAACAAGTGAATACTGTTGAAAAATAATTTTCAATAATAGTGAATATTCATACAATTGGAAGATCCCTTTTAAGTTTTTCTTATAGAACTTGTTTACCCAATAAACAGGAAAATACTATTTGTAGATCAACTTGAATTTCTGAATGATCGGAAATCCTGAATTATCAAGAATCAAAACAATGCATTTTAAAACTAATTTTTCTCATTCAGTTATTGAAGAGGATAGCAAATTAAAGTCATTGTGGAAAGGAAAGAAAAGATTAAAATGTGTTTTCAAAGCACCATGGTGTTTAGAATGGTGCCTGGGTACATTCAGCTATCTTTGGTGAAGATAAAGAATAATACAAGTAAAATATATAATACACTTGTTTATATAAAATTCCCACAATGTATTAACAGGCTTTTAAAAAAATCAAAAATACTTTCTATCATAAAAGATAAAGAATGAAACAGACTGAATACACTTAAAGAAGAGAAAGATTTTTGAGATTCAGATTCAGTATTATGTTTAACTATTCTAAATCTATTTGCTTCGGTATTCAGAAGCTTTTGTGATAGGATCAGAAACTGTGAAATGGAAATTGTAGTGATTTAATATTTGAAAAAATTATAATAAATGTAGAAAATAGTCAGGATATGTTTTCACAGTGCTTTCTGCAAAGAAAGAGAATTAAGAAGAAAAGCCAAGAAAGCTTCAGGGATTAGAGAAGATATTTTCTAAGTTTGAAAGCAGATGTTGTACCATATGTGCTTACCTGTTCTTTTTTTATTCACTTTGGCTGGATCATTACCAACCTGTCTTGTTTTTAATCCAGTAGAATCACTGACTGAATAACCAATTATTTCACCTCTTTATAATGCAGCTAACTATGACACAATGCTCCAGGAATAGATTATAGGCAAGAGAAGGAAAGGAATGAATTAAAAACTAAGATAAACACAGTAATGAGTCTTCAATTTCATCATATTGTAAAATAATTTAAAAAAACACTTTGGGTTTTTGTTTGTTTGTACTTTATTTTATCTTCTATATATTAACAGACTGATATATAATTCTTTACATAAAAGAGCTCGTACACATTGTCTTGTGTACACATGTGATGTACTTAAAATATTTATGTAGGAAAAAATGTTAAAAATCCAGTAAGTTCTCGTTGAAAGTGTTGGAAAGCAAGACTTTTTCACTTTTTAAAAATTACTTGTGCTAGAGAATAATCTCAGGGAATAGCTATGTCACAGTATCTATCTGAAGTAGATCTGAACCACTTTCCCAGCAGAAAAAATTTTCAAGGAATATATAAAAAAACCCAATCACAAACAAACACCCTGTAGCAAACACATATGAAATAATTTTTTCAGGTTTTTTTCATATCTAATAGGCAATGGATATTTAAGTTCATAATTTTATTTTCATGTCCAAATATTATATAAAGTCAAATAATTTATGTGAGAGAACAATTAGACTTTGACCTTGACTTTCCATTGATTAACATCCAGTGTGAGTTTACTTCTGCAAGTAGCCTCAGAGACTATTTTTGAATATTAGAAGTGTCCAAAATTATTTTGAAACTTCAAGATAGTTTCATTTGTTACTACAACATTATCTTCATTAGTGTTTTATTCTTTATATTTGAGGTATAATCCTAGCCTATATACATTTGCATTACTGTCAAACTACTTTCCAATTTCAATTTTGAATGAAACAGAATCAACACATTCCTTGTCTTTACACTTTATAGACTGCTTCATGTAGGGGAAGAATCATACACTTTGGAGTAAGACTGAGTTACGTTTAAAGACTACTTTCCTACGTATGACCTTGAATGAGTTCCTTAATATCTCTGCACCTGTTTCTTCACAGGCAAGATGGAGGTAATAATGTATATATCTCATAGGGTTCTTATGAGGATTGAAAGTAAAATATATGAAATTCCTAGGACTGTATATCACAGATAGCAATAAAATAAATTATTATAATAGGCATTTTTTTTAGTACTTGATGCCCTCACCCACAGAAAACACAAACAAACAAGCACACATACAAAAACTTCTTCTCCCCGCTTTATCTGTGGAACACGGAAAAAGTTTGCTGAAAAATAGATTTAAATCTATAAAACTTGAACTAGATTCTAATTTCTAATTTTCAGGTTATTCTTCCTTGAATGTATAGTCTAATAAAAATTGTTGCACTGATGCCTGTGCCATCTGATGGGTAAAATCTTGGAAAAAGGAATCGTGTGTTGTTTAAATAAAACATCAGACTTAGAAGAAAAATAACAATACAGGAAGTCATTTTAAAAATCTATCAGGGTATAATTCTTAAAATTTTAGCTAACTTTGCTTCTTTCACTCGAACAGGTTATAATGTTCAAGGCTATAGTGTGATCTATTGCTGAGTTAGTAATGACAGTCAAGTTTGCCAACACAATCACTGCACTACATTATCTAAGTCATTGCTCTGTAAAGTGCTTTGGGATACCTTGAGTATGAAGGGCCATATATCAAGTATATTATATTTTATTCTATATGGTACCTGAGTTTTAGCAATGCATATTCAACAAGCTGAATAAAAAGACTTCTAGATGTACTTTATTAGTGTTTGTATGCATTCACCATAAGTACAGGCTTGACTCTCAACTTGAGCTAAAGAAGAGAAATTACGCTTGAGAAAGAGGCAGAGACAGAGAGACAGAGAGAAAATAATCTCTATCCTGAAGGTAGAAACTCCAACTAAATATGCATCTCCCTAGCAACCCTGACCTCTGAATTTACCTCCCTCTCACCTGTCACCCAGAAACCTAAATTAGTTTCCTTTCCATGCAAGAGTGATATATCAGAGCAGGAAGCACATCAGAATCATTTGTCATTGTTTCACTTTGAGATCCTAATACTGTGCTTGAATGAATGAATGAAGGAATGAATGGATTTCTGCTGCATTATATCCTCACTAGATTTTTCACTGATATATTTTTAAAGTAGCACTGTAAATTTTGGTAGATAACTTTGCCATGTTCTCAGACCTTATTGTGGTAAGACTTCTGCAAGGAGAAAACATCCAAGACAATGGCTATACAGCATTTAGAGTTGGCAATTCTTGCTATAAGATCGTCTTTCAGGAAAAGTGACATTTTTTTGTGTGTGTGCCATATAAACACATTAAAGTATATCCCTAACCTGTAGAGATGTTAACTTTTTTTATGGTAACTATCCTTATGAATCAATAAATATATAGGGATTCTATAGCAGAATATACACAAACATACATATACGCATACACAGGAACATATAAGCTTGCAATAAAATAAACTAACACATGCTTTTTAGAAATTAATGAATATTCCTTTTATCCTATCTTTTGATTTGGACACATTAACTTTCTTTCACTTATGAGTGTGGTATCTAAAATGTGAGATTTTTATTTATTTATGCAAAGGTACTTATTTACTATCTACTATGTGCTAGGCCCTGTGAACATACTAAATATTATCAATGCTTAAATAACTTAATAGATGCCCAGCAACAAGGGGAAAAAAACCTCAAAGGATGAAATTTTTTTCAATTATTGTATTATAAGAATTATTCTAAATATCAGCTTAATCAGGTGGAATAATAACATGTGGTTACAGAACAGAAATGGATTTTTTAACTCTGAAACTAATAAGTTATTAAAAAGACACTAATGTACTAAACAATATTTTCTACAATACCACTTATCTTTGATATCTTACGCCCACTGATCAGCGGTGATGATGTGCTCAGAGAGAAGTTATAAAACATTGTCATGCTCTTCTTAAGTTTACTATTTAGTTGTAGAAACAAGTCGTCTTTATCTTACCGAAACTGGCACTGCACTCAAGATTTAAAAGAATGCTATTTTCAATAATAGGTGCATGTCCATCCATTAAAATGATGAATCTTGACCCCTACCTCAAATTATGTAGGAAAAGAATTCCAGATAATTTTTATAGCTAACTGTGAATTATAAAGTATTACATTTTCTACAGTAAAACATAAGGGAAAATTACTTAAGAACTTGGGACATGTAAAAAAAAATATTAAACAATGCACAGAGTGCTTATTCCAGAAGGAAAAAAAAAGATAAACTAGATTATATTAAAATTAAGAACTTTTGTTCATTAAAAGACACCATTAAGAGAGTAAATAAGCAAAGCAGTCTGGAAGAGGATTTTGCAACATTCATATCTTTTTATATTTTATTGGCAGAGTTTACTCCAACATCCCTTCTATCCTACTTATTTTCCTACTACGAATTCTTTTTTTAAGTAAAGTATATATTTTTTTTTAATTTGAGATAGAGACAGTGAGAGAGAGCATGAGAGGGGAGAAGGTCAGAGGGAGAAGCAGACTCCTCGCAGAGCCAGGAGCCCGATGTGGGACTCGATCCTAGGACTCAGGGATCATGACCTGAATCAAAGACCGTCGCTTAACCAACTGAGCCACTCAGGCGCCCCAAGTATATTTTAATTTTTAAGGTAAAAGTAGAACCCATGAAAAGCTGTTAATATTTTTTAAGTTCTCATTTTTCAGCAATATGTCTCCTAAATATATCTCCTGTAAGTGTTAAATTTTGTAGAAGTTTCAAAATTTTATTTTATATATATTTTCCAAATGAGTGAAGGTGTTTATTTCTAAGTTATATGCCTTATGAACACAAATTCATAGTCACCGGAACCAGAGATCTCATTCTAGGATTTTTCTCTTCTTTAATACTTTACACTGATTTCTTCAGAATAAGCAGACAAAAAAAGTTTTCACCCTCCTCATCATTACCATTAATAGCATAATTTGAATCTCTTAGGTTGTAATTTAAACCTCCACTACAAATTTAGACACTAGGCCTTCAAAAATCAGCAATGACAAATCAAATCAGACTCACTATATCCTTGTCAGTGAGAAGCACATATCCACTGAGTTGTGAATCCATATTGATTGTTCCAATACAACTTGTTGACCATGAATATTTTTCTTGGAAGGAAATCTTTCTGCCATCTGCCTGCTATGAGTGGTGTCAGATACATAGCAACTGGTAGTGTGGTAAATCCCATATAATTGGATATGAAAAATAACTGGATATGTCCTGGCAATATATGGACTAGTACTAATTAAAAAGTTGTATTTTATACAATATTAATATACTTTGTATAAAAATGTAAGTTGAAGAAGTACAAGGTAAAATATGAATAGAAATCCTGAAATTTTTCTTTTCATGATCACAGGGGCATATTTATCTCCATTTGAAGACCACTGATCCAAAGTTTTGCAAGAGCATAAGTTAGCCTAGTTTTCAGAGCATAACTAAAACAGTCTACATTATTTAGGCTTATCCTTAAAGATACACTTCCTTCATCACCTTGTTCTTTCCTGCCTCTTTTCTATTCATATACATTTACAAACATGTGATCTGAAGTTTCTAGTTTGAATAGCTACTTCAGGACAAGTCTACCTCGTTGAAATACCCCAGATGAGAAATGATTATAGCCAAGAATAAGCACCTTGGGAAAAATGCATTGTTATCAGCTCAGATCTAAATCATAGATTCATCTCAGCGATGGTTTAGATGAACAAATGTTATATATTTACATATTTTCACCGAGTTAAAGTTGAGCTGCAGGAAAATACATATATATGTGATATATGCATCAGGTATAATTAATAATAAAACCTATTTTGGTGAGCATTTTTTTGTCTCTGATGCATTCCCATTGGGTTCTGTTTGAAGTTCAGTCAGAAATTGCACCAGGAAAAGTCAGACATCGATCTTGTGCTGCATTAATTGTAAGTTGAGCGGATGGCTGCACTTCTTCAGTATCCCTTTTTTAATGTTGTCATGGGTGTCATCTCTGTTTCCAGCTTTTTGGTTTTATTACGGTTTTATTTTCTGTAATTTTCTTCAAATGCGAAAGATACAGTTCTGCTGTGATAAATGAGATGGGGAACCCATAGCTCAGTCACTAGTTTGTTCATAGATTGACCATTGAATGTAAAGTATGTGATGCTAAGAACAATTTTGATGAGATCCATTGTTGAATGTGCAATGATTCATTCCTCTTTGTGAAGTTGCTACCTTTATGTCTTAGTTCTGCATCATTTTTCATGTTTCTCTTTTAATAAGTATCTGGAAGGGCAAAAATCTTCCCAAAATATTGCCTGGACTAAATTGAACACATGTGAGTGATATTCACTACAAACAGCAACAATATATATATGATTATAAAGATTAAATTTCTCATTTTTTATAAAATTTATAATGTGATTTTTATACAGAAACAATTCTGTGTTTAACTTCTGTCATACTTTCCTAAGTCATTTATGCTTATACTCAGAGAATTTCTTATTTTTGATAAATAATATAAAATTCAGATATTATTTATTACGATTCAGTGAAAAGGCACTATTTATCTGAAATGAAATATACATTTATTAGTTTGTTTGAAAAGTAAACTTTCTTCCAAACACCAAAGTCACTGATTCCATCCTGTAGTTAACATTCTCAAATAAATCTGACCTACTGAAAATAAGCCATCAAGTCAAGTTTCACTGTCAGAAAGAAAAAAAATTTTTTAAATAAATTTTTATAATCAGTTCTTATAAAGAAAAAGAAGATATGTAAATGTTCATTTTATACATACACACATTCTTTCATGGATATGGCCCTGAAGTAATTAGTAATGCCAGTGTAAGTCAGAGGTAAATGAGGAAAAGAAATCAACAAAATGGGAAAAATGCAGGAGGTATGAGGAGATGTACTTTAAAAAGTTGTACCAGGGGAGTTTTAGAGAATTCAAGAACTCTTACTCAGCAGATAGGCAAAAGAGACACCGTCTATGACTATGTGCAAGAAAGGAGCAATGATTATAAATCAGCAAAGGTATGAGATTGGTTTGTTGAATTGATAATTGGTATGTTGAATATTAATAAAGATTTCTTGATTTACCCAAGAAATAAAAAATATCATCATGGAGATAATTTTACTTGAAAACATAAAGACTTGCACTATTAAAATTTCAATGGATTTTTATGAAAACATAAATTATGTGAAAATTTTAACAAACTAATTTTATGGAGAACCAGTTAGCCTCCAATAAATAATAATCTCTATGATGAATAGAGAAGCAGGGATGCCTAGAATATTTCCTTTTATATTACTATTCAGTGTTTTCACTAACTGCTTAGCTTATTACTACACGAGATGTTCCAAGAGCTCAGAGAATTTCTGTAGGTGACTGCTTCCTCTATTTTTCTTGTAATGATCCTGTACTTCACTTTCTTCTTTTTCCTCGTTTCTTTTATTTGAAGCCTCTTTTACTCCTTGAGCCATTCTTACTTATATCTAGAGACTTGACTACTTATTTAAATTATAAATTGCTAAGAAATATCTTCCTTGAGATTATCAACCTAGAAAGTATATGGCCATGTTTTCTATGGTGTACAGGCTCTCCATGAGCAGTTAAAATACCATGGATCATGAGGATATTCAAATTATAACCTATTGTTGTAACTCCATATCTTAGCGAGAGTTTGTGTTGGGTTTAAACCCAAATTAAAAACCATTAGATTTTAATACAAGGGTTTCTTAATCACAAAAGCCAGCAAACATATTCTCTGGCATTCTAGGAGTTCTCACCATTTTAAGAAACATTGATTTAATGGAAATTATGTGAAAAAAATATTTATAAACACAGACACATTTTCAAAAAAAATTTATCATTACATTTCAATCATAATCCAAGTTTTCTTTTTTAAGGTGTTTTACATATATAATCTTACTTTTTCAAAAATATTGAGATACTAATTGACATTTAATATTGTGTAAATTTAGGATGTGCAATGTGTCCATTTGATACATTTGCATATTGTAATAATGATTACTATCATAGTGTTAGCTAACACCTCCATCACGTCACACATTTATCTTTTCTTTTTTGTGGTAAGAACATTTAAGATCTAATTTTTTAGCACCTTTGAAATATATAATACAGTATCTTTTTTAAGATTTTATTTATTTATTTGTCAGAGAGAGAGAGTACACACACATAAGCAGGCAGAGGCAGAGAAAGGCAGAGAGGGAAGCAGGCTCCCCACTGAGCAAAGACCCCCATGTGGGACTCGATCCCAGGATCCTGGGATCATGACCTGAGCTGAAGGCAGCCACTTAAGTGACTGAGCCCTCGGGCATCCCTAAAATACATACTGTTGATTCTAATCACAGTGCTGTGCATTAGACCTCCCAAAGGTATTTCTCTTCAAACTGCAAGTTTGTACCCTTTGACTATTCTCTACCCAGGTCTCCCACTCCCCAGCCTCTGGTAACATGATTCTACTCTCTGTTTCTGGGAGTTTGACTTTTTAAAATTCCAGAAATATATGATATAATACAATATTTGTCTTTCTCTGTCTGAATTATCTTAGCATGAAGTGTTCAAAGTCTATCCATGTTTTGTATATAGATACCATATCCTCTTTATCCAGTAATCCATTCATGGACACTTAGGTTGTTTCTGGATCTTGGCTATTATAAATAATGCTGCAATGAACATGGGGGTGCAGATATATTTTCAATATTCTGTTGTCATTTCCTTTGATATGACAAAAGTGTGATTGCTGAAATATATGGTGGTTCTATTTTTAATTTTTTGAGGATCCTCCATACTGTTTTCAGTAGTGGCTGAACCAATTTACATTCCCACCAACAATGCAAATGATTTCCTTTTCTCCATATTCTTGCCAATACTTGTCATCCTTTGTCTTTTTGATGCTAGCCATTTTCACAAGTGTGAGGTGATAACTTGTGGGTTTTTTTTTTAACCTTGTGGTTTTGATTCGCATTTCCCTAATAATTAGTGATGTTGAGCATCTTTTCATGTACCCAACGGGCCATTTGGATTTCTTCTTCAGAAAAATGTCCTTTGTTCCTGTGCTCATTTTTAAATTGGACTGTTTTTTTTATTATTGAGTTGCATGAGTTCTTTAAATATTTGATATAACCTATATCTGATATATAATTTGCAAATATTTTCTCCCATTCAATATATTGTCTTTCATTTTGTTAATTACTTATTTTATAGTGCAGAAGTTTTAAGTTTGATATAGTCCCATGCACTATTTTTTGCTGATGTTGCAAAAGCAAACTCTTTGGTGTCATATTCTGCCTCCCCCCGCCAAAAAAAGTTTCTAAGAATAATGTCAAAGAGCTTTCCCCCTACTTTTTCTTTTAGAGTTTTACGGTTATAAGTCTTTAAGTTCTTAACTGATTTCAAGCTAATTTGTGTGAATGGTGTAAGATATACTTACACCATTACTTTTCTACACTCTTTAAACACATGTAGAAAAATGGGTCCAATTCCATTTTTCTACACGTGTTTAAACAGTTTTCCCAACACCATTTATTAAAGAGACTATTCTTTCTCCACTCAGTATTCTTGAATCCATTTTCAAATATTGGTTGACCATACATGTGGGGGTTTATTTCTAGGTTTCAATTCTGTTCCTTGGGTCAATGTGTCAATTTTATGTCAGTATTATACCATTTTAATTACTGTAACTGTAGTGAGGTTTGAAATCATTAAGTGTGATGCACTCAGCTTTTTCTTTCTCAAGAATGCTTTGGATCTTTGGGTTCTTTGTGGTACCATATATTTTAGGATTTTTTTTTCTATTTCTGTGAAAAATGTCATCAGAATTTTGACACTGATTGCATTGAATCGCTATATCATTTCAGGTTATATGGACAGTTTAATATTAATTTTTCTAACCCATGAGCACAGGACACCTTTCTATTTGTGTCTTCTTCCATTTCTTTTATCAGTCTCATAGTTTTCATTGCACAAATACTTCACTTTCTTGGTTAATTTACTCATAAGTGTTTTGTTTTTGATGCTATTAAAAATGAGACTGTCTATTTTTCAAATATTTCATTAGTTAGTGTATAGTATCTTTCATACAATGAATGTGGTATATCACGTAACTGATTCTTATATGTTGAACCATCCTTGTATACCAGGAATAAATCCCACTTGAATATGATGTAATACCTTTAATGTGTTGTTGAATTTGGTTTGCTTATATTTTATTGAGAATTTTTGAATCTATATTCATCAGGGATATTGGTTTATATTTTTCTTTTCTTGTGGTGGTGGTCTTACGTGGCTTTGGTATCAGGGTAATGTCAGCCTCATAAAATGAGTTTCAGAGTGTTTCCTCATCTTCAATTTTTTTGGAAGAGTTTGAGAAGGATTCACATTAATCCTTTAAATGATTAGTAGAATCAATAGTGAAACCATCTGGTCATGGACTTTTGTGTGCTGGGAAGCTCTGATTACTGATTCAATCTCCTTATTCATCATTGGTCTGTTCAGATTTTCTATTTCTTCATGATTCAGTTTTGGTAGATTGTATGTTTTTAGAAACTTACCCATTCTCCAGATTATCAAAAATTTTTCACGTATAACTGTTAATCTCTTTTGATCCTTTGTAATTCTGTGGTCATAGCTGTAATGTCTTTTCTTCCATCTCACATTTTTTTTATTTGAGTCTTCTCTCCATTTTTCTTACTAAATCTAAATAAAAAATTTTCAATTTTGTTTCTTTTCAAGAAAACCATCTCTTAGTTTCATTTATCTTTTCTGATTGTTTTTCTCATCTCTATTTCACTTATTTCCACCATGATCTTTGTTATTTCCTTTCTCTGCTAACTTTGGGCTTGGTTTGTTCTTCTTTTTCAAATTCAAATTCCTGAGGTGTAAAGTTTGCTGTTTGAGACTTAGTTTATTCATTTATCTGTTTATTATATTCAGTTAGCCAGCATATAGTACATAAGTTTTAGGAAATGATATAATATATCTTGGTATATTTCAGCATTCTTGGTATAATGGTATAATTCAGTGTTCTTAAATTTACCAAGGTGTGCTTTGTGACCTATCATATGATCTGTCCCTGAGAATGTTTCCCATGCACTTGAGAAAAATGCACAATCTGCTACTGCTGGATGAAATGCTATGTATATGTCTATTATGTCCTTTTGGTCTAAAGTATGGTTCTAGTTCAACATTTCTTTTTCTGCTTGAATGATTTCTCCATTGCTGAATATGGAGTATTGAAGTTCCCTACTGTTATTGTATTGTTGTCTATTTCTTCCTTCAAATCTGTTAAGGTTTGCTAAAAAATTAGGTGCTCAAATGTGGATTGTATATACACTTACAGTCATTATATCTTGAGAAGGTGACTCTTTTATCATTTTATAATGACTTTCTTTGTCTCTTTATCATTTTGAACTTAAAGTCCATTGGTCTGATATAAGTTTAGCTACCCTCACTTACTTTTGGTTTTTATTTGCACAAAATACCTCTTTCCATCCCTTTACTTCGAGCTTACATGTCTCCTTAAAAAATCTGAAGTGAATCTCTTTAAGGCAGCATGTAGTTGGGTCTTTTATTATTATTATTAATATTAATATTTTTTAAATTTTTTATTTTAAAGATTTTATTTATTTGACAGAGAGATTGAGAGAGAGAGCACAAGTAGATAGAGCAACAGACTGGCAGAGGGAGAAGCAGGCTCTCTGCTGAGCAGGGAGCCCAATGCAGGACTCGATCCCAGGACCCTGAGATCATGACCTGAGCCGAAGGCAGCTGTTTAACTGACTGAGCTACCTAAGTGCCCTTATTTTTATTTTTTATTCAAACAGCTTCTCTTTGCCGTTTAATTGGAGAATTCAATCTATTTACATAGCCCCTCAAATTGTCGAAACACTTTATCAAATTTCAAGGTTTTGAAAAATTTGATTTTGATAATTTTTTCAAGTGTTCTCTTTGCTTTTATAGTAGTGTTCATTTTACAAGGTCCTCATTTCATCATTCTGGAAGTGTTTCTTCTCATTTGTATATTTCTTAATATTTAATTTAGAAACATTATGAGATATATTGAAATTCACAAGGAATAATAATTTGGTAAAATCTTCTGCCTCAAGTGGTTATATTCTTGTCCTCCCAGTCACTGAAGCCCAAATCACTGAAAGTCCACTTTGCTTCAATTTACTTATCACTTAAATATCTTGTGATATTTATCAATGCAGTCTTAATTGATCTTTTGATATTGAACTCAGATTTTATGTTCTTAGATGTCAAACGTTTTGTTTTAACTCACTACTCAAATTGTTTTCATTGTTATATATAAATGTGCTTTATATAATTATATCATTTATAAGAACATTATTTTTTATTTTCTTAAAAGAATAAATAGCAGAGGCACCTGGGTGGCTCAGTGGGTTTAAAGCCTCTGCCTTTGGCTCAGGTCATGATCTCAGGGTCCTGGGATTGAGTCCCTCATCATGCTGAGGGTACTATAAGTACTCTCAGCGGGGAGCCTGCTTCCCCCTCTCTCTCTGCCTGCCTCTCTACCTATTTGTGATCTCTCTCTCTGTCAAATAAATAAATAAGATCTTTTTTTTAAAAAAAGAATAAATAGTAAATGGTTATACATGTTCTTAAATTTCTATATACTTTACTGATTGCTTTTATTATACATGACAATTATGATAGGCAATAAACCAAATTTGTTAAAATGTTTAGCTTCATATCTTTGATTTTGACTGCATAGGTTAATTGCAATGTATTAGTTACATGCATATCAAGAGATTTGAGACCTCTGGCAGCATTACACATATATTAAAATTTCTCTGATGTCATCTGTTCTATTTTTTTTAAGCATTCAAAATTATAGTAAAAATAGTGAGTTTGGGGGTGCCTGGGTGGCCCAGTCAGTTGAGGGTCTAACTCTTGATTTCAGCTAAAGTCATGATCTCATGACCTGATCTCATCCTCATCATATCCACCCCTGCTTCTACCCCCTCTCAAAATGAATGAATGAATGAATCAATCAATCTTTGGGGGAAAAAGTGAGTTTGGGTGGTGGGAAGAAAGTAGAAATTCATAGACTTCGTATGTTGACTCTAAGGCAAATATGGTGGTGTGAGCTTTCATACAGATTACCTTATATATCTGATCTCTTCTTTTGTCTACCTTTGGTCTGGAATAGAGACTATAGGATATAA
>CM052807.1:38569959-38676934 GCA_028533885.1 Nasua narica
ATATAATGTATTATTTACCCCAGGGTACAGGTCTGTGAATCATCAGGCTTACACATTTCACAGCATTTGCCATAGCACATACCCTCCCCAATGTCCATATCCCTATCCACCCCCCCACCTCCCAGCAACCCTTAGTTTGTTTCGTGAGTTTAGGAGTCTCTTATGGTTTGTCTCCTTCCCCATCCCATCTTGTTTCATTATAATATATTTTTAAATATAATATTTAATAAATATAATAAATATAAATATATTTAATTAAATATATTTATTATATATTATAAATATTATATATTTATAATATATAATATAAAATATTATAATATATTAAATAATATAAATATATTTAATTAAATATATTCATTATATATATTTATTATATCTTATAATATAAAATATTATAATATATTAAATAATATAAATATATTTAATTAAATATATTTATTATATATTATAAATATATAATATTTATAATATATAATATAAAATATTATATATTATAAATATATAAATATATATTTATTTATTATAAATAATAAATATAAATAAATATAATATTTTTTAAAATTATCTATCCCCCAAAAATGATCTACCCTATACTCTATATAATTTTTTGAAATTTCTCTCTCATTAACCTTGGAGAATAGTATTTGTTTTCCTTTCCTTTGAAAATCTTCCATATATTATTTGTAGGCTTATTTTCACTACCTTTAGCATCTCCTTCTTAATGAACTATCATGACACTTTAAATCTATTTTTGCCTATAATATTGACCAGATTTATAATTACCTCATGGCTTTTTAGAGTCAAATAATTAACTACTCATGTATTAATATTATTATTGGAAGGTAGTACTATAAAAATTATATTTAGCATTAACATTTATTAATCCGAATAAGTTAACTCTTTACTTTTTATTATACTCCTTTTTATTCAGTATTTTTTATTATTGATTCATCTTTTTAACAAGGTTAGACTGACATTTGGGATATGACTAATGTGGTAGTAAATTTTATACTCTTAAATGTAGTGTATATGTCCAATACACTTCATATTATTTGTTGCTGAGTTGAAGACGTTGGATCATTTCCAACTTATTATTTCTCAGAGTCAATGGAATATTTGGGGAAACTAACACATCCAATTTGAATAACATCAATATTATTGAAAACTTGACCACACTGAAGTATGACTTTAACTTAGTAATAGAAAAATGGCCTTATGTGTCAGGTGCAAAAAACTGCTGCTCAGATTCACTCAGTGGTAATTGTTGATAAAACAGATGGTAATTTGAGATCTGCATGCATCCAAAGTTGCTGAATGAAAATATCCAAAGAGAATATTCTCATCTGCCAACTTAAACAGAAATAATGGAAGAAATGGCAGGCGTGAAGTGGTTCTCTAAATTGGATGCTACAGTCACATTCTGGCAAAAAGCCTTAGATAATGGAAGTCCAAGAACACACATGGTAAACACACTGTTCAGGCAGCATAGGTTCTTGATCTTTCCATTTCATGTACACTATTCAAAGGAACAGGTAGACAAGATCCCCTACTAAATAGCAAATGAGATTTCTAGAGCATTAATGAACAATAGCAAAATTATTAAAAACATTATTGTTTTTAATAGTTTTTGAAATCAATCAGTCTGAGAGACAGAAATGCTCCCCTTGAAAACCAATAAAGTCATTTTCAAAGTAACAGAAGCGATGGAATTGAAATTTTTTTAAATTAGAAATTGAATTAAAATAAATAGGAAAACCAACAATGCTTGAAATTTGAAAATCACACACACATGCACATGCATGCACACATGCCCATACAACTCTCACAAAGAAACATCAAAAAGTGTCTATATATTTTCCATGTATATGTACTATGAAAGGCTTTTTAATATTCAGGGAAAGTATTTTTGCTTCAGAAAGTACAACATTTAGGGGTGCCTGGGTGGCTCAGTGGGTTAAAGCCTCTGCCTTTGGCTCAGGTCATGATCTCAGGGTCCTGGGATCGAGCCTGCTTCCTCCGCTCTCTCTGCCTGCCTCTCTGCCTACTTGTGATTTCTCTCTGTCAAAAAAATAAATAAATAAATAAATAAATAAATAAATAAATAAATAAATAAATAAAATCTTTTAAAAAAAGGGTGTAAGAAAGTTGTATTCAAATCTGTAATAATTAATATTCTTGTAATATAGTTAATATATTTATATAGAATTTCTTCAATGAGTATAATTCATAAAAAAGAATATTGATCAGATTGATTCTACCAGATTCTAGCAGGCATTATAATTGAATAACTTATTACCAATAAAGAAATAACTATACATTAATAGTGAATGCGGCTCAGAATATTTAAAACCTTTTTCTTTTTTGCCTGAAAAATTTTAGTAGTTCCAAATTTGTTAGCATAACATATATAGACACTTCGCCAGGTAGACTTTGCCTTCTGCTCACCCTCATCATCTATCCATATTATAAGCTTTCAGACAATCTAGCTATAGTCTATGACTTTTGTAGTTCTTAAAAAATGCCATGCTCCATCTCACATTCCTACTAAGCATGTAATCCTTTTTGCTCCTTCTAAAATATAACTCTAGTCCTATAACTCCTCAAAGTAAGGCAAAATTTGACAGTGACCTGTCCAAACACTTTAACATGCTCCTTATTTCTCCATTATATCTCTGTCCTTCTCTTCCTTATACTCTAAACTTCAGAGTTTAGTTGCAAATCATTGTTCTTCCAGATATTTACAGTGTTTCTTTTTCCCAGAATAACTCTGCCTTCCATTCAATAGTTAACTCCTATTCATTGTCCTAGTCTGCAGAGACTAACTTGTTGACCAGACAGTGTTAGTGTATTTCATATGTTGAATTGCTATTTGGGGTAACCAAGAGATTGACATGTAAATAGACACAAAAAGACAAAGACAGGACATCTGTTAAGTTTCAAATAGTGCACATTGTAAGGAAATGTTGAGGTACCTTCTAAAGTCTCTCTTCATTCTTTTTTTCTACCTAGCAGGCCAGTTCCATTTTCTTTCAGTCAACATCTTCATTTGTCTAAACCAAGTTGAAATGCCTGTTTTTCAGAAGCTTTTCTTTCTCCAGTACTCTTAGAAGCCCCTCTTCAATATTCAATGCAGATAGAATACCATCACTCTATGTAATAATTGTCTGGTTGGCTGACTCACTCCAGCATTTTACTTTAAATTCCCGACATTTCAATTCTAGTTTCTATGTCACCAAAAATTAACACAGAATTTTCCACTCAGATGGTATCAGATAATGCTTTCTGAATAAATGATTTTTGTACAGATATTTTAGGCTTAAATATATGTATATATTCTATTGCTAAGTTTGCTTTACCTTTATAATAGACCATTTCCAAACCAATTGTTTGCTTGCATGCTAATAATCAAACTACTGCATTGATCTTATTCATTTTTGTTTTTTTTATTACGGGGAGAGGTCAGCCTGGGACAAATATCTTATTTCAGATAGCAGTGAGTTACCTGGAAGTAAATATATATAAATATATATGTATGCATACATATATATGTATTTGTAAATATATATATAATTATAAATAAGTGTATATATACCCTAAACTTAATTGGATCAATAAAAACATATCAGTCACCAACTTCATATCACAAATATCTGAGGTGTCCAAAGTATGCTCAGTAGGTCTGAGCATCCAATAAACTTTTTCCTGATTCAGCATTTCAAATTCAACCAAATTCATCTGTAACATAAATATCTTTTATTGACTGCCTTTACAGGTAATGAGCCAGGCACCTCTTCCAGATAAACTCCACTGCAGCTCATTACTCATATAGACATTGGATTTCTGTATTTCCCTAAATGAATTTCAGTATATATTCCAGTTAATATGCTGTAACTATCACAGACATTTATTCTGAATATTGAAAGAAATATGATAATTGTATAATTTGTTCCCATCATAAATCCTGTATTTTTTTGGTTTTAGCCAAGTCCTGAACCAAAGAGTGTGAGGGGAACCATACTTGGAAATTCTGGAATGCAGTGAAGAAGAAAGATAGAAGAGATGTTTGCTGAGGTTTTGAGACTTTGAGAATAATGGCATACCAGAGAAAGATAAGATGGGGAACATACTAATTTGGATGAACAGGAGATTTTACTGCAGAAAAGTTTATTTGAGTAGCTCCTGAAACATTCAAATTTAGATGACAGCCAGAAATGTAAAACTAGACTTTAGAAGAAAAGTTGGTATGACATTATAAAACTAAATTTGAGAGTCATTCTCACAGATGTTGGTTGATCAAAGCAGTAAGGTGAGAACTTTCAGGCATGCATTCAAGGAACTAAGTTGACACAGTCAAGATGATATTGGAAAAAAGTAAAGATCAAATTGTTTTAAAAAACAGGCACCCCATGGGGCGCCTGGGTGGCTCAGTGGGTTAAAGCCTCTGCCTTCGGCTCAGGTCATGATCCCAGGGTCCTGGGATCGAGCCCCGCATCAGGCTCTCTGCTTAGCGGGGAGACTGCTTCCCCCTCTCTCTCTGCCTGCCTCTCTGCCTACTTGTGATCTCTCTCCAATATGTCAAATAAATAAAATCTTTAAAAAAAAAAGCACCCTTTTATTTATCAGAGTAAACAGTATATGATGATATTCAAAAATGTTTATAAATAAAAGAATAAATAGTAAAATATGGTGAGAGCCCAGAAATAAACCCCATATATATGGTCAACTATTATTTTATTAACTATTTATTATTTATTTTATTAACTATTATATCCTAGAGAAAGGATAGTTTATTCAGCAAATGGTGTTGGGAAAATTGGCCAACCACATGCAAAAAAAATGAAATTGGACCCCTAACTTATACCCCTCATAAAAAATTAACTTGAAAGGGATCAACAACTTAAGACCCAAAATCATAAATCTAGAAGAAATCATAAGGAAGAAGTTCCTTAACATTGGTCTTAGCAATGATTTTTTTGGATGCAACACCAAAAGCACAAATGACAGCAACAAAAATCAATAAGTGGGACTACATGAAAATTAACTTCCTCAAAAGAAACAATCAATAAAATTAAAAAGCAATATACAGGTGAGAAAATATTTGTAAACCATGTACTGAATAAAAGTTAATATCCAAAATGTATAAAGAACTCATATAACTCAAAACAAAACAGAACAAAACAATTTGACTTAAAAATAGGGAGAGGAAAAAAACAGGCATTTTTCCATGAAGACATACTAATGACTAACAGACACGTGAAAAGATGTCCAACATCATGAATCATTAGGGAAATGTAAATCAAAACCACAATGAGATACAACCTCTCACTTTTAAGTACGACTGTCATCAAAAAGACAAAATATAACAAGTGTTGCTGAGAAAAGGGAACCCTTGTGCACTGCTGATGGGATTCTAAACTGGTTCTACCACCAGGAATATTATGGTGGCTCCTCAAAAAGTTAAAAGTTGAACTACCTTACAATACAGCAATCCTATTTCTGGGTATATATCCAAAAGAAGTATCTGCACCCCTATGTTTATGGCAGCATTATTCACAGTAGTCAAATATGGAAACAAACTAAGTGTCTGTCAATGGATGAATGGCTAAAGATGTAATGTTTATATACAATGGAATACATTTCAGCCATGAGAAAAAAGTGAATTCTGCTATTTGCAACAACATGGATAGACCTTGGGGACATCAGGCTGAGATTAAGTCAAATAGTGAAAGACAAATACTATATGATACTGCTTATATGTGGAATTTAAAACAAAACAAAACAAAATTAAGGAAAACCCAACAATAAAATCAAAACAAAACAGAACAAAACAAAAAACAAAACTTGTAAAAACAAAATAAAACATTGGTTACCAGGGACTTGGGAATGGGAGAATGGGCAAAATGTTGTTTAAGGATACATACTTAGATCTAATATATAAATAAGTCTTAGAGACGTAGGACACAGTACAGTGATTATAGACAACAAAACTGTGATAAACATTAAAACTGCTAAGAGAATAGATCTTAATTGTTCTAAGAACTAGAAGAAATGATAAGTATGTGACATGATAGAGATGTTAGCTAATGCTACAATGGCAATTAAATTGCACTGTATGGGGCGCCTGGGTGGCTCAGTGGCTCACTGAGTGGCTCAGTGGCTCAGAGGCTCAGCCTCTGCTTTCGGCTCAGGTCATGATCTCAGGGTCCTGGGATCAAGCTGCACATCGGGCTCTCTGCTCAGTGGGGAGCCTGCTTCCACCTCTCTCTCTGCCTGCCTCTCTGCATACTTGTAATCTCTCAGTCAAATAAATAAATAAAATCTTAAAAAAAATAAATAAATTGCACTGTAAATGTATGAAATTAGGATGCTGTACACCTTAAACTTACATACACAATGTCAAATATATCTCAATAATTTTTTTTAATTTAAAAAATAAAATGAAATAAAAATAAAAAGGTACTTGGGTAAAAACTGAGAAGCCAAAGAAGAAGGGGCACAAAGAATATCACAATTATGGATGGAAAGTCTAGAGAATTTCTTTGCCTTCAGCCATTACTCACTGCTCATACACATTTTACCACAGATGAATCCATTCCAAGGTATTAGAATATAGGATAGATTTGGATTGGCAGAGCTTAGAGTTTCAGATTTACCCATCTGTGAGCAAGAGATAGACACTTTCCCTTTTTTTTTTTATCATTGAGGTATGACCGTTTTTTTTTTAAGATTTACTTATTTATTTTGAGAAAGCAAGAGAGAAAGAGAGAGAGAGAAAACAAATAGGAGGGGCAGAGAGAGGGAGAGAGAATCTCAAGACTCTGCACTGAGTGCGGGGCCTCAATCTCAGAGCCCAAGATCATGACAACCTGGGCAGAAATTAAGAGTCTGATGTTCTTTTTTTCTTTTTTTTTTAAAGATTTTATTTATTTATTTGAGAGACAGAGAAAGTGAGAGAGAGCTTGAGAGGAAAGAAGGTCAGAGGAAGAAGCAGACTCCCCGTGGAACCGGGAGCCCGATGTGGGACTCGATCCCGGAACTCAAGGATCATGACCTGAGCTGAAGGCAGTTGCTCTACCAACTGAGCCACCCAGGCGCCCAAGAGTCTGATGTTCTTAAATATTATTATATTTAATATAATAAATATATTAAATATATATATATAAAATATGCCACCCAGGGACCCCTTGTTTTTTTGTTTGTTTGTTTGCTTTTTAAGAATAAATTGAAAGCAAAAAAAAAAAAAAGCAAAAAATATGTGGTCAATACAACATAGGAGTTTAATATAATGTAAGTTAAAAAAATGTTTAATTACATCTAAAAATTGAGTTGTATGTATCCATACTTACCCAGAGGTAGACCATCCCCCAAATTAAATGCTATTAATATTTTCTAAAATTTATTCCTATGTAAACTTAACAGATAAAAATCTTTTTTGAAAAGATTTTGAGATCTATTATAGTGAGAATTTTTGAATTTGCTCTTTTTTATGGTAAGAACACTATTTTTTTTTGCATTTAAGTTCATTTCAAGAGATAAAGACATTTTCTTTAATAAATACAATGAAGAAAAACACAAAGTAAACATGCTCGGTAAATAAAATAAATCTATAATTTATAGAATATTAACATTTTAAGGATACAAAGGAGCTATAATCATTAATAGCATTATGAAAAAGAAAGATAAAGCTGGAGGAAAAAATGTCACCAAATTTTTAAACTTATCATAAAGTGACCATAATCAAGATATTGTGGCTTTGGTGAAAAAACAGATGCCTAGATCAATAAAACAGAATAGAAAGCCCAATAAAACAGAATAGAAATAGATCCACACAAATATGACCAATTAATATTTGGCAATGATATAAATGGAAGGGAAAATGGAAAGTCTTTTCAACAAATTGTTTTGAAGCAGTAACACATCTAAACATAAATAAAGATTTAAAAAAATAAACAAAACAACTTCAGCCTCAAATCTAATTTAAAAACAAACTCAATAGGTCATAGATCTAAATATAAAACACAAAACTATAAAATTTCCAGAAGAATACATAAGAGAAAATCTTTATGACCGGTGGTTAAGTGAAGAGCTTAAGTGAAGAGTTATGATATCAAATTCATAATCCATAAAAGGAAGTTTATACAAAAACTTCATCAAAATTAAACTAATGTTCTTCTGAAAAAGAAAAAAAACTGTTAAGTAATTTTAAAAATCAAGTTAATTCAAGATCAATTAATGTAATACATCACATTAGTTGGCCAAAAAGAAAAATCATATAATCATTAAAACCTACAAATGACATCAAACTTAACTTAATGGCAAGAAATTTGAAGCTTTCCCACTAAAATCAAGTACAAGGCAAGTATGTCCTCAATTACCATTCCCTTTCAACATCATACCAGAAGTTCTAACTAATGTGATCAAACAAGAAAAGGAAGTAAAAAAAAAAAAAAAGTAAAAAGAAGTAATCTTTCCACAGATTGGAAAGAAAGAAATAAAATTTTCTTTGTTCTCAGATGACATGATTGTCTATGTAGAAATCTGAAAGAATGAAAAAAATACCAATTCCCAGAGCTAATAAGATATTATAGCAATGTTATAGGATACAAGGTTAATGTACAAAACTCAATTACTTTCCTATATTCTGGCAATGAATGTGTTGAATTTGAAACTAAAAATATAGTACCATTTACATTAAAGTCAAATAAGTGAAATACTTAGGGATATCCTTAACAAAATATGTATAAGATCTATATGAGGCAAACTAAAAAACTCTGATGAATAAAATAAAAGAAAAACTAAATAAATGGAGAGATAGTCTATGTTTCAAGATAGGAAAACTCAGTATTGTCAAGATGTCAGTTCATCCCAACCTGCTGTATAGATTCAATGCAATCTCAATCAAAATATTAACAAGTTATTTTATGGACATCAAGTTTACATCGAGAAACAAAAGACCCAGAACAGCCAACATAATATTTAAAGATAACAAAGTTGACAATACTGACAATACTGACACTACTCAACTCAAGACTTACTATGAAGCTACAATAACCAAGATAATATGGCATTAGCAAAAGAAAAGATGAATAGATCAATAAAACAGAATATAGAGGCCAAAAATAGACTCATAAATATACTCAGTTGATCTTTAACAAACCAGCAAAGGCAATAATACAAGGGAGCAAAGACAGACATTTTAACAAATGGTGCTGGAAAAAGTGATCATTCACATGTAAAACAAAACAAAACAAATCTAAACACAGATCTTACATTCTTCATAAAAGTTTATATTTATTTTCATGGGGTGCTTGGGTGGCTCAGTCTGCTAAGCACTCAACACTTGATTTCAGCTCATGTAATGATCTCAGGGTTGGGGAATTAAGTCCCATGTCTGTGCCGGAGATTCTCTCTTTCCTTCTGCCCTTTCCCCTACTTGCTCACCCTCTCCCTCTCTCTCTCTCTCTTGCTCTCTCTCTCAAATAAATAATCTTTAAAAAAATTAACTGAAATTAATCACACACCTGTGTGTACAATGCAAAACTGTAAAACTCCCAGAAGATAACATAGGAAAACACCTAATTGACTCGTGTAAAACGATGACTTTTTATATACAACCTCAAAGGCATGATTCATGAAAGAAATGATTGATAAACAGGACTTAAAATTTAAAAAAAATTCCGTTCTGTGAAAGACAATACCAAGAGAATTTGCAAACCTGTGAAAGACTAAAAGAAAATATTTGCCAAAGACACATCTGATAAAGTACTGTTATTCAAAATATGCAAAGTATTCTATAAGCTCAACAATAAGAAAACAAACGACCCAGTGAAAACAGGCCAAAGATTTTTTTTTTAAGATTTTATTTATTTATTTGACAGAGAGAGAGTGAGAGAGCACAAACAGGGAGAGCAGCAGAGGGAGAGAGAGAAGCAGGCTCCCAGCTAAGCAGGGAGTCTGATATGAGGCTTGACCCAGGACCCTAGGATCTTCACCTGAGCCAAAGGCAGACATTTGACTGACTGAGGCAGCCAGATGCCCCCAGGCTGAAGATTTTTACAGACTCTTGGCCAACGGAGGTATGCAGATAGCAAATAAGCATATGAAAAGATGTTCCACATCATTTATCATCAACCAAACACAAATGAAAATGAAATAACAAAGAGATGCCACTAGGAACCTATTTCCATGGTCAAAACTTGGAATATGATAACAGTAAACACTGGTAAGGACAAAGAAACAAAAGGAACTCTCCTTCATTGTTAGTGGAAATGCAAAGTGGTGTGGTTACTTTGGAAGACAATTTAGAGGTTTATCATAGAACTAAGCATACTCTTACCATACAATCCAGCTATCAGGCTTCTTGATATTACCCCAGAAAGATGAAAACTTCTGTCCACACAAAGACCTGCACATGGATATTTATAGCAGTTTTACTCATAATTGCTAAACAAGATGTCCTTCAGTGGGTGAATGGATAAATAAACTTATACATTCAGACAATGGAATACTACACAGCACTAAAAAGAAATAAGCTATCAAACTATGAAAAGACATGGAGGAAACGTAAATACATTTTACTAAGTGAAATAAGCCAACAGGAAAAACCTACACACTATATAATTCCAACTATATGGCATTCTGGGAAAGGCAAAGCTGTCAAGACAGTAAAATGTTGAGAAAAGCTCTGTGGTTTCCATGGGTTGGGGAGGACAAAAAGATAAATAGCCTAGCACAAAGGATTTTTAGGATAGTGAAAATACTCTGTATGATACCAAAATAATGGATTCATGTCATTACACATATGTGCAAAACCACAGAACGTAAAATACCAAGAGCAAATTCTAATGTAGATTATGGACTTTGGGTAATTATTATGTGTCAGTATAGGTTCATCAATTGTAACAAATGTATCCCTGGTGGGGAGTACTGATGATAAGCAAGGGTATGTATACTTGAGACAGACAGTGTATGGGAAATCTGTAACTTTCTATACATTTTGTTGTGAACCTAAAGCTGCTATAAAGATTCTTAATAAAAAAAGGTATCAGTCAGAATAAAATATTAGCAAGTCACATGTCTAACAAAGAATTTCTATCCCTAGCTTAAAAAGAACTCTAGAAAAACTCAACCATAAAAAGGCAAATAATCCAATTAGAAAATGGGCAAATGACATGATCCAACATTTCACTAAGAAGGATATACGGGTGACAAGAAAAAAAAAAAAAAGATGCTCAACACATTAGCCATTAGGAAAACATAATTAAAACCATGATATGATACTGCCACATGTTAGAACAGATAATTTTAGAAATTCTTCAATATCAAATGCTGGTGAGAATTCAAAGTGGCTATATCACTCTCACATTGCTGGTGTACTTATAAAATTATACAGCTACTCTAGAAACTGATTTGGCAGTTTATTATAAGGTTAAATATACATAACATATGACTCAGCATTTCTCTCCTGGCAATCTACCCTATAGAAATGGAAATTTATTTTAAAAAATCATTCACATGAGTGTTAATTAAAAATTCCACTCATAATTGTCCCAAATTGAAACAGCTCAAATACCCTTTAGTGGGTGAATAAATAAACTGTGGTAAATCCAGATAGTGGAATATTACTCAAAAAATAAAAGTGAACATACTATCTGTACACATGAGAACTTGCATGAATTTCAAGAGCATTATGTTGAGTGAGAGAAACCAATCTTTAAAAGGTTACATGCTATATAACTCAATTTATGTGACATTCTCAAGAAGGCAAATCTATGGGTATAGAGAGCATACTAGAAATTGGCAGGAAGTGGGAAGCGTCAAGGGTTTATCTGTAGGTGGTAGAATGAGGAGTTTCTGGAATGTAAAAAAACTGTTCTGTGTCCTGGTTATGATGATAGGTATACAAACTTATATATATAATAAAGTTATAAGACTGCATTTGTAAGAAAAAGACAGTAAATTTAACTGTATTAAATATATATGCAAAGATATTTCTAAGGGATCATAGAAGTCATGTACTTTAAACCTCTCATTCCATATATGACCAAAGTAAGATCTGATAGTATAAATCAGTTGGCAAAAAAAAATTATACAATCATGAAAAGTAAAGCTGAGACTTCATTTAAAGTTCTGATTGAACACATATGCTGGAAGAAGCATGAGGCCTCCTGATGCTGGAGTAAATTGTAGTTTTCTTGTACTATGTTGCTTTAGGGAATAAAAAACAGTAGTCAAACCTTTATTAAATAATTCTTTTAAAATGTTTGCTGTAATTGCCTTCTTAGTGCAGTGGGTAGCGTTGTCAGTCTTGTAAATGTTTGTTATAAACGGCATATTCTCTGATAATCTTTAAATTAGAAAATTAAGTTATTTTGAGGGGTATTTTTCCTCTACCTTGGCAACTCAACTATACCCTAAAACATATTATCAGCTTTTTCTACTTGGATCATATTGAAAAGCAGCAAAAAAAGATGAGGCTTTCTATGAAGTTCTGATAGATCATAAATGCTGGAGCAATCTAGAGAAAGCAGAAGAATGAGACAATTGGAAATACCTCAACGTCTCTAGAATTTGCCAAATGCTGAGTCAAAGATTCGTGAGGGAAGAAATCATTTGCTTCCTGCTCATGATTTGAGTCATCTTCTGCTCACTCAGCCATTTGGAAGAAGAAATTGCAACAACTAGCGCCACAGAGCAGCTGGAAGTCAGAGTTTATCTTTGGGTGGTTAAAAATCAATTGTAGGGAAAAAGAAACAAGGACAAATAGAAAGCACTGGCTTAGTCAAATAGCAACAACAAATAACAATTTTAAAATGTTGTTGTCAAAGAAAGAAAAAAAATACAAACAAGACAAAGGACCAATAAAAAGCAGATAAAGAACACAAAAATAAACAAACAATTAAAATATTTAATTATAACTCAATAGCAAATAGCCTGGCAGACCTCCAGAGAATAAACAAGACAAAAAGATACTGTCTAGGTTCAGAAGAGCTTGGATTTAGGAAAATATCACATCTTAAAAGAAAGCAAAACTAAACTATTTAATCAAATTGTTTTAATAGCCTAAAAGTAAAAACCACTCTGCAAGCTAAATTAACCAGTTTAATTAAACCATGAATGAAAGCAGCTTGGAGCCCTCATGTGATTGTCTAATAATATTCAAACAAAACTGAAAAAAAAAACCAATAGGTAGAAATCTATTTTTCATTTGCAACTTTCAAAATAGCACTTAATATAGTCAATGTGTTTCCCCAAAGATTAATCTACCTTCCTAGTTTAGAAAGGTAGATTAGAGAGTTTAGTTTTTAAAATATAGAAAGTAATGCTAGAATGCAAACTCCATGAGCACAGGAATATTTCTGCTCACTGAAATATTCCACATATCTAAAACAGTGCCTGGCACATGATAGCTATATAAAAAATAGTTGATAACATATATTTGGTGAACAACAGATGTTCTAAGGATACATTGCTCAGTAACAAATAACACTGGCTTAAATGATACTTCTTTTTCTGGTAATATGTAGCACTAAGTTCTTACAATAAAAATGACTAACAATGGTAGATACATTCTGAAAATTATTTAGGTGCACCTATAATAGTAGAAATTATCAAACCAATATCTAGTTGAGGACAGAAACTTAGAAGAATAAGTAGAATACTGTAGTCTCTTTTGCCTTGAAAGCATTTACAACCCATACTAATAAAATCTTAAATTTAAAGATGACCAGAGGTACAAAAGGCTGAAAATGTCAAGGGAAACTAATAGGAAACACTTCCTCCATTAAATTGGGACTCCAAAGGATTCTCATGTTAGGATAAATTAGAAGTAAACTCATACTCACTCCTGTGATAGGCCTACAGAGCTTATTAAAGACACTGACACACTAAAGAATTCCAGTGAAACTCAAGCAAGGTGAAAGGCAGAAAAAGGGAGAGAAGCAGAAAGAGAAAAAAGATGAGAGGGAGGAAGAAAATAAGAAAGTCTCACCCCAATACACCACAGAGAAACTGCAGGATAACACTGACAACTAGAAGATGCAGGTAGCAGCTAGAGAGAATAAAGAACAATTAATTTTCATGGAGTAACAGATTCAGTGGACACTAGCAATCTGAGTGTCCATTGCAATATGCATTGCAATGCATTGAAATGTATTGCAATACAAAAAAATGCTATATTTTTATTAAATTAGCTGAATCTCAGGATCTCAGGAATTCAAGATGCACTTAACCTTACAAACCTATCAAAGAAAATCATCCTATTAACAAATTAAAGGATAAAAAACTTTTATAAGATCATCTGAATAAATGCAGGAAAAAAGAAAAAAACATTTGGCAAAATATTTCTTGATTTTCCTGGTGAAACATGGATGCTTCTTTTATAACCAGATTTTATATACCTCCCTAAGAGTTTTGTCTCTTGCAGAATAGTTGAAATAACCAGGGGTATCTCTGTTGATATTTTGGTTTTGCAGTTCATTGGGCTAGTATAATAAGAGCAAAGACTTATATACTGGTTGACACAGGCCAGCTCTCTCTTAGGCATTTCAGTATATTAACATAATTAATGCCCTTCCCAAATATGTGATAAGTCCATATATTTTACCATTTTTATAGAAGCAAGATCGGAGTTTTAGACAGTTTAAATACTTGCCATGTTTTACAGAGAGAATTGGTCAAACTTAGTATTAATACATTCTCGTCCTACATAAGAGATCTAGTATTGCACTACCTAACTCATTGTCCTAATTGATAAATGTGAGATACTAGTACTGATCTTTAGAATTATTTTAGAGGCTTACACAAAATAATATTAGTAAAGCATATGGCACAGTCTATAACCAACATAATAACCACTGAGAAAGTAAGCATTGGAGGTAGAAAAGTTACTGACCCAATCTATTGCAATCTATCGGCTCTCTGATACTAAGCATTTGTCTTCTAGTTGAAATTCAGGATTAATATATTAATATAATTAGCAAACAAAATGGATATCATTTTATGCTCAAATGGCTGACAATTATAGCATGATAGCAGTTATATTTAGGTTTTAAAATAAATGTCTATTTTCCTATTCAGCTCATGTAATACTTTATGGTGCTTCTTTGACATTCATTGCTTTCTACTTCATATTTATAACTATATATCAAAATACCTGATTTTTTGGGTGAAATTTTAAGCCAATTAATATTCTAAAAGTGAGGTGAGGGTGATGCCTGATCAATCTTCGAAGTTCCAGTGATTCCTAGAGTGACTACCTACAAATAATAAGCTTAAGGTATATAATGACTGAATGAAAACATGAGTCAGTCAAGACTAGCACTAGAAAACCACCCCAAAACTTTACTAATAGCCTACTATTGACCATAGCCTTACTGATAACATAAATGGTCAATTAATGTGTATTTTGCATCATACAGTGTATTCTTACAATAAAGTAAACTACAGAAAATAACTTATTAAGAAAATCATAAAGGGGGCTCCTGGGTGGTTCTGTCATTAGGTGTCTGCCTTAGGCTCAGGTCCTGGGGTTAGGCTCCCTGCTCAGTGGGGAGCCTGCTTCTCCCTCTCCTACTCTCCTTCTTGCTGTCTCTCTGTATAATAAATAAATAAAATCTTAAAAAACAAGAAAATCATAAGGAAGAGGAATACATTTACAGCTCAGTACTGTAAAATATACACTTATATGAGGACCTGCACAGTTTAACCTGATGCTGTTCCAGGATCAACTGTAATTAAAAAAAAAAAATTGTTCATCACTAGATCATGAGAAAATGCCAATAATTTGAAAATGAGATAACCTAAAAAGTTATATTGAAATATTATCAATAAGTTAGGTTCTTTATTTATTTTTTTTTAATTTTTTTATTAACATATAATGTATTATTTACCCCAGGGTACAAGTCTGTGAATCATCAGGCTTACACATTTCACAGCATGTTAGTTAGGTTCTTTAAAGCCATGAAAGTTAAAGTAAAATAAATTCTGGTTTGATATAAATAAAGTATTAGAACTTAAAAAAAAAAAAAAGAAGGGAAACCAAGACTGTGCCTTTAACTGATATTTTATAACTTTAGCTAGGCAAAAAGAAAACAAAAGTCTTTCCTGCTTTTTTTCAGGGCTATTATGCCAAAATTTTTATGAAGACAACTTAGAGGATTTGAATTCCAGCCAGGTAAATGGTAAGCAGGCTTCCAGGTATCTTTTAAATATCCTAGTCTTATGTTCTTAAAAAATGATATAAATTGATGTCATGTGTTTATATAGACCATGATATTAATGGTCTATTTTCATATCATTAACAGAAGGAAAAAGGTACAGGTATAAAATGCTTTGAATGTGAAAGAATAACCCAGTTGAAACCATCCTTTAGCTTAAATCAAATGGATTCAAATTCCCTAAGTATTTTCATATGCCTTTAAAAATGCCTAACTGCACTCTTTAAAGCAATGTTGCACCTGTTAATGTCACACTGAATACCATATGCATAAGCAGGCTCTCTCTTAAGGGTTCTCCTCTAAAATTGGTGATATTCCACCCTAGCGATTGAAAATGCTAGAGAAAAATACCAAGAATAAGACATTTTCCTTATTTAAAAGCAGATGTGCTTTTCAAAGAGAGTTTCTTTCTCATCATGCCCATGGCTATGCAATTAAATAAAATCTGGAGTATCATAATGGGAGGAGAGCATACACATTACAGACACAAAAAATGTTTTAGATATCCAGTTAATCTCAAAGAAGTACAACTAGAGGCCTCAGAAATCTTTCTATAGGAAAGCTAGAGAACAATCTCCCAGGGCTTGGTAATAGGGTTAAACTCAAAGGACGCAAGCAACATGTATCAATATGTAATTGAAAAATGTTAGTGATACGAAGAAGTAATCCATTGTATAAAAAGGTTCACTGTTTATTTAAGAAGGAGGAAAGCTGAGAAATAACCAAGTCTAATTAAGATCATTTTACAAGCCTCTATAATCAACCAACCAAGACAGTTCTTGCTTTGAAGCACCATAGAACTTGAAATTATAATGCAATTAATATCAGGAATTGGTTTCACAACCAATGACTTGAAGTTCATTATTGTTCATGCCTTGTGAAGAGAACCAATTTTTAAGACCTTAGGACACAAAAGAAGTTGGTGCTATACTACAAGCTGTTTTCAATCTACAGTGAATAAAGAATTCATTCAAAAATTACTCAGTCTTGGGATGCCTGAGTGGCACCGATCATTAGACTTCACACTCAGCAAGGAGTCTGCTTGTCCCTCTTCCTCTGCACCCCCCCGCACTCTCTCTCAATTAATTTATTAATAATTACTCAGTCTTTGAAGTTCCAAACTTGGTAGTAGGGACAAGTAGAAAATAAGTTAGTATATAGTTAAGTTACTCAGCTATAACAACGAGTGAAGGAAGAAGGCAATAAGTGAGAGAAAAAGGGCAGAACCTATCAAAAAAATAAGCAAAATTTTCTGTGATATATTATTTCAGAACCAAAGATATTTTCTTTCCCTTTAAAGAAAAGCCTTCATCATTACTGTTTGATCGCATCCCTTTATACTGCCTCTATTATAACCTTCATCAATTTGTTCTACATCATTATTATCAGTATAATATTATTCCTATTTAATATCTAAAAATTAATACAATGATGAGTGCCATGGAGAAAAATGTAAACTTCAAAGGAACATGAGGTAAGAAAGTGAGATGTAGATTTGGAAGAAACTGACCATAATGCAAAAATAAAGATTTTAAGTTTTGATGAAATGTTAAAGCAGTACTGGTCTTCAGTCAGCTGACGTGCTGAAGGATGCTAACAATCCCAAATAAGGAAGCTGATATAAAGGCAAGATCAGAGGTGGAGTAGCAAGAGTTGATAGTTATCAGACAATAAATGCTTTCAATGAGAATATAAAGACATGTTTCTATCTAAAATGAAAATACCAAGGGCCATAGTATAATGTATTTTTGTGGATTTCCATTTTATCAATGTAGAATAGATGTCTGTGCCCCATTTAATGTTTTATATTAAACTGTAATTTTAAAATAGTAACACAAATGCTTAGGCATTTATTTTACCTTATATATGTTGATCAAATTACTTTATTCACTATTATCCAGTGAATGTGTAACTATGTACTTTTACAACTTGTGCATATCCTTGATTTTCATCATGCTTGGGAATTTAGCCCTTTTACACTATTAAAGAGATATTCTTATTTCCTTACCTTTTCTTGCCTTTGTCTCTGTAGAGCTTTTTATTTTTTTATTAACTTTTTTAAAGATTTATTTATTAGAGAGGAGGGGGGGGGAGGAAGAGAGAGAGAGGGAGAGAGAGATCTCCAGCAGACTCCCCACTGAGCATGGAGCCCGGTATGGTATTGTCAATCTCATGACCTTGGGATCATGACCTCAATCAAAATCAAGAGTTGGACATTTAACTGATTGAGCCGCCAAGGTGCCCCTAAAGAGCTTTTTATTTCTTCCTCTTCTTGAAGTAATAGAGAAAACACAATTTAAACAGCATTTTTATAGTAACCTAAAGATCTCTCAAGATGTGTTATAAATTACATTTTTCTAATTTTCAAGATCTAGAATCTCTTTTGGTGACCACTGAGGAAATTAACACAAATCCTTTTTTATCCCTTAAAAATAATAGCAATGGACTCAGGATTAATTGTAGAAACAGATACATAGCATTAGCCAAATGTCCTAACTTGCTAGATGATGGAAATTAAGTGTCTTTTAAAACTCTTTCTCAATTATATTCCCTTCTCTACCATTGAGTAGAGGTTTGTATTATTTGTGATTCACTTTAATATTTATTCCATGAATTATATAATATCTATATGAAATCATGAAAGATAAAACAAAAGCAAAGTATGTCAATTAAAGAGCTCAGAATATGATATACAGATATTTAAGAGACATGAAATTCTGTTGGAAATAAGAGAGTTTTTTTTCTTTTCTTAATATGTCTCTTAAAACCTTTTTTCCCCCTTTCTCAATAATATACTTAGGTTGATTTTTGCCATCCAGCACTGGAACCTCTCAGCCTCTCTCCCACATTTGGAGCAATTCCCATCTTTAGAGGCAGAACTCTTATTCCATCACAGAAGCTAAAATCACATCCTTTGAATCTAAGGTATGGTTCTAAAATGTATCGATTATATAAACTTGTTCTAGATTTTTATTTGAAACAGTACAGATCATAAAAAATTCATCCCAGTTATGGTCACAGATGTTGGAGAAGTACCATTTATTTTCAGAGGAAACAGGGTTGCAGATCTAGCAGCAGTGTTCAATGTACAGTTGCATTCAATAAACAGTGTCAGTTGTATTGAAGGAGGAGTGAAACTATAGGAACTATTCTTTGTAACAATAGTACAAAGGGTTTCCTGGACTATATGTTCAGTACGTTTCAAACCACAAGCTAAAATAATGAACAAAGAGAAGTTAATCAATCTAGCTATAGAGAAAAAAGATTAAAAATATAAGAAATTATTATTATAATATAAAATTACAGAATATAAAATATCAGAAATTATAATATACTATAAAATATAAAGAAATTATGTCAAGAATAAACAGATTATTTCAACTTTTCCAATAATATAAATGAGTTAGTTTATAACATTAAGAAACAGAACCATCTGATTAAACAAAACAAACAATAATTACAAGAAAATCCAGGTATACCTGTTTAAAATAGATTTAAAGCAAGTATGTAAAATGTGTCTTTTACTTTAAAATGAATTCTATCAAGGAGGTATATGATTTATTTTCACTCGTTATATCTTTCACCACAGAAGCATTTCATTTTTGCAAGAAATATGGGATATCTTCTATTGCACAATCACCTAGTGATACTATCATCTCAGCATCAATTTAATGAACCATTTTTCATCCTGTTACATGACCATATGACAAGACCCATACAATGAAGATTTTGATATAGAACTCAAAAATAATAGACCTTTCATGACAATGGAAGTATATTGCTGTGCCTGTCAGGTAAAAGACAATGGTTCTTTTACCTTTCCTGCTTTTTTTTTTTTAAAGATTTTATTTATCTATTTGAGGTAGAGACAGTGAGAGAGAGCATGAGAGGGGAGAAGGTCAGAAGGAGAAGCAGACTCCCCGAGGATCTGGGAGCCTGATGTGGGACTCGATCCCAGGACCCCGGGATCACAACCGGAGCCAAAGGCAGCTGCCTAACCAACTGAGCCACCCAGGCACCCCTCCTGCTTTTTTGATGCACAGAAGAAAAGCCCTTGACAGCTTGAGAGCTAAGTAATAGGTGTCAGAGGCATCTGTTGTTGTTTTTCCTTTTTTGTTTCCTCTAGTTACATGGCCATATCTGGCACAGCAACCAAAAATAAATAAATAAATAAAATTGAATTCAACAAGTAATTTAACTTGCAGTAAAACATGCCATTTTCCAAGATCCATCTGGACTCCAGGCTGTCAATTTTTTTTAATTCAACATACAAATTATTTCAGGTTTTGCTCAATACTTTGTAATTATTCTCTCATTTAATTTTTATAATAGCTCCAGCAGGTAGATAGTATTTTTATTTGCATTTACTGATAAGGAAATGAAATCATAAACAATAAAAAATAATCTGTTCTAGAAAATGCACATAGTACATAGCAGACTTAAGATTTGATCTAGGGTATCTATCTATAGCAACTTTGTTCTTAGCACCACATGATGCCTCTAAGTATCATGAGGACGTGCTAAAAATTTGTCCAAACCTGAATAATTGCATTAATATCCTTTATTTCATCAGGAAGTGAGAAAACTTTGGTTTTCTAAAAAGAGAGAACCTCCTGGATCTCAATTTGACACTTATTATCTTCTATTTCATTACTTAATGAAAGTTAATGCAATACTTATAGTTTCCAACTTTATTTCTTCCTGCTATCTACACAGGGCTGATAAATAAAACATCAGGTCTTTTCAGGTTTCTTAAGCCATCTAAATATCCAATACTTTCCTACCAATATAGTGGTATTTTCAAACCTATGTTCTAAAACCCTAATGTTTTCAAACCTATGCTCTAATTGTCATATAAATGATTCTAACTTCTGAACAAAAATTATTGTCATGTTTGGAAAAGCATAAAACCAAATTGTTTTTTGTTTTTTTTTTTGAAGAGTTTTATTGGATTTATTTGACTGGGAAGGAGAGAGAGAGCACAAGCAGGAGGAGTGGCAGGCAGAGTAAGAGGGAGAAGCAGGCTCCCCATTGAGCATGGAGCCCAATGTGGGACTTGATCTCCGGACCCTGAGATCCAGACTTGAGCCAAATGCAGCTGCCGAACTGATTGAGCCATGCAGGTGCCCTGCATAAAACCAAATTCTAAGTTTTATTTTACTAGGCCCTGTAAAAAATAACAAATTATTTTCTTTCAAATCTTTGAACACATATTGAGCCCAGGATTTGAATTTTTATTTATGTTTGGCATGCATTTGAAGCCATGATGCTATACCACAGTATTCTAAGTCTTTATTCCCATCATACTGTTTAGTGCCAGTAGCTACTGAATACTTTAAAGCTTTGCCTTCAATGGGCATTTTATTACTGTTGATCAAAGGCACTAATTCTATTACTGATTTTGTTTCTGACCACCTGGGCTGCTTGAATCCCATCTTTTTATATTACAAAATACAATTTTACTGACAGATTCACATTTTTTGTTGCCTCAATCCAATACCAAATACTACATCAGTTTTTATATTAGCAACAGAATCTATTCCAGGAAGTTTAAGAATAAATTTGGTGAAGGACATTCCACAAATCTCCAATACGGTCCGAGACCAGCTCACCAGCTGGTCTAGTGAACACACTACTGCTATATATGGCTAATGCAACTCACATCAATGAAACAAAAATGTTCTGCAACCTTTGTCTTCAAAAAGCTTCCACTGTCCCATCACCAAAAATTTGAGACTTTTCAGTATCTTCTTCCTCACATTGCTTATTTATTAATTAAAATATCACTGGCTCAAGTGCTTAGAAATAGATCACCATAAGTAGTCAGCTGATCTTTGACAAAGTAGCAAAGGTAATACAATGGAGCAAAGATAGATTTTTCAACAAACGATGCTGGACGAATCACATACCCACACACAAAAATACTAATCTAGATAAAGTCCTTATACCGTTCAGAAAAATTAATTCAAAATGGATCACACTCTAAATTTAAAACACCAAACTATGAAATTTCTAGAAGATAATAGAAGAAAAAACCTAGCTGACTTTGGGTATGGCAATAATTTTTTAGATACAGCACCAAAAGCACAATCCATGAAAGAAATAATTGATAAACTGCACTTAATTAAAACTAAAAACTTCCGCTCTGTCAGAGATAGTGAATAAGGAAAATAAAGCAAAATAAGATTCTTAAAAAGAAGAAATCTTTACTAGATAACATATCTAAAAGCATTACACAGAAGAACATATTACTAGGTAAGATGCCCTATTCAAAAACCATAACAATTAAACCATTCTTGTATTGGCTCAAGGATAGACAAATAAATTAATGGATTGAAATAAACAGTCCAGTAATAGACCTATGTGTATCTAGAGATAGTATCCTCCTAAGAAAGTAGAACCAGAAAAGAGTGAGATAAATTGCATATTAGTATGGAAGAAAAATAAAGAAAATTGACCTAAACCACATTACATATATATAGAAATCAATTTTAACTGCATTAAAGAAATCTATGTAAAAAGTAAAGCAATATATCTTATAGAATATAATATAAAAATATGTTAAGGATATTTAAATGTATGATCATTTCTTTTTAATTTTATTTATTTGAGAGAAAGAGCAAGAGCAGGGGGAGAAGACAGGGCAGAAAGAGGGACAAGCAGACTCTCCACTAAGCAGGAAGCCCAATGTGGGACTCGATCCCATGACTCTGAGATCAGGACCCAAGCTGAAGGCAGATGCTTAACCGAATGAGCCACCCAGGTGCCCCTGGATGATAACTTCTTAACAAGGCACAAAACACACTACTATGAAAACAAAAACAAAAACACTGATAATTTGAAATACATCAACATTTTAAATCTTTTTTATTTTCCTAGCAAAATTAAAATAGGAGAGAATGAAAAGACAGCCTGCGGGGTTGGAAAATATATTTGCAACACATCAAAGCCACAAGGCAATGTATTCAGAATTTGTAAAAGAATTTCTGTAACTTAAGAAAAACAGAGAATGCCAGATAAGAAAAAAGGGCAAAACCTGAAAAAATTTTACAAAATTGGGTATCTAAATGGCCAAGCATAGAACAATGTGTTCAATATCCTAGTAATCAGCAATTTGTAAATTAAAGCCACATCCATTTGATACCATTATAGATCCAGTAAAGTGTTGGCAAGGATGTTGAGTTCTCATAAAATTGTCTGTATTATTGTAAATTCACACACCCAATTTAAAACTTTTTGGCATTGCCTACTAAATTGGAACCTATGCATAGCCTATCATTCAGCAATTTCACTCTTAGCTGATAGAGTTCATGAATAGGAACAGACATGTATGAGAATTTTAGCAGCACTAATCATAATATCCAAAAATTTAAAACTACCCAAATGTTTAGTAGCAATATAATAGATATGTAAGTTTTGGTATATTCATGAAATGGAGTGATAAATAGCAATGGAAATGAAAATGTGCAAAAAAAATGTATCTCACACATATATTGTTAACAAAAAGTGGCCAGGCACAAAAAATACTTATTTTATATATACCCTTTATAAAAAGAAAATAGAAAGAAGGGAAGGAAGGAAGGAAGGAAGGAAGGAAAGAAGGAAGGAAGAAAGGAAAGAAGGAGCAAAGAAGGAAAGAAAAGGAGGGAGAGAGGGAGGAAGGAAAAAAGAAGGGAATAAATGAATAAATAAAAAAGGAAGGAAGGAAGGGAAGGAGAGAGAAAAAAAGAATGAAAGAAAGAGAAATATAGAGAGAAAGAAAGAGAAAGAAAATATATGTGAGATGTGGCTAGATGGTTCATTCAGTTAAGTGTCTTCCTTTTGCTCAAGTCATGATCTCAGGGTCCTCAGATTAATCCCCACATGGGGCTCTCTGCTCAGCGGGAGCCTGGCTTCTCCCTCTCCCCGCCGCTCCTCCTGCTTGCACTCTCTCTCTCAAATAAATAAATAAAATCTTTAAAAAAAAGCAAATATATGTGAAAAAATTTAAACTAGTAGTTGCCTTTGTGTAGAAGGGAAAGGGTTTTGATTAGGAATGGCAATGAAGAAAAATTTTAGGTTCTGGTAATGTTAATTTTTTCCCCTTGACCTGAGGGGATAGTTTCTTGAGTGTACTTACTTTGAAAATATTTTCTGAGCTGTGTTATTATGAGTTATACATTTATTGTATTAATTATTCAACAAAATAGTTTTTTAAGGATAGGAAATCTATGGTACTAAATAAGGTACGGGTATGAAAAAAGATAGTAAAGGCATATGTTTCTAAGATTTGGTATAACAGCAATCAATTTCAAGAGGTAAATGTTATTTGAGGCTCAAAACGTGGGTGATAATTTACCAGGTGAACTTGCTGGAAGAACTTTTTAGGAGAAAGTTAGTGTTTACTTTCATATTCGTGTTGTACACTGTATGTGTCCTTTTTTTCCTCAAAACCAACTTTTACTCAAAACCATGTTTATATAATTCAATTAGATGAAATGAACTCTATATAATCAATCGTAAATTCTGAATTACTAGAGTAGGGAAATTTAGAGAAATCTTTCTATTCTTAGGCTTGAAACAGATTTCATTGGTCAGGTATTTTTGGTCAGGTATTTTGTAAATGCCACATAATAAAAAATATAATAACTATTATTTTAAAATAAAAGTAATAGGTGAATTATTCTTTGAAATCGGCCAATAATATAGATTATATTTTTAAGGTTTTTGAGAAAAATATTCTCATCTCTGTGTTTATGAGAGAGTAATGATGATGATACCTCCCTTCCTGACTCAAATTGTCAATTCCTTTGCTGATTATCATTCACACTTCTCACATTTCCTTCAAAAATTAAGAAATTATAAGAAAAACTTTTAGAATGTGCATTGACCACATAGAATTTCTTTAAAATGGGTGCCTATAAACAATGACTTTCATAGAAAAGTATTCCAGGGGGTATACTCATTGGATTTCAGAAATGAAATAAAATTTTCTGAAGAAATAGTATTTTGGAGTCTGATTTTTAAAGAAATTAGGTATTTATACTGAATTTATGATAGACTTTTATTAAGCAGGTTGTAATCTCTAACAAGAACAGTATCTTTGAAGTCATGATCTGGTATATTCAGAACTAGTCTCATTTACAAAGAATATGTTTTGCCATAGAAAGGATTATAGCCCTATGCTACTTAATTTATGAACATGTGAAGATTACGATTTATATTTAGTATTATATTTGATGAATCTAGGCATATTTTTAGGTTTTTGGAGTTGTTTTCAAAGGTAAGATATGTATTGGGGCACCTGGTTGGCTCAGTCGGCTAAGCATCTGACTCTTGATTTTGGCTCAGGTCATGATTTCAGGGTCCTGGTATTGAGTCCCATGTTGGGCTCCACGCTCAGCAGGAAGTCTATTTGAGTATTCTCTCTCTCCCTCTGTCTCTGCACACCCTGCCCCCACTCACAGGCACCCTCACTCTCTCTCTAAAATAAATAAATCTTAAAAAAAAAGATACCTATTTCCAGAAGTTTTATCTGTGACAGAAAGCATGGTTTTTTTTCTTCTATCACAATAAAAGCAGACTGCTAAAATATCAGCGCCTAAGTAAAGGCACTGTTTTCATGACTTTCATTATTATCTCAATTATTATTACATTATCATATTTACATGACTATTAACTACAAAATGTTGATATGCTAATAAAAAGATGAACATGAAAATTAAAAGATGATAAAACATAATTCATGTCGATTTTTTTATACTGAGTGAGCTTTAGTAAATACTATTTTTTGCTTTTAATTATATCTTAACAAGTAGTGATTATGATGTGTAACTCCTTTTGGAAAATAAATGACTTAAATTGACCTACTTTAATTTTATTCATTATCTCTAACTGTTATTAAAACCTGTATTTGACATATGTGAATATTATTTGATCTTTTCAAACCACATTCATTCTCATTAAGAAAGCCCCAAGACATTTTCTTTCAGAATATTTTTCAAATATTCTGAGATTTTACTAGTTATGTGAAATGTGACAGCACTTTCAAGTTCTTTATTATGGTTTTTTTATACAGCAAGAACCAATTATTCCACACATATTAGTGCCTGGTTTTGAACTCAATATTTAAGTAATTAGTATCTGTATCTATAAATTAATACATTTATATTCCTAATGTAGTTTTAATCATACAAAATGAATAGAAACTGTCTTTTGGGTGTATTCATGTTAAAGGTAAAGACTGTTTATTTGATGTTAATGTTCAATTAAGCTATAGTTGGGGAAAAATGAAGGTAAGTTTTTGACATTCTTCTAGCTGGTTCTAATTTCTAGTTCTTTATAAAAGAGGACAACTAAAGAAACATTCACATTATCTTTCAAAGGAAAAAATGTCTATTTTAGACAAATTGTACTTGTTTTCATATTTTTATAGCCAGTAATTGCTGACAAAGATGTTCACATAATGACACCTAATCCACTAAAATTATTTGAACTTTTGTATAAGCCCTTTAACTTTGAATTAAATAATATACTCAGCTGTGAAAAATGTTTTTATCACTGACAAATATATTTATATCTATCAGTATAGACAGATTCATACACTTCTGATTATGCTACAATTGATGTAAAATTATCATTTTAAAATGAATTTGATATCTTTACAATATGAAGAAAGTACTTGTGCTATGCTTTGAGATATTTATACTAGTTGAAAAGTAATGCTATTACATTTTAAATCCATGACACATCTTTGATTAAAATTAATTTACTAACATTACTTTCTATCTGGTTGGCTCATATGTGTAACACAACTGTATTACATAAATCCAAATTTATTATTCCCATGTGCTGTTGATGATAAATTGGATAGATTCACTTAGAAGTTTCACACTAAATGGAAGTAAAAATGCTGATTATAGAAACCTAAAGCCAGAGAAGATATAGGGGCATTCTAGAGAGCAGGCCACTGTCTACACTTTCCCCAAAGTAATACCCTGCTCACAGGATAAGACATAAAACTCAACTACAATGCTGATGGTGCTGTTCAGACCCACTGTCTGGGGAATAGTAAATTCATCCAGCCCATTCAACCTTCCAAGGGATGTAGGTGAGTATGAAAATGCAGATATATAATAGGAAGACGGAGCCCACTGTGACACAGACCTGAAGCAAAACTTCATTGATAAAAACAAACCACCACCACCACCACCAAAACCTTCATTTATCACACAACTTCCATATACTCCTACTTTGATAATAGACCACAGTGATGCTTTGGGTCTATAGAATCAATGCCCAGTAATTCTCAAGAATTCTGATTATTTTTTCTTCTGTAATCTAGTCAGGTTGCAGGTCCTTTAGGAATGAATGGGAAGATGATTAACTGTATACATTTTTGGAAGAGCTACAAGAGCCTTAATCAAAGATACTGAGCCTCTTATATTAAGGGGATTCTAGGTCTGTTAACTGGAGCTCATAAACTTATTGATGGTAGCAATGATAAATGGTCTGTCCCTCTCAAAATGGGTGATCACATATTACTTGATATTCCTTTTTGGCATTCCAAACTTCTTAAATCTGTTGATACTTCCCTTTGTAATACATAAAGGAATTTTGGGATTTCAACTTCATATAATGTAGACTATTGTTGGGTCCATATCTCAGTCAACTGATCAAGCAAACTGATAGAGACATTCTTAACCCACCAAGCTAAAACAATGAATCCAGAATATCTGTTTTAGGGGCATAATACCAATAAATTTAGCCGGATTCAACTTTATATGTTCTTCTACCTTGATCCTACAATCATAAAATCCACTTCTACACATATTCCCAAGTATTCTGACTATGTAAATTGGCTTGATCATGTAAATATCTTGGTGTTTATCACACCTTCTCACAGGTTTCACTTTGAATTTCATTCTTTGTAGCCTGCTGTGCCTTGAATCTGAGTATAGTTCTAAAATCATGGTCAGTGAAGTATACCACATAAAAGAAAACTTGTTTTTGTAAGTAAACTTCTATTTGTACATGTTCACACCCAATTTATATATTATAGGTTGCTTTTGTACTAATACAGCAGAGTTGAGCAGTTATGATAGAAATGACATGATCTACAAGCATGAAATATTTATTTTCTGCCCATTTAAGAATATGTAAAAAGCTTGGCAGTTGTCACTCTTGTACCCATAACAACAAAAATATGGGCAAACTGAAAATTAATGACTTTTCTTGCACATACCAAAGAACAGCATTCAGGGTAAAAAATCACCATAAAATCAGGAAAGACATGCATATTCTGACAGACACAGCTAGGATTTGCTTATATGGAGCAGAAACTACTAAGCCATTAACTGGCAGGAATACTTAAAGGGCAATTATGAATAATTGATGGAATCTGAGTGTAGACTAGTTTGAGATTGAGAAAATCTTGAAGAGAGAGGCACAATCTTTGGTGGGATCCATACTTTCTAGGAACCCCACTGGGTTCCCCTGGTGAAGATTATTCATAGTTCTGTCTGGGGCAAAAGACTAAATATTTTGAAATATGCTCAGAGTATTTTTCATAACAAAGCTTTAATTTCCGGAGACAAGATATTGCCAGATTGTTATCCCAGCTGGGAGTGAGGCATTACATCCACACTAGCCATTTTCAGCTTTCTTGTCTCACCAAAAGTGTATGTATGTTGGAGGGCAGGGGTGGGGAACAGGTGGCATAGTCAACAGATGTTAAGACTTCAAAAAAATACATTTGGAAGAATGCAGCCAGTGAAGGGAGTAGGAAGCAGAGGAGAAAAAAAATGCTAGAGAAACATGAGGCATAGTCTTACTAAACAATGAGTTTTAATTATAAGATTATGGACTACTCTCCCACCCCCCAGATCTTAATGAAACAAAACTAGTACTCCATAATAATAATAATAGTGGATTATTGCTGAAAGACTTGCTAGACAGACTCTCTGAGGAGAATTTATGGAAGCCCAAACCAACAGGTGTGACAAAAACAAGAAAAAGAGAATATGTTTAAGTTTCTAGCACATATAGTTACAACAAATATTAAACATAATAAATGACTATTTTAGTACAAATCCTCATATACCATTTGCCTTAGGTCCTATTACTCAAAACATTTTTGGCTTTCAACAAAAACTACAAGGCATGGCAAAAGGCAACAAAAAGCACAGTCTGTGTGAACAGCATAAGCACTACAGCTAGACTTGGATATGATGAGAATGTTGAAAGTATCATGTAGGATATTAAAAATACATATAATTAAATGTTAAGAACTATAATAGAAAAAGTAGTGAACATGTAAAAGCAGATGTCTAATGTAAACAAAGAGATAAAACTCTAAGAAAGAAGCAAAAGGTAACATGAGAAATCAAAACACTGTAACTGAATTTAAGAATGCCTTTTTTAGGGTGCCTGGTTGGCTCAGTTAGTTAAGCAACTACCTTTGGCTCAGGTCATGGTCCTGGAGTCCTGGGATCGAGTCCCACATCGGGCTCCCTGCTCTGAGGGGATCCTGCTTCTCCCTCTGACCTCTCCCCTCTCATACTTGCTCTCTCTCTCTCTGTCTCAAATAAATAAAATAAAAATAAATCTTTAAAAAAAAGAATGCCCTTTTTAGATTCATTAATACATCTGATGGGGGGCACCTGGGTGGCTCAGTTGGTTGAGCAACTGCCTTCAGCTCTGGTCATGATCCTTGAGTTCCAGGATCGAGTCCCACATCGGGCTCCCAGCTCCACGGGGAGTCTGCTTCTTCCTCTAACCTTCTCTCCTCTCGTGCTCTCTCTCACTTTCTCTGTATCTCAAATAAATAAATAAAATCTTTAAAAAAATACATCTGATGGGGACAAGGAATGAATCATGGACTTTGAAGATATATCAGTAGAAACATTCTAAACTGAAATACAAACAGAATAAAGAAATAATAATTAAAACAAACAAACAAACAAAAACCCCCAAGTCATCCAAGAATTGTGGGACCACTTCAAAAGGTATAATATACACAGAAGTAGAACACAAGAAGGGGGAGAAGAAGGATTAAGCAGCCAAATTTTTTTTTCAAGTAATAATGGGCAAAATTTTTGAAAAATTAATGACAGACATCAAACCACACATCCAGGAAGCTTAAAACACACCAAGCAGAATAAATACCAAGAAATCTACACCTAAGTATATCATATTTAAAATGCAAAAGACCAGGGACACCTGGGTGGCTCAGTTGGTTAAGCCACTGCCTTCGGCTCAGGTCATGATCCTAGGGTCCTGGGATCGAGTCCCACATTGGGCTCCTTACTTGGCGGAGAGCCTGCTTCTCCCTCTGACTGCTCTGCCTGCTGCTCCCCCTGCTTGCGTGTGCACGCTCTGTCTCTCTCTGACAAATAAATAAAACCTTTAAACAAAAATAAATAAATAAATAAATAAATAAATAAATAAATAAAATGCAAAAGGCCAGAGTCACAGAAAAAATCTTGTAAGAACTCAAAAGAGAAACAAAACACATTACATATGCAGAAAACTACAAAGCATTTGTAAACAAAACAAACTAAAACAAAAACAAAATCTAAATGTATAGAAATATTTTTATGTTTATGAATCAGAATATTCAATATTGTTAAGGTGTTGATTCTTAACAATTTAATCCCTTATAAATCCAATGCAAACCCAATCAATGTCCTAGCAAGCAATTTAGTACATATTGACAAACTGATTCTAAAGTTAATATAGAAACACGATAGATACAAAATAGACAACACAATGGTGAATAAGAGAAAAAAAAAGTTCAAAGACTGACACTATCCAACTTCAGAACTTACTATAAAACTACAGTAATCAAGACAGCATGGTAACTGTGAAATAGATTTATAGATTGATATATACAGACTCTGCACAGAGACTCACACTTATTTAGTCATCTGATTATTGACAAGAGAGCAAAAAAAAAAAATTCAATGGAGAATGGACAGTAATTTCAACAAATGGGGCTGAACTATTTGAGCATTAACATACAAAAAAATATATAGACAGAGACAGTTACATTTTTATAAAAAATATTAACTCAAAGTTGGTCACTGACTTAAATGTAAAATGTAAAAACTCCTAGAAAAAAAATACAGAAGAAAATTAATTCACAATGAGTAGTTAACTTTAAAGGGATGGAGGAGCCAAGTGAAAGAGCTCCCAATGGCCAAAATCAGAATAATTTGACCAAAATATAAATAAGATGGCATAGAATTTTAATTAAATTTAATAAATAAACATTAAATAAATAGATAAACAGGACATCATGCTGGTAAGATTTGATGAATATCGCTCCTTACTTCTGGGTGGCCCTCCTAACCAAAACTTTTAACCCTAGTCTAATCATGAGAAAAATATAAGAGAAGGAAGAAGAGGAGATGAGGCAAGGTCCTGTAGAGATCACAAGTGCTTTTTGAGGCAACTAGTTCATGAGAAATCATTATAGTTTCTTTAGGGAGGGAAGAAGTAAATTCCTTAGGCAGGGATGAGATGACTACTTCTACTAGCTAAGACTTGGTGAAATTTAAGTGTTTAAGGTTCCCAACTTCATCAAAATCCACCTTTATGTTTTCATCCCACTTCCCTGGATCCCATAGATCCTTCCATGTGCCATTTTCTTCGACCACTTTCATTTAAGGAGAGTTTAACCAATGAAGCCATTCACCATAGCCCAGGTGTATATTCATACCTATAATTATCTCTCCCTCCAAATGAAGTAAATGACCTAAGGTACTACCTATAGTTCCATCTACTGTGTAAATATCTCTTCATAACTGCCCTTCATAACACTCTTGAGAGAAGCTATAATGTTACAATGGTCCACTCTTGGTGCATACTTATTTTTCTTTCTGGCACATCTTTACTAGGGCATATAAGATATGTCCCGTTCACCAGATACAATTAGCATTATGCAACAAATATAGTGGATAAGCATGATGTTCCATGGAATTTAAGACAATCAATGGTCCCTGTGGAGCATATTTTGAGAGAGCAAGGAAATTAATACAGTCCTATGGGTAAGACAATAAAAGGTTACTACTATATGTGGCATGTCAAAGTGTAATGTATTTTATCATCCCAGTTGATGAAGATTTAAATAATAAATTTGCCTCATCCTTGCTTGAATATAAAGGATCAGTTCCAAGAAACGAGGAACATGGAGAAAGGGGAATGATTTAAAAAGAAACGTTGGCCAGCACAAGGAAGTCAGTTATGTTGTCTTCTACAGTCTTGATTTCCTGATCTCACAGGATATATTTAAAGAGACAACAATTGTGTTGCATTCCTAAAATGAAATTAACTTGGAGGAGAGAACAGTTTATCTACTTGTTTTTGTTTTCAAATGGTAAAGTTTGTCTCTGAAGAATCCACAGTCTTGCATTTCTGAGTTGTATATTTGTGCCTCAAATGGCTCCTACAGTGTCTTGTACCTCAGCGGCAAACAGGAAAGACCCAGGAAAGGAGGCAAAAGTTTAAGTAGGTCAGAGATGAGGTAAGGTACTGTCAGTTCAATCCATAAGCACCACAAGGGCATAAAAGCAGTGGCTGTTGGCTCTTTGCAGTGACAGCATTAGCAACAACTACTTCCTCCATGACTGCAAGAACAGCTAAGGCTGTTCTGGTCAGAGACCAAGACAAATACGCTTCTCTGTTGTCATCCACAAACTGAATATGGTAACTGAAAAGTCTGACATCCAATTTGTAGGGTGGAAAAAATCATTCTCCCATTTGTCCTGATAGTTCTGTTGTTGTTGTTGTTTTGGCTTAATTGCAATAAATTAATTTTCAAATCTCAAGTCAGAAAACTAAGTCTTCTCAACTTGCAAACCAAGTCCAATTAAACACCACGCTTCACTGTTTCTTAACTATTTCTGAAACAAATCCATTTTTTCTACCTTCACTGTCACTTCTTTATCTGCTAGCAGTCATCACTAAGAGCCTTCTGATTCATCTATCCACTTCCATATACAAGTTTTTAGAATAACAGTATGTTACATTGATTGATTGAAGACAACATAACACAATAAAAAATAATAAATAAAAAATTAAAAAGATAAAAAAAGGAAGGAAGACAATCATAGGACTATGCTTATGCTTTCAAACCTTCAGACCTCATAAGTGATTTTCAGCTTATATATGTAATATTGTTTTATATCTGAAGACACTAGTTTATGAGATGGGTAAACAGAAAGTGCATATTTATGAGGCCAAGGTATGCAAAACATTTCTAAATGTTAAACAGTTGATTTTCATTACTAGCCAAGTCACAAATCAGTTAACAGTTTCTGCTTCTTTAAAGGAAGAGTTCAGATTTTTTTCCTTTAATATATAAAGAGCCTGGGGCACTTGGGTGGCTCAGTTGGTTAAGCATCTGACTCTTGGTTTTGGCTCAGGTCATAATCTCATGGGTGGTGAGATCCAGCCCCACTTCAGGCTCCACGATCAGTGGGGAGTCTGCTGAAGATTCTCTCCCTCTATCCCTCTCTCCATCTCTCAAATGAATAAATAAATAAATCTTTTTTAAAAAATAAAAGAGCTTGATTTTTGGCAAAGTTCTCTGAAATAGTGTCTAACCCTAACAACCCAATTTAGTTGCTCTTTTATGAATGTAATAGTACATACAATATATAGCAATAGCAATAGCTGAAAGGAAAAAAGGTGAGAAAGATGAGTGACAAAACAATAGTAATGACAATGAAGCAACAGCATTAAACATCATTTTGAAATAAAGTCTAACCCAGAGCCTAAGGGTAGCATTATAGACAGACAAAAGATCACAAAAGGAATTTGGTGTGTGTACATCCAATACCTAAACATATTTTTTATTAAAGTGATAACTATTCCCAAATGTATTATAAATATTATCTTAAAAATACACATTAACCATCAAAAAGAAGGAAATGTATTTTAAACAAACGATGTGAAGTAAAAAAGATACTGTTAGATAGAATTTCATGCAGCACTAACCTAGCAAGCATAAAGCACAATTCAAGTCAAATTTGAAAACTACAGGGTTATAAATTCAGTCACTGGGGGATTCATGTGGCAAGCTTGTGAACCTCCAAATAGAAATCCTTTAGTATTCCATTAAGGGCTGCTATAAAATTCATATAGTGGTTCCTTAGATGGAACAAAACTTTTTTTCCCCTTTTAAGTCTTCCCTTTGCTTTTTCCGTTTTATGTTCATTTAAAAAAATTCTTTATTTTCTGATTAGAATTCACTCAGAATTTTATATAGTTGATCATTTTCATGACTTTCTGATATGTCACTTTTCTTCTAAACAATCTCTCTCACTAGTTAGTTAGCAGCAACAATATATTTACATTTTATACATCTCAAGGGTTTTTGTTTTCTTTTTCTTTTTTTCTTTTGAGATTACTTCTGTAGCCTCTAAACTCCAAATAAATAACCTGCTATTTTGGTACATGAAAGAAAAAAAATAAAAGAACAACTCATGGTATTTTGTTGTATTTTTAAAATTTTCATAAAAGATACTCAAGTTTTCATCATTATCATTTGCATAGGAAAAAATTTCCTTTCAGCTAGCAAAAATAAGCTTCTGCATTTTCTGTTGCATTGTACAATATTATTTAATATATAATTCTTTAGAACTAATTTTATTTACTGAACTTATCAATGCAACAGTTAAAATATGTATTTTAAGGTACGTTGGGAAAAGAGGGGCACAAGATAGGCCACTTTCTCTCCACTGAACTCATGCCAAACAAAGCTACCTATTACAAAATTATCTGAGAAATAAAAATCGGAGGAATGTCATATTTTTTTCTCTTGCTTCCTCACTTAGTTGGTACTATTCTCCAGGACAGTTCTAGTTAAACCACCCCTTATCTAGTATCACAAAACCCTCAAACATAAAAATAACGATAGGAACAATACAAAGTACTGATTCTGACATCTGTCCAATAGAAATACCATACATACATTTTGAAAGCCTAGTAGATAGCCACTAGAATTAAGTTTTTATACACAATGAGTGATTATTTTTATTTTTGGCTCCTTTTTAGCTGTTAGCTTTAGTCTATTTTTTATTTAAGTTACTTTGGCTTGGCCCAGAAATATAAAGTTGTATAAAATCACAAAAGATAAATGATTTTCAACTTCTCAAATAATCAGTAAGAAGACTGCAATTGTCTAAAAATAAAATATGATTTTATACCTACAGTGCACATGTCATCTACCTGAAGACTTGTCAGTTGACAACTTAGAACATGCATTTTGTGTTTCATTATTTAAATTTGAAGTTTTTGACTTCCACTTGTACTTTCTGACATAAATTGCACTAAATGCCTTGCCTTGTAATCATATAACATTCTTTTAGATTTTTTTCACTTAAACGTAACTGATCAGCCAAACAAAACAAAACAAAACAAAACAAAACAAAAACCTGATTTTTTATGGAATCTTATGAAATGTGGTCATTTTAGCATACATTTAATTTTCCATCCCAGTGTTTGGACTTTATTAAATTTTATTGTAAAAATTCTACCATCCAATAAATCAAAACTATTCACAAGTATTCATAAATATCTCACAGATCCATCTTCATATCTGATAGGAATATGGGAAAGAAAGCCTCTCCATGCAAGAGACAACAGATCCACGAAGAGATTCAGTCAGGTTCAAACATGTACTTTGCCCATGTTGATAATGTAATACATCATGTCTTATAGTTATGAAATTTCTGATTAATTTTGTTTTGCTATTTCAAAATAGTTGTGGATCTATAAGGATTTGTAAGAAATAATACAGAGAAATGCCATGTATCTTTTTCCATTTCCCCCTTAATGATAATGTCTTACAAATCTATTGTACAGTATCACAAATGGTATTGACATTAATATATATAGTCAAGATACAGAACATTTCCATCAGTACAAGATTCTCTTATGATGCCCTTTTATAACATACTCACTTCCCTCACACCCTCAACCCCTCCTTAACCTCTGAAAACTACCATCTTCTTCTCAATTTCTATCATTTTATCACTTCAAAAATGTTATATAAATGAAATAAAATAATATGCAATTTTTAGGATTTCTTTTAACTCAATATTATTCTCTGGAAATTGAACAAGATTGTTATTTGTATTTGTTCCTTTTTGATGAATGATATTCTATGGTATAAATGCACCAAAATTTGTTTAACTACTCATCCGTTAAGGACATTTGAATTGTTTTCACTTTGGGCTAGTATGAATAAAGCTGTTATAAAACTTCATGTACAGATTTCTGTGTAAATATGTCTTCATGATAAATCTTAGAAGTGCATTGCTGGATTGTGTGGTAATTATATGCATAGTTTATTAAGAAATTATCAAGCTGTTTTTGCAGAGTGTCTGTACCATTTTATATCCTAATCAGTAAAATATAAGTCATTCAGTTCCTCTCTATCCTCACCAGGATCTGGAATTGTCACTATTTTTTTGTTTTGTTTTGTTTTAGCCACTTTAAAAGGTATGCAGTGATATCTCATTGTGATGTTAATTTGCATTTACCTAATAGCTAATATGCTGAATATTTTTTCATGTGTTCATTTGCCATTCTTATATCCTCTACAGTGGTATATTTCTTCATGTCTTTTGTCAATTTACTAAATAGATTTTTGGGATAACTGGTTCGGTTTTGAGAGCTCTTTATATATTATAGACACTAATCTCTTGTCAAATATATGGTTTGCAATTTTTTTCCTATATCGTAACTTGTATTTTCCTATCCTTGATAAGATCTTTTACAGAGTGAAAGTTTTTAATTTTGATGAAGTCCAACTTACCCTCTTTTCCTTTTTGTGAAACATGCTTTTGGTGTTAAGTCTAAAAATTATTTGCCTGAATATTTTATCCTATGTTTATTTCTAAAAGTTTTATAGCTTTATAATTTACATTTAAGCCTCTGATTCACTTTGAGTTAATTTCTGTATAAAGCGTAAGGTTTACTATCTTCTAGATTTTGTATATTGTTTCATCTATCTGTAGCACTCCCTTGACTTTTTTCCTGTCTAATTTTTACTTGTCTTTCTGGAATCAGTTTTGGCAGCCATTTCTCCAGAAAGCTTTCACTGAATCTCTAAATCAGGATTAGATGCTACATATATGTGATTTACATCTTCCATTATTCATCCCATCATAGCTTGTATTATGCAATATTAAATTATTATCCAGTTTACGTGTCTTTATTGTGTTGTTAGATCTTTGAGGGAAGGAAAAATCTCTGCCTTGTTCATTTATCCCTAGTACTTAACACAGATTACTACTCAGTAAATATTTACTGAATGAATAGGTGAATAAAGGGTCCTGCTCCTTATACAAATCAAAGAGTGCAAATAGATATTTTTGATTGCCTGCTAATTCCAACCTTCATCAGATAAACCCCAAATCTTGCTCAATCTTCACTAGATGATCTAGAGCCATCAATAATAGTACAGTATATTTTTAACATCCACCACCAAATTACATTCTAAGCTATTTCTAGTTCACTGTATTGCCCTTTCTTAACTTTATTGAGGCAGCAGCAGAAGTAGAAAATAAACTTTACAGACATTGTACTAGTTCACTCTTATCTTTTGTGTTTCTTTCAAAATAAAAGACCTTTGGTAATAAAAGTCAAAGCCATTTTGGCATTTTGATTGCAACTCTCTTAAATCTATCTCTTTTAAAGGAGCTTCCTTTTATTAAAAGGAAAATTTAGTTCCACTGTTGACTAGTTTCAGTTAAAATACTTGTATCTATCAGGAATTCATAATTTTTCTACTCAATGGTCATCCAGATAAACTGTAGAATATATAGTTTGCATTTCTCTTTAACTGATTAATTATTATTTTCCACATTTTACCATTAAGTTAGTGCATTAATTGGGGTAGATTACCCAGGAAATCCTACTCAACAAGCTTAAGCAAAAATGAAATTGGTTTAACACAGATGGAAGCTCAAGGGATGCCAAGGACTTTATGAAATGGTGATCCAGGAATCCAAGTAATAACATTGGTCATTCTGGCTCTGTCTGTTTCTCTCTCTAGAGATTGCTTGCCCAAATTCACTTTCACTTTTTAAAATGCCTTTCTCTATTTAACTTTGTTTTAGGACACATTCTGCCTATGAGACACTAAGATGGATCTCAGAAACTATAGGCTACATAGTTCTTATATCCAGAGATAGAGTTCTTTCTTGAAACATCTTTAGAGCAAATTGCATAAAAGATTTGTTTGGTAATGTTAGGTGTTGCATGACCAGACAATGTGGAGTCTCATGCTTTTCTCAGTGATACAGTTGGATATACCTGGTACATACTGTAATCATTTCACTAGACCTACATAATTCAAAGAAGATAAATTTCCCAACAGGGAAAGAGGTAGTAGGCCACAAGAAGGAAATAAATCTAATGCATAATCTTCTCTCATATTTCAGTAAATTTGATCAATATTTTTGTATCTAAATAAGGTATCTACTTCTTAAATTAATATATATGTCTAAGCCCTCAAATAAAAAAAATCATCAGCTCAAACACATTTGAGTAGATACATATACAGACTGACATTAAAGAAAATTTTGAGATTTGCATGTATATCCAATTCAATCTAAACATTCATTATCTTTTTTTAAACATTCATTATCTTTAAATCGTGTATTATTATTATGTTTAGTACTTTAGTAATAACAATTATTGATAGAATACAATAAAGTGAAATTAGGCTCAATTATTTCATATTTTTAGAATGTAAATTAAATAAGTAGACCTATCATTCTAATTTATCCCATTGTTTATTTTATTAAAAGGAAGACCGTAATCTTCACATTGCACATGGAATTGCACAGTCTCCTTTCCATATTAATAATCATGGCCTACATAGAATTCCTACTTCTACCACCTCAGATATTGATTAATTCATATGTGTTTATATATACATATGCACATACACATCGCTATACAAAAATATGCTAGCAAACTGCAAAAGAGACAAGTAAAACACAAGCCAAATTAAACTATTCCAATAATTCCGAAAGACAAACTAAAGGTATTTAATATTTTCAAAATGTTTTTGAATCTAGTAAACATGTTTTTTCCAATGTATAACACACAGAAAATAGATACAGGGTTGGCTTTCAATTCACTCCCTCCATTAAGACAATCATGGACAACACAATATCATTAATAGTGAGACCCCAAATCTAAGCCACAAACCCAGGAAAAGCCTCAGGTGCTGACAGATTTCCCATCAATTCTTATAAAACCTGATTGTGGCAATTATCTCTAACATCAGAGAGTCTTTTCAGAATTTTTTAAGACCAGAATTATGTCTCAAGACATGAAAACTCCCTTGATCCCATAATCCTTAAAAAGATGACAAGGTAAGGAACAATTGGAGGATTTTCATCCTCTTTTACTCTCCTGAATAGAGAGTACAAGATTGTTTCCAAGGTTTAAGCTACGCACCTCAATGATATCATTCCTGCCCTCATACACTAAGATTAGGAAGGATTCATCCTGGGTAACTCTAAGAATATAATACCTGAAAAATATTTCCATTTAATCCATCAGTCACATCTCCCAAAAATCATAATACTGGTGAATCAGTAACTGTTTTTAAAAGGAAATAAATAAACTCAATAAAAAGCTATTGGGTGATCTTGTTCACCCCATTAGGTTGATCTGCTCAAAGAAAAATTTAAATCTCTAATTTGCTCATTATGCTTCAATGCTCATCTTACTTCCAGCCAAATTACCACAGCTCTCCTGCCATCTGGTCATCATTCAACTGTTGTTTTTCTGGTGTCAGGGAAATTTTAAACACACAGAAAAAGGCCCTAAGGGATTCTGGAATGGTTAGTGTTCATGCTAACCTCAGATTTCTTAGCTTAAAAAAAAAAGGTAGAGTCATGGAATTTGCTGTGCTGACCACTACAATCCTTTTTATCATAAAGATCTATGATCTTATCATTTTAGCCTGCAGTTTGGATTAAGACTAAATACTAATACCTGTATCATGAATGGAATTTATTGATTACAACCACCAATCAAATACCTAGTACTCACTCATTTAATCATTCGTGTACTTAATAACTGCTTATAGACTGCTTACCATGACACAGAGTAAGACATTCAAGATATAAAGATGAATGAAACACAGTTTTGCTTCTGAACTAGTGAGGAACATAAGCACAGATTTAAGTCATTATAATACACTACAGTAGGTGACAATTAAAGCTATTATTCATAAGAAGGATACTTTTCATATCTGTTATCTCTACAAATGAGTTCCCAGGACCCCAGTCATCCAACTGTTCAGTTAATGTGGAATCAGAAAACTGCATATAGAAACACCAGGTTAGATAAATTCACTTAAAAACTATCTCATTTACAACCAATTCAACTGATACAGCTGACATGTTTGTAGCCTAAAAATAGACTCAATTGTCTCAACAAGTTTTTGGTTTATATAGAGAGGACACCTCTCTTTGAGCTGATCTACTTACATATCTCTAACACTGAGTTACCTCCATCTATTACAAAACTTTTTATTTACATATAGAATGTGTGTTAATTAGGTTTTGTTACAATTTCTTTCCTCCCCCATGATTCCTTAAACACAATAAACTTTAATCAAGAAACTTAGGAAGGTACAACTTCTCTGAAAGGCAGAAAACTAGACAGAATACTCAAGAAGGAACTTTCAGTCTGAGCTGGAAGGATATAGAGATCATTATGAAAATGCTACTGGAATTATAGTCGCTGACTGATGAATCTAGGGATGACAAACATGGTTAGTCCCAATGTTAGGGAAGGTATTTGGCCAAACAGTACAATATGGATGGAAGAGTTGATTCAACCAGTTTGCTATGTTGTGGCTGGCCAGCATAAGTCTTACTGCTCAGGATTTGGTATATAACAGGCACCTACTTAAGAAGAAATTGTGGTTTCTAAAATCTATAGCCTGCACCCAAATGGCCTAATAAATGGCCCTATATTTACTGTCTAGGTATTGTTCTAAAATATTCTTTGTTTAAAAGTTGTTATTTTTTATAAGATACACTTTTTCTGATTTTTTTCTATAATCCTCTCTATACCAATCAACTTCGTAGCTCACAATTCTAGGCCCTGTATAATCTGGCTGCTTCTTGTCCATTCATACCTCCTCTTTTTACTGTTAACACACACTATAACCATACCAAACTATTATGATTCTCTAAGTCAAATATTATTTATTTTTTTATAAACACTAGTTTTCTGCCAGAAATATCCTCTCCTGACATTTTTGTCCATGTATTTCCTTCACACTGAAGATAATGTAGTACACCACATAGGAAGCTTTTTATACATTCTCTCTTCCTAAAGAAAAATTTCCTCTCCCTTATAAATGATCCAACATGTATTTTTAGGATACTACTTGCTACTGTAGCAAACAAACCCTAAGATTTCAGTGACATAATACAGTAAATGTTCTTTCTTATGTCATCTGTCAAATGCAGATGTTCTTGAACAGCTGGCAGTTTTCCCTCTATTATGTAGCTCCTTTTTGTGTATAGCTTCATTATTCCATTTGGTCTTATAGTCCTTTGCAACCAGGGAATGATGAAAGAGACTGCAGAATTTCATCCATCTCTTGAAAACCCTGATTCATAAGTGACACTATCAGTTTCTGTTTCATTCCGTTAATCAGAACTAGTCATATAACTATACCTGGGTGCAAAAGAGATTGGGAGATGCTGCTCCTGTTTGGGCACCCATCTTCTAGTGACAACGCCATGCAACAGAAAAAGAAGATGAACACTCAGTGGGTAGCTACCTGTCTATCCACACCACTGTAATAATACCTTCCCCCTCATCATGCCTATAACACTAAACAATTAATAAACATTTTATTAACAATAAGTATTTTATGATTTATAACATATTAGTATATTACTATATTATATGATTATATAGTATTATTTAGTATATAATAATTGTTTCATTAATATTAATAATATTAATAACTAACACTTTCGATAATTTATTACAGGACAGAAATTATACGAAGCCCAATTGTTTCTCACTTGCATTTTATGGAGTAGGAATTTCATTAGCTTTACTTAATACAAAAAGAAAATGATGCCGTAAAGAGGTTTAAGTCACTTGCTAGAGGTCATACTTAGGAATTTGCATTTCTGACCTTTTAATACAAGTACTTTGACTCAAGAATTCATAGTCTTATGCTTATGAATCTCTGTTGTCTCTCTTCCCTACTAGACTATACATTTTTTGACAGTAGTTGTGATTAAATTGTCTTTGTTTCACAGCTCCCTGCTCTATGTCTGCCCATAATAAGTTTTGAATTAATGCAGATGAGAGATCAAAATGCATATTTTGGTAAGAGTTAGGAATATGTAGAAAATTTGGAGAACACAGAAAAAGGCAGCCATGTACAGAGGCTTAGAGCAGAGATAGAAGACAGTTAAAATGGGGATGATGACATTAAAAAAGTTCAAGTGAGAGACAGCATATACCATAATTGAAACTGTTGTATTAGAAACCAGGCAAGAAATGTAGTAATTAGTAAAAGAGACATTGTAAAATTTAGTGACCAATAAGATGTGGGAAGTAAGAAAATGAGAATAATCAAAGATGGAAAAATTGAGTTGTAAGTACAATTAACCAAGACAGAAAAAAATGGGAAGGTGGAAAGTTTCTTTGAGTTAGATAATGGTTTCAATTTGAGTATACTAAGATTTTTCCTGAGATATACTGATGTATATGTTCTATAGACATGGATTTAAAAGTAGATGACATAGCCTAAAAAAAACCTCTGGGAAGTAGCAACATTTATAAATAAATGATAAAAGACAAATTAGTGTAAAAAGCAAGACCAATAAAAGAGATAGGAAGAAAGTCACAAGTGATTTTTTAAAAAAAAACACTTATAGTAGTAGAAGTAGTTGAAGTTGCAATGAGAAGTGAGAAAAAAAGTAGAAAGTTATCCAAATTTCTCTAAGGTTTTGAATACATATAGAAAACTTTAGATAGTGTGGTAACTATAGACAGATATGTGAATGAAAGAGCAAGATTCAAAATAGGAAATTTTGGAAATAGTTTCAAAATGAAGGGGAAAAAATGGAGTAGCTAGAAGGTATTGAGGAAGTAGGAAGGTATAAATGAAAAACAAACAAAACACTCAGAGGTAACTATAATGAGACCAGACACAAGAGGCTATTGTTTTTGTTCTAGTTGTTTTTTTGTTTTTTTTGTTTGTTTGTTTGTTTGTTTTGTTTTTTGAGAGACAGAGAGGAAAATATGCAAGAGGGTAGGGGAAGAGACAGAGGGAGAGAAATAATTTTAAGCAGGCTCCAAGCTCAGTATGGAGCCTGACACGGAGCTCCATCTCTCTACTCTGAGATCAAGACCTGAGCAGAAATCAAGAGTCAGATGCTTATCAGACTGAGCCACTCATGCACCCCAAGGCTCATTTTTCATTCCATTATAATCTAGGAGGAAGGAGGTAGACCCAAGTCTTCATAGCTATATGCTTGGAAATGGTAAGTTTGGAGCACTGTGAGAGTCAGTTTCAGCATTCTCTTTTTCCTCTCAAGTCGTAACTGTATTTGCTAAGTAAGGTGGTGTGTCATAGGAGATTGGAAGCAAATTATGGGGATTAAGGAGATCAAAACAGACTTGTTTTGAAATACAGAAATACAGTCACTACTCAAATTTTAGTTATCAATTTTCAGCACAATTTCCATAGCATTGGAATCTGTATCTCCTTGCTGAGGTTGTCATAACAAAGTATGAGAAACTGGGTGGTTTAAACAACAGAAATTTATTATGCCACAGTTTGGGAGGCTAAAAACCCAAGATCACAGTGTTGGCTGAGTTGGTTCCTTCTAAGAGCTGTGAGGAAGGATCCATTCTATGCTTCTCCCTGAACTTATGGTATTTTCAAGCAATCATTTCTGTCCCTTGCCTTATAGAAGCATCACCCTGTTATCTGGCTTCATTGTCTCATGGTGGTGTCTCTGTGTTCAAATTTACCTTTTTATAGGAACAGCAGATTAGGGGCCTATCTAACCCCAACGTGACCTTATCTCAACTACTTATATCTACAGTGACCATAGTGGGGGTTAAGGCTTTAACATGAATTTTGGAGGACACAATTCAATAACAGAACCCCACCATGGTGTGTTGTGATGGCAACGATGGAGAAAAGCATTTTCTTGATCTAAGATTTAAAAAATTGTCTTTATGTTAATTTTAACCACTTGAAATATGAAAATTTTATTAAAATACAACTTGGCTACTTTCACTTCAAGAATTCCCAACTGTCACAAGCAAAGACTATTTTCAATTTTCACAATAATCAACTTCTCTGTGCCAACTGACATTCTAATTTTTGAAACTCTATTTCTCCCACTTGCAGGATAATAATATCATTTTTCTTATTCTCTTATTTCTTTTGCTCAGACGTCATTGGGGAATTTTTTTCTTCTAAATTTTTTTTGAAATCTTCTAAATTTTTGAAACATGCCCAAATACTCTGTTGAAACCCATAGAATTATTATTTTTTTTTAATTCCGTGGATGCCAACATCTTTCTCTCTAGGCAAACTTCATTTCTAAGTTTCAAATTGTCCTTCCTGATTTCTCATAGTTAAAATTTAGTATTTAAAACATGAACTGAGAACTATTTCCTTGATGTCCTCTTCCCCCACACGCTCAAAAAATATCTACTTATTTGTATAATTTTCCTGTTGGTTTTAACTACAATGCCATTCTCTAAGTCTCTTACATCTGAAACATCAGATACCTTATTTCTCATTCTCCATAATCTAATTAGTTGTCAAGCAAAGTAAATCCTACCACCATCATCTACATCATATTCCTAAACTTTGTACTAGATGCCATTCTAATTGGGATCCATATTATTTCTTATGCATGTTACTAAAATAACTTCCTACTGAGTCTACCTTCTTTTTAACATTAACTGTTATTTCTTAAATTGAGATCAAATTCAACCTCTTAAGGACATATTAAATCATACTTTTGCTCATAAGTAGCCAATGCCTTCATATCAGATTCTGAATTAAGATTATTCTTATCAATATTTTTTCAATAGCTACATTAATTTTTTGACTTCAATAGATGTGTGAGATGAAAAAGGAAAGAAAAAAGAATGACATCTCAGATATTTACTTTAGTGGTTGGAAGGACAGATTATCTATTTAATAGAATAAAGATGACCTGGGGGATAAGGTTCACAAACATATAGGAGAGAAGAATTAAGCATGTTTTACTTTTTTTTTTTTCCCAGATGTTCAGAGAAGGTGTAAAATAAGTGACTGTATAGCAGACATTTGAGGAGACAAATTATTGAGTGACCACACCAGAAAAAAAAACAAAACAGAATACTTGAAGGGCACCAGACTGTTTATTATATACAAAGAAACAAGAGTTAAGTATGGGAATGTTAGCATAAAATAGCAAAGTGTAAATTTGACATAGGCAATTAAAAAAAAGATTTTATAACAAATGCAAAAGTTAAAAATAAGAATTCATTGAAGCATTAACAAAGATTGGACAAGGTTAAAGACAGAATTCAAATGTTTGCAAATAAAGTGTGAAGAGAAAGAAATAGAACCTACTAAGAGTGTGAATATGTGCTAGAAAATAGAGGCAGAAGGAATCATATACTTAGGCAAAATTTCAAAAGAATAGTAGAGAGAGAAAAGGACAAGATCATAACTGAAGAAATGATTATGGATCATTTTCCATACACCAATCCAGTGTTACAAAGCTCAAAAAATGTTAATATAACTTTAAAATATCTATTATCTACAAGTGAAATTACAGAGAACCCAACAAAACAGTAAAAATATATAAAAAGTATCCAGAAGGGGAAAAAAATCACTCTCACAAAAGCAACTGGCAATACCTGATTTCTCAATATCTACGATGGATCCGGAAACCCTGGAAATATATATAATGTACTGAAAGAAAATGATTGCCAGTCTAGAATATATTTATGGGTGAAATTAGCCTTAAAGAATGAAAGGGAAATATAGGATTCTTCATACAAATAATAGCTGAAAGAATTTACTATCAGAAAACTATTAATAAATACAAAAGAATGTTTTCAGGCAGATAGAAAATGGCCTTAGAAGGAAACTTACAGATGAAGCATGAAATAAAATATTTTAAATGTATTTTTACATATTCTATATAGAAAATATAGTTGCATATTTTAATGATTGTTAAAACATATGTTGTGCTATGTATTTTTATTTTATAGATAATTGCTTACAATTTTATTTTTATATACATTCTAAATTCCTTTATATATTTATGTTTATTTATTTATTTATTTATTTTCATTTACACATAAATATGTTTTTATAATTATATTTTATATAACTTTATATATGTCATATATGTATATATATATATAATTTTTATACTTTCTGCTGTCTTAAGTCTGGGATTATGACCGAGATCTAGAATCAACCTGAAGACCTCTTCTAAAGAAGTGTTAGTTCGAGGACTAGAAATTGATTAATGATAAAATCTATCATGACTCATCTATCATGACTTAGTTACCCATGCGCCAGTGGGAAATCTTGGGGAAATGATGGTATTTTGTAAATACTAGAAATTTTAGTAATAAGTTCAAACATCAAGCATAGCCAAACTTATTTTGTTACTGAATGCTGCTGACTAAACATTCATTATAAAGAAGGGATTATATACTTCTTTCATAACATGGAAAACCACCTCAACACATGGTAAGCAAAGATATATTAACTGGTAGGAATAGATGCAGGACAAAACCTGAGTGAAGAATATAAAAAAAAACTATACCTTGGAAAACTCTCATAAATACCCACTCAGTGATATACAACAGGTAATTTTCTAGACACTGAGCCAGTGGGAACTTAAGGCATTGTCAATTAAATATTTAAGTACCATGTACCTTAAGTTTTTTTACATTTATCCCTTTTTCCCTGTTTACTGCTGGATTTTTCACATTTATTCCAGAATGTTTTTTTTATCATAGTACTAGAAGTCCTAGCAACAGCAATCAGACAACAAAAAGAAATAAAAGGTATTCAAATTGGAAATGAGGAAGTCAAACTCTCTCTCTTCGCAGGTGACATGATACTTTTATATGGAAAACCCAAAAGACTTCACCCCCAAACTCCTAGAACTCATACAGCAATCCAGTAATGTGTCAGGATACAAAATCAATGCACAAAAATCAATTGCTTTCCTATACACTAACAATGAAAATATGGAAAGGGAAATTAGAGAATCGATTCCATTTACTGTATCACCAAGAACCATAAGATACCTGGGAATAAACCTAACCAAAGAGGTAAAGGATCTGTACTCGAGGAACTATAGAACACTCATGAAAGAAATTGAAGAAGACACAAAAAGGTGGAAAAGCATTCCATGCTCATGGATTGGAAGAATAAACATTGTTAAAATGTCTATACTGCCCAGAGCAAACTATACATTCAATGCCATCCCGATCAAAATTCCACCAGTTTTTTTCAAAGAGCTGGGACAAACAACCCAAAAATTTGTATGGAACCAGAAAAGACCCTGAATTGCTAAGGAAATGTTGAAAAAGAAAAACAAAGCTGGGGGCATCACATTGCCTGATTTCAAACTTTACTACAAAGCTGTGATCACCAAGACAGAATGTTTTTTTTAAATAGAAGTATAACCATGTCATGTCTTTACCTAAAATCTTTTATTTCCATTGTGACACAGAAAACTTTGAGTTCTCTAGAATAATAGAAAATCATTTTTCTTTTCCAATTCCCTCAATCCCCATCTCTTGCCACCGATCTGCAGATCTCTTGAAGTTCAGTCACACTGAGGTCCTAACAGTTTCTAAAACTTCTCTTAATCCTGGGGCACCTGGGTGTTTCCATAGGTCACTCTTGATTTTGGTTCAGGTCATGGTCTCAGGGTCCTGTGATCCAGCACCACTTGGGTCTCCATGCTCAATGGAGAGTCTGGTCAAGGATACTCTCTCTCCTTTTCCCTCTACCCTTCTCCTGGCTCATTCTTTCTCTCTTGCTGACTCTTCTTTCTCTCTCTCAAATAAATAAATAAAACTTTAAAACTTTTCTTAGTCTCTCTTGCCTACCTTGAGCCAGGTAGATTGATCTATCTTTAACCACCTCTTCCATAATTTTACTTAGGTAACTCTAATTTATTCCTTAGTGTTCTGCTAAAACATGGTACTCTTTATGAAGCTTTCTGTGACTTATGTAAGATGGCCTTCTTACAAGAAAGTATCCAAATTAATAAAATCATGAATGAAAGAGGAGAGATCACAACCAACACCAAAGAAATAAAAAAATTATACGATTATATTATGAGCAACTATACACCAGCAAATTTGACAATCTGGAGAAATGGATGCATTCCTAGAGCCATATAAATTATCAAAACTGAACCAGGAAGAAATAGAAAACCTGAACAGACCCATAACCTGTAAGGAGATTGAAGCAGTCATCAAAAATCTCCCAACAAACAAGAGCCCAGGGCCAGATGGCTTCCCAGGGGAATTCTACCAAAGATTTAAAGAAGAATTAACACCTATTTTCCTGAAAGTGTTCCAAAAAATAGAAATGGAAGGAAAACTTCCAAACTCATTTTATAAGGTCAGGATTACCTTGATTCCAAAACCAGACAAAGACCCCATCAAAAAGGAGAATTACAGACCAATATCCTTGATGAACATGGATCCTAAAATTCTCACCAAAATACTAGCCAACAGGATCCAGCAGTACATTAAAAGGATTATTTACCACAACCAAGTGGGATTTATTCCTGGGCTGCAAGGTTGGTTCAACATCAGCAAATCAATCAATGTGATACAATACATTAAAGAAAGAAAGAACAAGAACCATATGATACTTTCAATAGATGCTGAAGAAGCATTTGACAAAGTTCAGCATTCTTTCTTGATCAAAACTTTCCAGATTGTAGAAATAGAGGGTACATAGCTCAATATCATCAAAGCCATCTATGAAAAACCCACACAATCTACACATTTAACCCAATCCTTATCAAAATACCATCAATTTTTTTAAAGAAATGGAACAAATAATCCTAAAATTCATATAGTGCCAGAAAAGACCCCGAATAGCCAGAGGAATGTTGAAAAAGAAAACCAAAAGTTGGTGGCATCACAATTCCACACTTCAAGGTCTATTATGAAGCTGTAATCATCAAGGAAGTATGATACATGCACAGAAACAGAACATACATAGATCAATGGGACAGAATAGAGAGCCCAGAAGTAGACCCTCAGCTCTGTGGTCAACCAATCTTCAACAAAGCAGGAAAGAATGTCCAATGGAAAAAAGACAGTCTCTTCAATGAATGGTGTTGGGAAAACTGGACAGCCATATGCAGAAGAATGAAACTGGACCATTTCCTTATACCATACACAAAAACAGACTCAAAATGGATGAAAGACCTCAATATGAGACAGGAATTCATCAGAATCCTTGAGAACACAGGCAGCAACCTCTTTGACCTCAGCTGCAGCAACTTCTTCCTAGAAACAACACCAAAGACAAGGGAAGCAAGGGCAAAAATGAACTATTGGGACTTCATCAAGATCAAAAGCTTTGGCACAGCAAAGGAAACAGTTAACAAAACCAAAAGACAACTGACAGAATGGGAGAAGATATTTGCAAATGACTTATCCAGTCATTGCAAATGACTAGATAAAGGGCTAGATCCAAAATCTATAAAGAACTTCTCAAACTCAACACCTAAAGAAGCAAATAATCTAATCAAGAAATGAGCAGAAGACATGAATAGACATTTCTGCAAAGAACATCCAGATGGCCAACAGACACATGAAAAAGTGCTCAACATCACTCGGAATCAGGGAAATACAAATCAAAACCACAGTGAGATACCACCTCACACCAGTCAGAATGGCTAAAATTAGCAAATCAGGATACAATAGATGTTGGCGAGGATGAGGAGAAAGGGGAACTCTCCTATACAAGCTGGTGCAGCCACTCTGGAAAACAGTATGGAGTTTCCTCAAAAAGTTGAAAATAGAGCTACCCTACGACCCCGCAATTGCACTACTGGGTATTTACCCTAAAGATACAAATGTAGTGATCCACCAAAGGGGCACATGCACCCGAATATTTATAGCAGCAGTGCCCACAATAGCCAAACTATGGAAAGATGTCCATCAACAGATGAATGGATAAAGAACACACATACACACACACACACACACACACACACACACACACACACACACACACTGGAATACTATGCAGCCATCAAAAAAAATGAAATCTTGCCGTTTGCAAGGACATGGATGGAAGTAGAGGGTATCATGTGGAGTGAAATAAGTCAAACAGAGAAAGACAATTATCATATGATCTCTTTGATACGAGGAATTTGAGAGGCGGGGTAGGGAAGGAAAAAATGAAACAAGATGGGATCAGGAGGGAGAGAAACCATAAGAGACTCCAATCTCACGAAACAAAGTGAGGGTTGCTGGGGGGAGGGGAGGTAGGGATAGGGTGGCTGGGTTATGGACATTGGGGAGGGTATGCGCTATGGTGAGTGCTGTGAAATGTGTAAGCCTGATGATTCACAGACCTGTACCCCTAGGGCAAATAATATATTATATGTTAATAAAAAGAAAAAAGAAGATGGCCCTCTTACATACTACAAGAGTATATTGTGCATAGCTCATAACAATTTTTACTTTGTATGGCAATTCTCTACTCGGAAGTCTACCTCTAATACATGCTTATGTATTATACATGCTTATGTATTAATACCTCTAATACATACTAATGTATTAAGGGAAGGCATCATAACAGTTCTAAATAGCCTTTACATAAGTGGTTGAAATGGCAAAGAATACTTAGACATGAGTATAAACTGAAAGGTCTGATCAGGGTCCTGGGTTATATAGAAAGAAATTTAATTAAGTGATTTTATTTTGAACTCATCTGTCTTTAATAACATCAAATTTTTTTGAATTCTCAAAAGTATTTTTGTTGAAGTCCATATTTTTTATATCTTAAATTTCATTCTTGTTATGTACCTCATTTAGCCTACCTTTCTGAGCATATGGAATAATTATAAAATATCTTAATATACTATGTTATTAGTATAATATTATATAGTATATTTACATATAGTATACTTAATATATGTGCAGTAGATATAAAATAGCTGTTTTAACATGGTTATCTACTAATTCTATCATATGTGTGCTTTGAATACATTTCTAGGGATTGATTCCCCCCCACCAAAATTACAGGCAATATTTTCCTTTTTCTTTTTTTTTGGTCTCATAATTTCTGATTGGATATCAGTCACTGTGTTACTACCTTTTTGAGTCATGGGTTTCTTTAAATCCACCTCAAATTTTAAATTTCCTTAAATAGGGGCACCTGGTTGGCTCAGTGGGTTAAGGCCTCTCTCTTTGGCTCAGGTCATGATCTCAGGGTCCTGGGATTGAGCCCCGCATGGGGTTGTCTGCTCAGCAGAGAGCCTGCTTCCCCCTCTCTCTCTGCCTGCCTCTCTGCCTACTTGTAATCTCTCTCTCTATCAAATAAATAAAATCTTTAAAAAAATTTCTTTAAATACTTTAGGCTTTGTTCTTGCACAGAGTTAATTTATTTGAACAGTTTTATCTTTGAAGTTTGCTTTTAAACTTTATTAAGAAGATTCAGGATAACTTTTAGTCTAAGGCTAATCTTTACCACTCCCTATTACTGAAACCAGATATTTCTGAGACCTTCACTGGATACTTTGTGAATCAGCAGGTTTTTACACTCTGGCTATGAGAACACAAGTAATTCTTGGCCTTATGTGAAGACTGTTCCATTTATTTTTTGTGAACTTCAGCAGTTTCTTTACATGCATGTGTGGATAACTACTCAGGTTAAAGTTCAAGGAAAAACTTCAAGTCCCTGTAATACTCTCTGTGCAGCTTTTACTTCTATGGTACTCAGCCCTATAAAATGAGGTAAGAAAGATTCACTCCAAATTCTAAATTTGGCTTCCACTAGAGAGAGATGACTGGATTTTGCTTGGGGTCTATTTATGTGTACCATACCTTATAATGTCTCTAAGACCATAGGTTCGACAGTTATAGGGCTTATCTCAAATAATTCTTTCTCTCATGCATCACCACCCAATGTTGTTTGAGTTCCAATGCCTGTGAATTGTTGTTTGATAACAGATACCAAGCCACAAATTCAAAAATCTCAATAGTTTCCAAGTAAGATAACAAAATTATACCTCATCAAAATAAAGTACCTATTTTTGAAAATCAAAGACAAGTATAAAATTCTTAAAAGGATTCTATTAATAGTTCAGTAGATGCTATAAAGAATGAAAGGGTAATAACATGGATAAATTTTAAAAGATATTGGCATTACAGAAAAATAAAATACCCACGTGAATTAAAATGCATGAGAGCACTAGAAAGTAATTTAATGGTGGGAATTAATGAAGTTAAAGTGCCCTACAATCTATGAATTTTATTAAAATTAGTAAAAATATAATTGTATTAATCATCAAAAGGCCAAGGATAAATGTTGTATTATCTAGGCTGAGCTTAAAATATGGTAAGAGAATTGATAACTAGCAAGGCAATAGAAAAAAAATAGCATCTCGAAGGGCTTAATTCTACAGAAACAGGAAAGGAGACAATAAGAAATTCAGGTAAGGTGAGACAAAGAAAAGCCAATAATAAGATCGTAAATTTAGAGAAAAATAAAATAAATAAAGCAATCCAATTAAAGACAAAGTTTATCATACTAAATAAAATATTAAAATTATGTTTTATAATAGATATTCCTAAAATAAAAAATAAAGAACAAGAAAATAAAATAACAGGAAAATTGTTCATAACACATATTAAGTAAAAGAAGCTCAAATAACAAAACTTCTATTTCACAAAGTAGACTATGGATGAGAGCATTACTACAAATAAGAAGGGAACTTTATTATAGGAAAAATAACAAACCACAAAAAAAGTACGAAAATTTCTAAAACTGTGGAGTATCTAATAATATAGACTCAATTTATTAAAAAAAAAAAACCCCAAAGGAAAAATAGACAAACTCATAATTAAAGACAGTGGAGATTTTAACATACCATCTTCTTGGCAACTGATAAAAAAAGAAAAAGCAGATAAAAATATTGAAGGTTTGAGCAACACTTTAAAAAGTTGGTACTGGTAAACAGCACACAAAAAAGAAAGAAAGAAAGAAAGGAAAAACAATTCATCTTTCCAAGTATAAGAACAGTGAAAAAATAGATCATTTGCTGAAAGGTACCATATACAACAAAGGATTAAAATAATAAAATAATGTTTATTATCCATATTAAACTTAACCTAGAAATGAACAATTAAATGAAAAATATAACGATTTTTAAATTAAGAATATGAACAAATAATTCATGGGTCAAAAAGATATCAAAATAGAATCAAACTTTTTGAAGTACATTTAACAACAATATGGCATATAAAAATGTGAGATGCAATTATACTAGTGCTTCTAAAGAAACTAATAGCATTTAATAATAATTAAATTAAAATAAGCATCTTTCAAAAAATTGGGATTACATTCTAAGCTAAAGGAAATAAAGTAGATAGAAACAATAAACATAAGACAATATACAATCAAAATAGAACAATCATAATAGAGAAAATCAATAAATAGTTGACTTTTTAAAAAACTAATAAACCTAACACAATGCATTCTTCTCAACACCAACCAAAAAGAAAAGAGACAAAAGGCAAATGAGGAACAAATATATTATATCATAAATAGATATCACAAAAGGGTATCAATACAAATCTTATAGACATTAAATGGATAAGATTATTTTATAAAACTTATTTAATGAATTTTAAAATTCAGATAAAATACACAAATTTCTAGGCAGAAACTACCAAGATTTCTGAAAAAAGAAGACATCTGAATGGTAATATAATAGAATATTAAAGAAACTAAATGAATAATCTAAAAAATTTTCATTGATGTAATCTCCAGATAGAGTTGATCTACCAGTGTACTCTTCTAAACATATAATGAAGAAATCACATCAAAGTAACAAGCTCTTTCTGAGAATGGTAAAAGAAAAAAAATTTTTGAAAACCATTTTATGAAGCCAGGATGATTTTTATACTAACTGACAAGGACATTACTAAAAAGAAAATTTCAAACTAATAATTATAATATTAGCTATTAATCTAGTGATGTATAAAAAAAGCTTAAATATAACATGACCAAGTTAAGTTACCCTAAGAATATAAGGTTGGCTTAACAACTGGAAAACAGTAATATTCACTATGTCAACAATAAAAGAGAAAACATCATGATCATTTTAATTAGTGGTAAAAGCCAATTAAGAAATTAACAACTATCCATAATAAATATTCATAGCAAGGCAAAGATAAAAGAACATTTTATTAATTTGAAATATTATTTCTGTAAAATTCTCTAACAAATATTTCACTTACAGAAAAATCTTGCTAAATGTATACTCTGAAATTGAGAAAAATTTCATGTATGCCACTATTACTATTTCAACATACTTACTATATAAGTACATACTTACTACATATTCAACATTTTTACTAGAGTTGTTAGATTATAAGGCAAAAATAAATGAATAAATAAACAAATTAGAAATATAGGGATAGATAAATAAGACAGACTGAAGACAAAAACAAAAATAAAAATAAAATAAAAATAAAACTCTCACTATAAGTAGAATCATACCTAAAGATATGCAAATATTTACTTTATAAGGAAAGAATTATAAAGTAGCAGGGAGGTGTGAACTGTTCAATAATCTTTATGGAGGGGCACCTGGGTGGCTCAGTGGGTTAAAGCCTCTGCCTTTGGCTCAGGTCATGATCTCAGGGTCCTGGTTTCAAGCCCCGCATTGGGCTCTCTGCTCAGCAGGGAGCCTGCTTCCCCCTCTCTCTCTGCCTGCCTCTCTGCCTACTTGTGATCTCTCTCTCTCTCTCTCTCTGTCAAATAAATAAATAAAATCTTTTTTTTTAAAGATTTTATTTATTCATTTATTAGGAAAGAGAGTGAAAGAGAGCATGAGAGAGGAGAGGGGAGAGGGTCAGAGTGAGAAGCGGACTCCCCATGGAGCTGGGAGCCCGATGTGGGACTTGATCTCGGGACTCCGGGATCATGACCTGAGCCGAAGGCAGTTGCTCAACCAACTGAGCCACCCAGGCGCCCAATAAATAAAATCTTTAAAAAAAATAATCTTTATGGAATATTACTTAATTTCTTGTAAATGAATGAAGTTAGTGCTGCACTTCACAATTGAGGAAATAAATTCCAGATGATTTGGGTATGTTAGATGTTAAATATTGGGTATTTTAACTTATCATGAAAGTCTAAGCTATAAGGAGTTTATGCACTACCACTCCATCCTAACAAGTAAAAAGCTGAATAAACTGAAAAAGCAACAACTCTTCTTGGATCTGGAATAGAGAAGAGGATATAGGACAAACCATTACCCCCATGATTGGAGAGATAGGCGAATGAATATAGGGAGTCACCAGAGTAGAGATGCACAAGCAGAAACTATCCCAGGAACCAATGTCAGGTAGGAAAATCTAAACTGAGTTGAAATTGAAATTGAGTTGAATTATAAATTGTGTTGAATTATACGAGGCTCCAGGTAGACAAATGTAATAATAATTAAAAACTTCAAGGGGATCCAGTCAGAATGGGATTGTCCCCACAATATTGTAAGATTTACTTACAGGATCACAGCAGGCCCCTACATTAAATATCTGGGGGAAAAATGTTCTTATGCTTCTAGCAGAGGATGGAGAAAAACATTTCCAAATAAATTAAAGAAGTCTGTTCTTAACAAGACCTGCCATCAGGAGAACTACTTAACTAGACCCTAACTCGCTGGGATATTATTAGCACCTAAATGTACTAGAGGAAGGAAATGCCCAACTCCAGTCCCTTCTATCCATCCTGCTTCACCTAATGGGGGAGAAAAACTGAAAAAAGCCTTCTAAAGCTCTTGGTCCAGAAGCATAGGCTCACAAAAGATTGAGACCTAATCTTAGGATTATAGAATGCTTTTCCTTCCCCGACACTTCATAGCACATTACAAAAAGCCTATTTACAGCAGTTCTTTGTGCACAGTATATCATGTTGAACTACCAAGAAAAAAATTAAAAGATATACCAAAAGGCAAAAAGCACAATTTGAAGAAAAAGGGCAAGCATCTGAACCAGTCATGGCATGGATATTGGGATTATCAGACAGGGGATTTAAAACAATTATGATTAATATGCTAAGGACTCAGAGATAAAGTAGACAACATGCAAGAATAGATGGGCCTTGTAAACAGAGATGTGGAAAATCCTAAGAAAGAACCCATAAAATAAATGCTAGAGAGAAAACACTGTAATAGAAGTGAAGAATGCTTTTAATGGGCAGGACACAGCTGAGGAAAGAATTTCTGAGCTACAGGATATATCAACAGAATCCTTGAAAACTAAAAAGTAAAGAGAACAAAGACTGAAGAAAAAAAAATAAAGAACAGAATATCCAATGAGTTTGGAACAACAACAAAAGGTATAATGCACATGTATAGGCATATCAGAGAAGAAGAAAGACAGAAAAGAACAGAAGAAATATTGAAACAATAATGACTGAGGATATCCCCAAATTGAAGTCAGGCCATAAATACAGAAAGTTCAGAGAAATGAAGCAGGATAAATGCCAAAAAACAAAAACAAAAACAAACAAAAACAAACCTAAATGTATACATATTATTTTCAAACTACAGAAAATAAAAAAAATAAGGAAAATATTCTGAAACAAGTTTTACATCTGATTTCCCTCTGAAACTGTGCAAGCAAGAAGAGAATGAAGTGAAAAATTTGAAGTATTGAGAGAGAAAAACAAACATCACCAACCTAGATTTCTCTACCCTGCAAAATTTTTCAAAAGTGAAGGGGAAATAAAGACTCTCTTGAACAAACAATAATTGAGGGAATTTGTTGCCAAGAGATAGGCATTGCAAGAAAAGTTAAGAGAAGTTCTTGAGAAAGAAGTGAAATAATACAGGCCAGAAACTCTGCTCTACATAAAGAAAAGATGACCATAGAAAAAGGAATAAGTGAAGGTTAAAGGAAAATTTTTAATTTTCTTATTTTTTAATTGACCTAAAAGATAACAGTTTGTTCAAAATAATAACAGGATATTTAATTATGTTCTCCTATGCATATGTCATATATATTTATATACACTTATATATAAGTGAAATAAGATACAGAATGATACAAGATATGAAAAGATTATTTTATTATGAGAGGTAGCAGCCACACTACTCATGAACTGATACAGTGTTATATGAAAGTGAATTTGGATTAATTATGTATATTGTAAACTCTAGTTCAATCACTAAGTTTTTTAAAAAAGTAACTGATAATAAAGGAGAAAAAAAAGTCATATAAAATTAAATAATTAAAATCATATAAAATCTCAATTAAAATTACAAAGGAATAACAAGTATGGAAGATAAAAATAAGAACAAAGAACAGAGCAACAAGTAGAAAACAGTAATAAATATGGTAGATACTAATCCAACTGTATCAAAGATCATCAATGATCTAAATGCACCAACTTAAAGATAGAGATGATCAGAGTGTATCAAAAAACAAGACCCAATATGTCATCTATAAGATACCCATTTTAAATATAAAGACACATATGGATTAAAAGTAAACAGATGGAGAAAGATATTCCATTAAACACTAATCAAAAAGAAGCAGGAGTAGCTATATTAATTTCACACAGAGTATCCTTAAAAACAAGGGATATTATCAAGGATAAAGTTGGGCACTATATAATGATAAGGGGTCAACTGTCTGAAAAGATATAACAATCCTTAACACATCTACATTTAATACACATTTAATAACACAGCATTAAATTATGTGAGGCAAAAAGCAATAGAATTACAAAGACAAAACAGATTAATCTACTATTATAATTGAAGACTTTAGGATCCTTCTATCAGAAAGGGACAGATAGCAGGCAGAAAAATCAGTATGTATATTGCTGAACTCAACAACATCATCAGTCAATGAGGTATCTTGGATATGTATAGACTGCTTCAGCAGAATACACATTTTTCTCAAACAATCATGGAACATTCACCAATATAGACCACATTGTGGACCATAAAACATCTTAATGAATCTAAAAGAATAAAAATTATATGTCTGCTCTCTGACCATAGTGGAATTCAAAGAGAAATCAATAACATAAAGATAACAGGAAAATCATAAAATATGTGGAAAGTAAACATGCTTCTGGATGACACATGGATCAAAGCAGAAATCCCAAGAGAAATTTAAAATATTTTGAACTAAGTGAAAATGAAACTATAACTTTTTGAAATTTGTCAGAAGCAGTGGAAGCAGAGCTTGGGAGGAAATTTATAGTGGTGAATACATATATTGGAAAAGAATAAACAACTAAAATTAGTCATCCAAGTCCTTGCCTTCGGAAAGTTGAAAAAAAAAAAAGAATCCAAGTAAGAAGAAGAAAATATAAATAATAAGAATTAGAGCAAAAGTCTATACAATTGAAAACAGGAAATAGAAAAAAAAAGCAGAGAAACTAAAAGCTGATTCCTTCAAAAGATCAATAAAATTGGTAAGCTAATTAAGAAACAGAGAGGACATCACTGATAATATCAGAAATGAAAGAGAAAATGCCACTGTATATGGTATGGACATAAAAAATATTATAATGGAATACTATGAACATCTCTATGCCTATAAATTTGATAACTTAGATGAAATTTCTTAAAATTTTTTGAAAAAGAGAATTTTCAAAATTCACAGAAGAAAAATAGACAATCTGAATAGACCTGCGTTAATAAGCCTATTAAGAAAATCAGTGATTAATAATCTTCCCAAACAGAAAGTAGGCCCATTTGGGTCCCTTGGTGAGTTTTTTCTACCAAATATTTAAGGAATAAGTTATAATAATAATCTATAATCTCTTTTAGAGTATAGAAGCAGAGGGAACACTATAAGGCCAGCATTATTCTAGTACCAAAACATAAAAAAAAAAATATGGAGGAATATATCTCATGAACATAAACATAAAAATCCTCAACAAAATAGTAGCAAATCAAATCCAATGATGTATAGAAAGAATTGTATTCAACAACCAAATAGAATTTATCCTGTTTACAAACCTGCATTAATATTTGAAATCCAGTTAATGTAATCCATCACATCAGATATTAAAAAAGAAATATTACATGATCATGTTGACACATATAGATAGAAAAAGCATTTGATAAAATACAACATCCAACAGGTAAATAAAAATGTTATCTATTTTTAACAGATAAAAACTCAAATACAAGAAATAGAGAGGAACTTTCTCAGCTTGATAAATATCTCCCCCCCAAAAATCTACAGCTAAAATCATGAAAATTGGTGAGAAACTCAAAACTTTGCAACTAACATCAGATGTAAGACAAACATGTCCCTTCTACAACTCATTTTTGACATACAGGAAGTTCTAGCTAAATGCAATAATATAAGAACAGGAAATAAAAGGTACACAAATTGGGAAGAAAGAAATAAAACTTTGTTTGCAGATGACATGATTATCTACTTAGAGAATCCCAAAGAATTGAAGGGAAAAACAAATAAACAAAAACCAAAACAACTTCCAGAACTAATAAGCAATTATACCAAGGTTGCACCATACAAGGTTAATACACAAAAGTCAATTGCTTTCCTATATAGTAACGATGTACAAATGGAATTTGAAGTTTAAATTTAATACCATTCATAATAGTACCACACAAAAATTAAACACGTAGGTATAAAGCTAACAGAATATACAATATCTGTATGAGGAAAACTATAAAACTCCAATGAATAAAATAAAAAAAAAAAGAACTAAATAAGTTGAGACATTCCACGTCCATGAGTAGGAAGATTCAATATTGTCAAGATGATAGTTCTTCCCATACTGATCGATAAATTCAATGTAATCTCAATCAAAATATAAATAAATTATTTTACAGATATTGGAAAATTAATCCTAAAATTTGCCTGGAGAGGCAAAACACTCAGAACAACTAACACAATATTGAAGAAAAAGAACAAAGTTGGGGTACTGGCATTACTATACTTCAAGAAATACAATGAAACTACAATAAAGGAGACTGTGGTACTGGTGAAAGAATAAACAAATAGATCAGTGGAGTGAAACAGAGTCCCACAACAGACCCACATAACCAGAGTCACTTGGTCTTTTACAAAGAGCAATTGCGGTAAAATGGAGCAAAAACAGACATTTTAACAAATGGTGCTAGAACAACTGGCCATCCACATGTGAAAAAAATTAATCTAGATGCAGACTTTCCACCTTTCCTAAAAATTAACTCAAAATAAATCAGACTCAAATTTAAAGGACAGAACTATAAATTCCTAGAATATAAGCACGAAAACCTAGATCACTTTGGATATGACAATAACTTTTTAGATAGAACAACAAAGACATAATCCATGAAAGACATGATAGGTAAATTGGACTTCATTAAGATTAAAGCCTTCTGTTCTACAAAAACCCCGGTTGTTGATTTGTACAGCAAGCTTACGTTTAATGTTATAAGAAACCATCAAACTGTCTTCCAAAGTGATAGTGTCATTTTGTGTTCCGATCAGGAATGAATGCAAGTTCCTATTGTTCCATATCCTCAACAATATTTGGTGTTGTCCAGTGTTCTGAATTTTAACCATTGAAATAGTAATGGTATCTCATTGTTTTAATTTCCATTTCCGTGATGATATATAATGTGTATCATTTTTCATATGCTTATTTTCTCTCTGCATATCTTCTTTGTTGAGGTGTTTGTTAAATTATTTAGTCCATTTTTGCGGGGAGGGGGTTGTTATAATGATGGTTGCATGTAATTATACATTTGTCCAAAGCCATTGAGTGGATAACACTCAATAACCCTGAAGAAAACTATGTACTTTGGGTGATTATGATGTGTCAGTGGAGGTTCATCAATTGTAACATATGTATCCCTCCGGTGAGGGTGTGGATAATAGGGGAGATTATACATGTGCGTGGGTCACAGTGGGAATATGGGAAACCTCTGTACCTTTCCCTCAGTTTTGCTGTGAACCTAAAACTGTTTCCAAAATTATCTTAATAATTTTTTAAAAAATTTATTAATAAAAGCTATAAACACTGTTATGGAGAAAGTTTAATTATGTATTATTTTGAAAATGTTGTTTAATAAAGAAATTATGATTTCTCCCTTGTGATGATTAGAAGCAGAAATAACCTAAGTGTAAAAGGACATCCAGTTAATACTCTGCAATATCCAAAATATGTTCTTGAAACTTATTTATTAAATGACAGGTGGACATGTTATAAATAAAATATAGAAATATATGTATAGATGTCATATATTGGTATACAAGAAGCTTTAAGATAGATATTTACCAGCTTGTTTTTAGTGATTATCACTGAGTGGTTTTTATGTTTCCTTATCTCCTTTAAACATTTCTTTATTGTTCAGCTGTTCTTTAATGAATTTGTATTATATAATTAAAACGTAATCTAAGTAATGCTTTAATATTTTAGAATTCAATTACTTAAAAAGTTGCAACAAAACACTCTTCTACTACATTTCCTTACCACAGCCTACTCCCAGGATATAATACTTTTCAATTAAGTCTTTACTGTTTGTATTGCTTCATATATCTAAATAACGCAGCTTTTTTTTTTTTAATATGTTTATCTTTAGTGATCCGAGATTCTGCAAGACACATTGATATACCCAGAACTGGGTGGAAATACAGCTTTCTCAGCGGTGCTGCCGCCAACCTGGGAGGGAAGGGCTGGATGCTGGCTGGAGACCCTCCCCCACCAGGTACAGTTCTAACCTCGCAGGGAGTCTCAGTGCCTTGTCTCCATGGAAACCAGCCCAGCACTGGGATGTAGCTCTAGGGAGTCCATAGGACCACAGCCTACTCCCAGGAGGTAATACTCTTCAATTTAGTCTTTACTGTTTGTATTGCTTCATATATCTAAATAACGCAGCTATCTTTTTTCTTATAAATTATAATCCCGGATGTTTTAAAATAATATCTATAATTTTACTCTATTTCAAGTGAATTTCTTCAATAATAAACTATATAATAAGTTGGGTATCATTAAAAGTAATAATAAAGTTTCTGTGTTATTTGGGAAAAAAATATCCAAATGAATACAGAATTTAACAATTTTATATCTACATGAGTATGTACATAGCTCTCTTCCCTAAATTTTTTCAATATTAAAAAAGAATCACTATTTTTTCAATCACTATTTACACGTTATATAATCAAAAATTTTAATACTAGTCAGCCATAATGTTTACATATATAGTGCATTTAGTTTTCCCTGAAATTAAAACATACCCTTATTTTTCCATGATTTCCTACATATCTCTGATTAATTTATCCCAATATTGTGATAAAATGGCAGAATGAACCTTAATATTCTCTATTACATCAGGTAATTTATCATTTTCCTTTTATCTTCTCCCATCACTTTCCTTTTATTTCCTCCCTTCCTCCTTCTCTCTCCCTTTCTTTTCTTCTCTTTCTTTCTTGCTTGCTTTCTGATACAACAGAGGTGTTTAATCTTTTGTTCTCATCTGACTACACTGCTCTTCAGGCTAGCTATAATTCTTGGAAAGCTCTTAGACTACTTTTCAAATATTCCTTTCATATCCCTCCTGTTTTCTGAATTCCATAACTTCTTATTCCTTGGATTGCTCCTTTATTTTGTTGGAATTCATTCTCCTGTTCTTCGCTGAGAAAAGGTTATAAGAGGTAGACTTTTAAAATTCATGTCTGAAAACTACATTTTTTAAAAGATTTATTTATTTGAGAGAGAGAGAGAGGTGGAGGGGAAAGAGAGAGAGAGAGAGGTGGAGGGGAAAGAGAGAGAGAGAGAGAGAGAGAGAGAGATGCAGAGGGAAAGAATCCCAAGCCGATTCCCTGTGGCTCAATGTGGGGCTTGATCTCATAACCCTAGGATCATGACCCAAGCCAAAATCAACTTAGCTAACCAGGTGCCCCCAAAATATCTTTATGTTAACCTCACACCTGAGTGATCATTTATAGAAATTTATTTTGAAAATTGTTTTCTGTCATTGTACCACTGCTACCTAACTTGCAGGGTTGACAGTCTGAGGCAATCCAGATTCTTATCATTTTTAATCTTATGCATGTCTTACTCCTCCTTTATTTTTTGTTTGTAGGAGGAGGTTGGGAGTCTCATCATTCACTATACCGCATTCCTCTTTTTTCAGTACAGTGTCTGACTGTTGCTATTCATGGTGCCCACTGACCTCAAATACCCTTCAACGTTCCAGAAAAACAAACATAACTTCTCTTGTTTGAGTATATAGTGGGTAATCATCTGGCTGCATGCAGTGAAGAGGGAAAATCTGTGTTTTTAATGATCCTCTAAAATCTACCATGTTCTCAATCTGTCTTTAATTCTATGCCTCAACACTACGGAAGGAGACAATGTGGATTGACTACCTAATTTCATCACATCCTCCTCCTAAGGGTCACTTTATGAATCTGGCTACACAAATTAGAGTTGTGTGGTTTGGAAGGTAGAAGTGAGGCACGGGCCATTCTTCTGGTACCTTTGGTAGTTTCTTTTGACGTGCAAGGTTATATAGAAAAGGGGAATTCTGAGTAGTAGCATCCCATTGTCTATTCTCCAGCTTCCTAAATACAAAGGCAGGATTACAAGAAGCAATATGGGTATGCTCTTGAGCTCAAAACTTTACAGCCACCTCATGGTCAATGCCCTTGGAGTTTATGTTCTTTATTAGTCTGATAATCCTTCCTAGGGGGTGGGCACATCTAGAATTTGTTTCACCAGTCCTTCCCATAACTGTGTAAGAAACTACCATCCTCTATTAAGTTATCTCCTTCTTAAAATGCTTTATTCTATAAATGAGACCATGCTTGACCATCTACCTTCAGTAGAACCTGATACCTTCAATTCTTAAACTCTTTTAGAGACCCATGAATTAAATCTGCATGGCTTCTGATTGTGTCTATCACTTTTAAGTTCTTTGGTTCAATTGTTTTGACTTTTATTTTACTCTTCTAAAAATTGCTGCTATCTATCAACTGCTGGCACGTTTACCTATTTTTTCTGTCCTTTTGGATTTATATATACTTAAATATTTTCTGAGAGAAGTGGGGGAAATTTGAGGAAAAGATGAGAATCAATATTTTTGTTCAGTTTATCATTTTAATATGATTTATCTTTGAATTACTTTTTGATAAATAATCAATGAGAAAAATTGGAAAAAGAATGTTTTACATAAATTATATCTTGAATTCTTGTTTTTATGGCATTCCAGTATAGAAAAAAATAGGAAACTCAACAGAAAAAAGGGGAAAATGAAAAGAAATAGGGAGTGGACTCTCAAAATAAGGTGATAAATAGAGTCTGAGTAGAAACACAGTCAAACCTGGTATGAGGTGGTTAAAATATACACAACGCCTAATATTTAATTGTTAGTTATTTCCTGCCATTTTCCATGTCATACAGTCATATAATTCCATAATATTTTAGAGAATGAAAAAGAAAGCAGGTCAATAAATGGAATGAACTGGAATACTGTTGTTGAAGATGAGTTGCTGCATGAAGAATTAAATAGGAAGTAGAAATTCTGAGGTGATAGGGACAAGAGTTAAGATTTATTTATTTTCAGAGAGAGAGAGAGCACATGAGCTGGAGGGGGAGAGGGAGAGAGAATATTAAACAGATTCCCTGCTGAGCACAGAGCCTGATGTGGGGTTCAGTCCCATGACCAGGAGATCACAACCTGAGCTGAAACCAAGAGTCGGGGGTTTAACCATCTGTGCCAACCCAGGTGTCCCTCTAATTCATCATATCTTAAGGTAACTGACAAATATCGGCGATGGAACTTAATTGCCCTGAGTAGTTGGGATGATGATTTAAGCCATTCTATTAGTAGATTTTAAAAATCGGAAGTGAACCTTATAGCATCAAAATCTACTATATATCACTGAAATGATTAATTTAATTCTGACATAAATGTCTATATCTGGGAAGCAGATGGAAGATCATTCTACTCAGCTATCTTTCTACATGTATGTATAAATCATCCAAATTTTGTAGGTATTTACTCTGAACAAGTGGACATGTAACAACCTCCCTTGAGAGATCAAGGAGAGATCAGTTCCTTATTACTCTGACAGTCAAGAAGTCTATTTTAATTTAATGTATATACCTTATTAATCATAATTAAAGATGTCACTGAAAGTGCCTAAACCAAAGGAGATCATTTGGTGATAAAGACTGTAATTTTAATATGTCCACACCCAGAAAATGATTAAGGAGTAAAAGATGTCTGGAGGGGGGAAAATCTGTGTAGTATAAAAGCACATTGAACTAGGAATAAAAAAATGTGCATTTTACCCTCAGTTTTACACACCAAAAGGAACACTGTACTCCTCTGCAAACAAATTACCTCTCTGGGTAGCAGCTGTCTAGCCTGAGTAACAAAGAAACACAAGCAGGAAAAACAGGATTGAGGTTACAAGATCATTAAGGTCCCTTCTTGCTCTAAGACTCATTCATTCATTCATTCATTCATTTTTACTTATTATTTCCAAAGCTACATCATATTTAAGGAAGCAGAGCTTTAGAGACAGCAGCCTAAGTTTCTGAGACCTCTTTTTTTTTTTTTCCTGAGACTTCTTTCTTAATCATCAATGGCAGTCAGGAATATATTTTCTCAGAGTAAAGATGACTCTAGGAACATAAATGCCTGAGTAAGTGTATTGAATTTTCTTTAAATCTGCTTTCAAATAACAGTGGTCTCAGTTTAACAGTTGTATAGGTGTTTTTAAACAATTCATCTCTATCTCACTTTAATTAAACATGCACTTTCTCCAGTGCCCACACTTGTAAAAATGGAGTTTGCAATTTGACATGATGATATTATAGTATTGAGCAATATGTGAATTGGTTTAAAAGTAACCAGAGTTGAAGCATACATCAATCACCACAAGTGCAAACGCAGGTCACTAAAGCTGTCAATTTCAATCAGCTCTGTAATTAAATACATCACCAATATAGATTTTTGTAAGAATGTCACTTGTTCTTCAGATGTCTGCTATGAGGACAAATCACACTTCAGTGTCTCTGCATAGGCATGCTAAATATAGTATTTTTAAAAGCAGAACATCTTCATCCATCTTTCTCTGATTTGTTAAGTAGAAATCCATTTACTAATGTGTAGTCTAAAAGCTACGTTTTTAAATATATATTTGAACTGCCTTCCATTAATTAAAATGTTGCAATATCTCAGTTGGCATTTTAAACTCATCTTTCACACCTTCAGTGGCATTTGTTATGAAATAAATAGATAACGGATAATAATCACCTTTTAAAAGGCTGAACAATTGTAATTATGTATAATTTGTAATTAGAGAGTCTTTATTATGTGTTCAAAAAGCAGAAGATGCTTTTGGTTATGAAGAAATAAATTATTCATTTTGATTTCAGTGTGAGCACAAAAGTATTTCACATTTAGAAAAATCTTTTACCTTTTTTTTAAACAGCTATATAGTGTCATCTCCTTCTATTACACTTACCACTACATGGGAAAAGACTGCAACAAAGCCGTATTACCAAATATATATTGCCTGCCATTTGATTTAATCTTCAAATAAGCTCCAGGAAGCAGGTCCCTGGACAGTTAATCTTTAGTTTTGTAGCCCATACACATTTTCAATAAGGTTACTGGGGAATTAGGCCCAGTAGGGAGAGGAAAAGCATATTGTCTTATTCCACAGGCAGCTGTTGTGAGCCCTGTTAGCAAATTATAACTTCCTTAATTATGAAATACTTTATTAGTAGAATCTCTATCATTATGTCAGTGCTTGTCAAAGAAAGTCATTGTAAATTTTTAGTATAGAGTTCCAATCAGTTTTAAAAAATTCTCTTAGCTAATAACATATTCCATATGTTTCTCATCACAAGGATCATCAAAAAACAAAGCTGGATTATACAATGCAAAGTAAGGAACAGAGACTCATAGCTAGGACCTTAGGAGAGATAGTAATCAAAACACTTGAGGAAAGGTGCTATATAAATAAAAATAAATAGTAACTGACCAGTTTGGTTTGTGTTGCTGTTCTCATTAATAAAACACACATGCCCTTTCTCAAGCATCTTTTAAATTATTCCTATTTAAACAGTAATATGAAACAACAACAAATTATTTGATAAACAAAAGACATGAATCATCTGGAAAAAATCGTAAAAGCTTAATATCACTCTGAGTGCCATCCAGAAAAAAAAAAATTAAACAGTTAAAGGAACATAAAGCAAGGGGACATTAACCACAAGTTGCTGACTTGAGGTTTTTGGGTTTTTTGTTTTTCTTTGTGGTCAGCAATAGCATGAAATAACTCAGGAACAATTTTCAGAGAATTATTGTACCTACCAATTTATTTTGAAATGATCTTTATAAGTTAAGGCCCCACGTATATAAAACTACATGTTGGCTTCACCTAGATCTTAAACAGCATAAGAATATTCTCACTTGATTTGTTTTAGCTCCTCTGATCTTCATGTGTACCTTCATTCATTGTTCTTGAAATGCATGTACAGCAAGGTATCATTTTTTTCCAGAACAAATAATAAATGAATAGGAAAAAAATGTGAAATTGAGTTAAAAAAAATGAAAAAGGTGAAACCAATCAAATTTGCATTGACTTTCTTGGAGCTATGTGGCATGCTGGTTCTGAAAGAGCTTTTACCTGTCCTCCGAAATGAAAATACAGTCACTCCCTGGATGCTGTAGTAAACATTCTCTAACTCCCTGTTTCAGCATTTTTCACAAAATCCTCGTAGCTGTTTCAACGATTTCACCAGTTTCTCAGTCCCTTCCATATCTTCCAACATCTCACACAGCAGCGCTCATCTCTTACGTCACAGAAAAGCAAACAAATAAGTAAAGAATAGAGTTCAACGGGTAGAAAATCTCAGTCTACACCTTGTACACCCACCATTCCTTTTAATGTTCACGGATGAATTAGCTTTCTTGGGTGTAAAAGTCAAACAATGTGCCATTCTCTTGGGATTATGATCATTATTATTCACCATCACTTGCCTCCATTAATTATGTCTTACTCTTGCCCTATTTCTCCATCCTCTCCTCTTTAACTGTTAACATTCTTCCTGGTCTACATATAAACAATGTCAAGTTTTCTTCTTCTTTAATGTTATAATGTCCTCTCAACTCTATATTTTTCTCTAACAAGTGAAATTCTCACTTGGTTCTTCTCACTACTTCTCAAAAGTAGATTTTGCCACTATTTCTCTCTTGTCAGACACTAGTAAAATTGTCTCTAAAGTCAGTGGTAATTTGTAGCCAATATATTACTTCCTTCTTTATCATTTGACATTGTTGACTTTTCTCTGATTTCTAGAAAGCAACTCTTTCCTCTGTAGTGAGACTTTTCCAGGTACTTATCTGTTGAAGGTGGTGCCCCCACCCCATCTCTCGTACTTATGGGTATCTAGATCATTCCACACTCTATTTGATGACACTAGAAAAACTTTACTTCTGAGTTCTAGATATATAGCAAGTTCATTTTAGATGTTCAATGTCATCTTTATTCTCTCTTCACAATTGATCCTTTCCTATGCTTATATTTCCCTGTCTTAGGAAGGGTTCTCTCTGCCCTGGTAGGAGAAGATTGAGAAGACAATATGTAATGCCTACATGAAAGAAATTAGGTTTTTGTTTTTGTTTGCTTTTAAAGTTCTGTGTTCCTATGACAGTTAAAGGCTAACTAGCTTTGTATTTAAATGATTTAAATTAAATTTAAATTAAATGAAAAAAGCAAACAAAAATAAAAACCACACTTATCTTAGTAATGGATTTTGTTACAAATAATAGCATTTATTGTTAATATCAGCAAATATAATAAAACTGATGATACTGATGATAAGAGGATGATAAATTTTTCCTTTATATTTTTGCATTCTTAGCCAAGATCCCTACAGTAAAAGATAGATTAACAAGAGAAAAACAAATAGAAGTCTACTAATACGTGTACCTCGTGAGTATATGAGATACCCAGGGAAAAAATGAGTAACTCTCTGAGGTGGCTTAGAATTCAGGTTTAAATGTCATCTTCATAGGGAAAGGGGTGGGAGACCTCTTGGGAGAATAATTAATTTTTAGGAAAGATGACTAGGCCCTTAGAAGACTAGATGGGAAGTATGATAGTTTGTGACAAAGTTGTCTGAATGTGGCATCCACTTCTCATCTCTTCTTCTGTGATGAGTTAGTCTTTTCTGGATGATAAAACAGTGGGAGGGCATTTATGACAATTGAATTACTTTTGAAGAATCTATTTATAGATAGATGAAGGGGTATTTAGAGAAAGCTTCTCCATTTATTGTTTTTCCAGTGCCTACAGCTCAAAATAATCAATATAACAAGGTGGCATATTTGTGGTTGGCATATTCTGCTGTTCTTCAACATCTAAATTTGCTTAATTCTCTGGAGAATATACACAAATCTTAAATTAATATTGGCCTTCTCGTGTAAGAACAAATTTTAAAAAACAGATATAACATTATTATTTTTAAACTCATCCATTTATTTTCTAGCTTCTCACAATACTGCTTTGTAGAAAAGAATCAACCACAAACCCCTAGTTGATTTCAATCATTAGTAAAATGCCATCAAACAATAATAACTGTCACTTAAAGAAGATAATATATGGTGAAATTAAAATTAAATTGTGCATTCAAATGGAAATCAACATAAAGTAGATCCAACCTTTAGGATAGTTGAAAAATTTCTTCTTATATAACATAGGGTCTGGTAGACTAATATAATGAATTTCCAGAATCTTTAAAAAGGAAGATGAAATAACTTTATTTTTTTTTCAAAATATATCCTTGTTTGAGACCCTGAATGTCAAGTGCAAATAAAAAATTTTGTGTTATGAGTGTCCTAACAGCTCTAAACAAATTAGGAATAATGATAGTAGTATTACTGAAAAAGAATTAAGATAGAAAATTTAAAATCATGGATAGTAAGTAATCTATTATTGCTTATAAAGTTTTAAATTAATTTTTTAAAAATTCATAAGGAAAGTTCAAATGAATGCTTTACAAATCCATAGGAAAATAAAGAAATATATAATACCAAAATAGATTGGAAGGTTTAAGGGATATTATTATAGTCTACCCATGGTGAATTTAAGATAAGCTACATTAAAATATTATTCATAAATAACACAAAATGGCCTGTTTGAAAAGAAGTAGTTGTTGGTTTCTAAAGGTCTATGCTCCCTCATGAGTTACTGGCTAGCTAGTTTTGTGGATTAAAATGATCAAGTGGTCTACAGGGACAAGAAGAAGGCCTTGGGCAACCACTCACCTTACACTGTAAAACCCTTTCTTATAAAATTAAACAAAGAATGAGTTGCATTGAACTCTGCTCACTTTTGCTTTGCTTCTTTTATCTTATCTATTTGAAACTCAAGAAGCAATGCTGTATGAAAGCATTAAGGTTGATTTCATTTGTGATTTGAAGAATATCCATATTACAGATTATTAAATTAATGGCAATCTAACCTTGAAAGCACCTCTATCCGCTGAAAGAGCAACACTTCATCACCTGTTTTGATTCATTAATGTATCATTTAACTTGGTATGACACATGTTCAGCAGTTATAATTACATTATGGTCTTCCTATTACATCAACTCTGCTCCAAGTTTCTGTCACCACAAGTCCAATTTTCAACATAGAGCAATCCACTGCACTCTTTCCTTATTAGTGTCATCTTTAATGTAGCAGAGAGGCTGAACCATTACTTGGCACTGAGAGTTTAACAGCAATTAACCCCTGCTCTATCCCCAGGGAGAAGTACATCAGCAACTTGCCAAAACACTGTAAACAAGCTGGCCAAGATCAATGTGCAACCACGCTGGCTGCAGAGCACCTAGTGTATTAATTTAGGATTGATATATGGGGGAAAGAGGAGAAAACGGTCTGCATGAAATTAACCTAAGTCACTCCCCTACCCTAAACTGGAAATATTTCTTCCCAAAGATAGATACAGAATAAAAGAAAGAAAGAAAGAAAGAAAGCAACGAACATCCTGCTTACAGTTAGCAAATACACTGCATGTTTATTCAGCTTTATTGCCATAGGAAAATAATTATTGAATTGATTATTTTGCAGGATGGTTTTTTGAAAATGGAAAATGAAATGCATAAAGGATGTATTCACATAATATAAAGGTCCAATTCAAGAAGTAAATGACAAAACAAACTCAAATTTTGAGATATTCTTTAATTGTTCTAGTATACAACTTTCTGGCAAGGGGCACCACACGTGGTTCATCTGTAAACTTCAACATTAGGAAATTCTTGGCATGAAGAAGTAAGTAGCTCTGAAAGTTGATGGTACAAACTCTCAAAGAGTGCAGAGCAAGAGCCCAGAGTGGAAGGCTGGTCTGACACTTTCTAGACTCATCCTGCAATAATCTGTAACTGCAGAAAGCTGGGGTATAAAGCTGAATACTTTCCTACTGCAGTCTCCTGAAAGTGAAGGAACATTCTGTTCGGGTAAGTGTCTGCTATAAGTATAAGGAATGTGAAAATATCCAGAGGGCTCATCTAGACCCAGACCAAAGATTTAGCTTGTTACCTCATTATAGTGCATTGAAAAAAAACGAAAGGTTATAACTCTAAAATGTGCTATTATTTTGTTATTTACATTCATTCTTCTTAGTCACATTCATTTGCTTCTACTATGTATTTTTTAACATTACCATTTTAAGATTGGCACCATACATCACCACTCCCAATATAATAACAACTGAACTTCATACTAGATGGTAGCCTGAGCTTTACCTTGGACTGAAACAATAAGCTCTTGTAGATAAAAAAAAATTTCCTTTGTACGTAAAACTAATTTATTAGTTTGCCTGCATTGCTTTCCTCTCCATATTTCTTTGCAGGCTTGGCAGTCTTTTCTGTAATTGTCTTATTGCTGTTCTTTGTTTATTTAAATAGTCAAGTTTCTCTAGACTTGGGAAGCCCTGGGTTTCTAACACATTTCAGAAACAGAGGAAAGTATAGATGATTTTATTTGGGGATATTTTCTTATTATTTATTTTATACAAAATCCCAATTTCCTTCAGAATATGGATCTATGAGAGATGATGAGTAATGGAAATTAGTTAACGTTGTGGCAAAAACTGGTTTTATACTTCCAGAAAATATTTCTATTCTAAATAACTATCAAATGATACATCCATAAATATAGGTAGTTTTCATACAAAACTTATTAAATCATTGCTTATATACATGCTAGTTTTAAAACAAACATTCCAGGCTGCCTTATCTTATTACTCAATTACATTTGCTACACATGACTACTCCTTTCTTGAAATACTGTCTTCACTTGGCCTTGAGGATATCACACTTCTAGATTTTTTTCTTTTCTTTTTTTAAGATTTTATTCATTTATTTGACAGAGAGAGTGAAAGAGCACAAGCAGGCAAAGAGGCAGGCAGAGAGAGAGAGGGAAGCAGGCTCCCTGCTGAGTAGAGAGCCCGATGCGGGGCTCGATCCCAGGACCCTGGGATCATGACCTAAGCCAAAGGCAGTCACTTAACCAACTGAGTCACCCAGGTGCCCTAGATTTTCTTTTATGTTGTGTTCTTCTTTTAGCCTCCTTCACTGGATTGTCCACCTCTTTCCTTCCCTCTATCTGAATGACCCCAGGGGTTAGTACTGGAATTTATTACATAGTCTCTGCCCAGTGATTTCACCCAGTTATAACCTCCTAAATGTCACTTGAAAGACTGAAAACTCATAAAATTCTTCATCAGATTCCAACTCCTTCCTTGAGATACACATATGCATATTCAGCCCCTTACTCTCCTTCACCAGGAGATGGATGTATGATATCTATCTCGAGCTTAAGAGGACTAACGCAGAACTTATGAATCTTCTATAGAGCAAAAAACTTAGAGATCATTCTGTTTTCTTATTTTATCCTTAGACTTCTCTAAAAATGTATCAGTAATTACTATCAACTGTGGTAGTAATATATATCCTGACTCTAACCATTTCTCATTATATCTACTACATATACCCTTTTTTAAGTCCCATCATTTCTTTTCTGGAATATAGGAATATTAACTGGTCTTCCTTCTTCCATTTTCATCCTTCTAAATTCTATCTCCATACAGCAACCAGAATAAATACAATTGTATCACTCTCTTCCTTAAAATTTTTCAATGGTTTCCTATTAAATCTTAGAATAAATAATGAATGAATGGATAGTTAGGTAAATGAATGAATGAAAGAATGAATAAATAAATTTCATATTCTTCTCCAAAATTATAAGCTTCTATATGATTTGTCCTTGCTGTCTCTTTAACCTTTTCTCCCACTTTATCTCTGTCCACGTAAGACATATTTCAGCTCCTCCTATTCCTTTTGTTGTTTACCAATCTTTAGTCATGGTGAATTAATTTTTCCTAAATATATTATGCTCTTCCCTCTCCACCTTGGGCTTTTAAATTTTCTTCCTTTTTATTCTTTTTTTTAAAAAAATTCTTTCTTATATGGAATACTTTCTCTTTTTTTTTTAAAGATTTTATTTATTTATTAGGAAAGAGAGAGAGTGAGAGAGAGCATGAGAAGGGAGAAGGTCAGAGTGAGAAGTGGACTCCCCATGGAGCTGGGAGCCCGATGTGGGACTCGATCTCCGGACTCCGGGATCATGACCTGAGCCGAAGGCAGTCGCTCAACCAGCTGTGCCACCCAGGCACCCTATGGAATACTTTCATCCAAGTAAAATCTTGTCATGTCTCATTCTTTCATATGATTTACTCCTGTTTTGCACATGGGCCTATGGCAATATCACATATACACAAAGCTCTTGCTGATCATCCATCCATAACATCTTGTTGTTTCTGTTTCTCTGTGTCTGTCTACATACACACAAATTTGTATTTAGATACTAAATATTGATCTTCCTGTCAATGCTATGTTAACTCTAGGAACCCATAGACTGATTCACTTTCTTCATAACACCATGTGTTCCTATTATCTATTATTACATGTTTTAAAATCACAACATCTGAAATTAAATTAGTTATTTCATCTGTCTCTCCCTTTGGGCTCTGTATTTTTCACCACTGGCGCCTATCAAATCACCCAGAAAATAATTAATACTCAATAAATAAATACTTTTCAATAAATGGATGACTAAACTAATTTTGAGTATAAATAATGTAGGTACAGAAATAGAACTGTATTGTTTCTATCCTAGAGAGAATACAAATGGCCTTATAACTGGGATAGATACAAAAGTCTTCAGACTCCATAGGTATCCAAAGGGGGGGGATATGTTTTCTCCAACTAGAGTGATTATTACCATTTTGTTCAAAAGTATGATTTGGAAGGTGCTGAAAATTCTTGAACAGTAAACTACATAGTGTGGAAAAAATTAAATGAAATTTACATACTTTACAAAGAGATGTGAACATACATACTTAAAGAGATAATGATCTATGATTGAATTTATCTTAAATTTTGGTGTCATTCAATAGCTATTTTTAATATAACTTATAAGTATACTTATGAATTTAAAAGTTATGCATCTAATGGAAATGTCTGTTTTTAAAGTAATTATCATTTGAGAAATTTTCTATTGCCAAGTTAGGTTATCAAAACAATTATACCAATATACCCTCCTTTCTTAAGATGTAGCATTATGATTTTATGATGGGGCAACTGCCTTAAACCAAACTTGATATTCAAGAGTTCATCTCAATTCATAAGTTTAAGATCCTGAAAGACTAAACACCACCTCATATAGCTACTTCTAAGTGGTACAAACTCTGAGGTTGCCTTAGTAAGCCCCCATGTATTTTTAGTAAATTAAAATCCTAGTGGGCCTCCCAAGACAGTGAGTAAAAGGCCTTAGGGACTCACTTATCTTATATTCCAAGCATGGTTAATGTCCCTAAGTGGGCTTAGGGGTGAGGAAAGGGTTACCAAAGTGAGGCTTTGCCAACCAATGGTAGGCAGAGAATGAAGCATAGTTTCATTCTGCACACAGCTTTTCTCTCAGCCCCTTCCAGACAGTTTATTCAACAATTTGTTGTTTCGTTGTTGTTGAGCCCTTGCTATATGCTATGTACTGTTCTAGAAATTGAAGATACACAGGGTGCATAAAGTAAAACTACGGCTTCAGAAATCTTATACTAAGTGGGAGGAAATTCACAATAAAAAATAAGTGCATAAAATATATAGTACATTAGATGAGGATAAAATACCATGGAGAAAAACATAGCAAGGGAGAAATACAGGAAATTTTGGGAGGGAATAATTATTTTAAATGCCTTGGTCAATGAAAGCTGTATTAAAAAGAGAGAGATTTGAACAAGGAATTTAGTCATTCAGTTAATAGGTGTGAGAAACTCAGCTGAGCTGGAGAGAACTGAACTGCCAGGTGTTGGAATAGTGGATTATATCAAGAAGCCAATAATGAAAGGAACAATCAAGCCTTCAGTCACTTATTATACCAGTATAAGCAAGAGGTAAAAACCAGAGAAAACTCCAACTCCCCTATTTCATTTTCCCCATGGGAAGGCACAATGGCTGAATGCCAGGCAGGTTGATACAGATGTGGAAGTCCTCTTACCGTTGAGGACTCCCAAAAAGGCCCCTGCAGTTTTATGGACCTGAGAGCTGGGACAAGGGAGATAGAGGCCAGGAGTCAAAAAGCACTGAACACTGATTCAAAGGTGAAAAAGTGTCTTCAAGGTTCCCCCTTCCCCAGTAAGGACTGAACTTAAGACCTTGACCTGAAGACCCAAGAGAAGGACACCAGGAAATGAAGGTGGCTGGGCTAGGGAAGCAAATCTGTGTAGGAACACAGCTGGCCAAAGGGGCCTGAGTCATTGACTGCATGTCTCTCCACAGTCTGTAAGCACTGGCCATGCACCAAAGCTGGTGTGGGGAGGGAAGCTCTCCCCATGAGGTCTGCCAGCTGAAAGGCTTTGCAATTGCTGTGGCCAGCCCTTAAAAATCACATATAGGTTTTTTGGCAGGAACTTGACTCCTCAGAGGGAAGGAGGGGCATTAGAGAGTGAGGAAAAAAGAGGTAAGAAATTCCAGAGAGGAAAGCAAGGCTGGACTCTTAGAAAAACAGTGAAGAGGTAAGAAGAGCTATTTAAGAGTGAGCTGTGGAGGGAGGAGGTTAGCCTTGGAAACCCCTGAGAGAACTAGGGCTTTTTCTGTGAGAGGCATAGGGAATGACTGGATTATTGTGGTAAAAGGAACACCATGATCTAATTTATATGTTTTTGTTTTGTTTTGTTTTTAAGAATTATTATGACTTCTAACTTTAGGATAGGAAGAGGGTACAAGCAAAGATACCAGCTTAAAAAACTAATGAAATGATTCAGGAAAATACATGATGGTACTTTAGACTATGCTGATACAGTAAAGGTAGAAAAGGTGATAGAACTCTTGATATATTTTGAAGATGGACTGGAGGATTTGCTGATGGATCGGATGTGGGTATTGAGAAACAGAAAGGAGTCAAGCCTTGTGCCAAGATTTTTCAGCTTGGGCAACTAGAAATATTGAATTCCTAGTTACTGAAATGAGAAAGTTTGCTAGAAAGCAGGTAAATGCATGTGTGGTGGTAGATGATCTCAGGGGCTATCTATTTTGCTATCTATTGATCTATATCAATATTGATCTATATCAATCTATATCTATATATTTGCTATCTATAATTTTGCTATCTATTGATATCCTACTGATTATCATGCGGGTTAATGACTTAATGACTGTAAGAGATCCTAGAATGCAGGAAAATGATACAGGCCAAAGATCTGAATTTGGGGTTTTCAGTCTATAATTGAGATTCATTGCAAGAAGATGAATGAGGTCATAGAGCGTGTGTGTGTAGAGAGTGAACAAGTGCAAAGATTCAAACAGATGGCACACCATTGAGAAGAAGTCCTGGAGATAAGTAGTCACAAGCAAAAGAGACTGATCAGGGAACAGAATGGTAAATAGGGTAGAAAGAAATTCAGAAGGGGGGTGTGGTTTCTTAAATGCCAGTGAAGACAGCATTGCAAAGAAATGAAGATCAGTTCTGTCACCTGCTGCTGAGAGGTCAGTATTAACTACCCTTGACAAGAATAGTTTGTGTAAGGAGGAAAGCTTTATTCGAGTACACTAATTAGTGCATTGGAAGAGAGGAACTGGAATTTAGACCACTTATTCAAGGAGATTTGCTGTTAATATAAAGAAATGAAAATGAAGACTAGAAAGAGGTAGGTCTTTTATCTCTTTTAAAAATTTCTTGTAATGGGAGAAATTACAGTCCATTTGTATGCTGGTGGGGATGATTAACTAGATAATAAAAAATTGCTAATTCAAAAAAAAGAAGGTAGATTTCCTGGAGCAATGTTCTTGAACAGGTGAAGGAGATGGATCCAGAACACAAGAGAAGGGGCTGTCCCTAGACTGAAGCATGTATTGTCCATCCAAACCCATAGGAGAGAAATCAAACACGAAGGCAAAGATACAAGTGGGTGATGGTTAGACTTGTGGAAATCAGCTGATTGCTGATTACATCTGTTTTCTGAGTGACATAGAAAGTAAGGTTATCAGTGCAAGTGAATAAGAAGGCATTAAAGGTTTGAGAAAAGAAAAGGAAATTTGCAGAAGTCATTTCTGACTATTAATTGGACAAATAAAATGTAATAGAAATGCCAGTGGACACCAAGGCCCTGCCAAAATTTAACGGTAATGAATGTTAAGTGAAATAAGCCAAAATGGTTGTGCTTTTTCTCTACCTGTGATCTGCTGGATGGCTGCAGATAAGGGATAAGCCAAGAGTTGCATTTAAATAGGGCTAAAGTTTTGCTACATCAGTAGAGAAAATAAGAATGATATTTTTGGTGATCTGCTCCCCTCATCTACTTTCTTCTTTTTTCTCCTTCATTCCTAAAATTCTCTAGATAATTAAAAGTTTAATGTCTTTCAAATAATTTGGCTTAGAAGAAGCAGAAGCAGACCAACTGCCTAGTATATGAATTCAGATTATCCAATATATTTAAAGCAATAGCAGGGAAGAAAACTCTTTTTCTTTGAAGAGATCTTAATATATCTAACTTATAATAACAAGAAATGTTAAATAGCCTTCTCCTAAGACTCATGCTTAGATACTAAGCCTCCTCCTAATTCCCCACCTGGACCCACAATTCAAATGTCTATCATTGTAATTATCACTAGTCAAACATCTCTGAGGAGGAGAAAAATGTATTGTTAAATTTTGGTTTTACACACATGCAATTAAGTTGGCAGTAAATTAAAGCTCTGCCCGTTTTTTAGCTATCTCTAAGTCAAAAGCCGTAGCTGCCAAGAGCTGCTGTGATGCCAAGATAATTACCTTATAATGAGAACCTGAAGTTGGACCAACTTTGTTAGCGTTGACCATTACTGACCCAGAAAGAAGCCAAAAATCAGGGGAGGAGAGATGACAGAAGGAAAGAAGTGAAAACATTTTCTTTCTTTCTTTTTTGTTCCTTTAATGGAAAATCGTGTAAATATTAATTCTACTGTGTTTGGCCCATCACTCTAAGAAAAAAACAAAAACAATGTTTTTATAGAAAGATAGAGAAAGCATCCATTGTATTCAGTACTTCTTGGGCATGGTATTCAGGTATAGGCGCATCTTCCGTAGAGTACCTTAGCTATGTGTTGAGCCACGTCAAGGCCAATTCCCATCAGGCTAATAAGTCATTCCTAGACTTTCTCCAATACAATCTTCTAACTAAGAGCAGGGGCTTATGTGTCCAGGTTAAGTAAGCACATCTTTATTATTATAAGAAGAGATAAGAGAAGAAAAAGGTTAAATTACTATTAAGTTGACTTGAATTAACACTAGTACCTATTTCCTTCAGCTTCAATTTCAAAATTTAAGCATAGATTTTTTAATGCATGTGTATAATATTTTTTAGAGATGAAACAAAAATAGGACAATATTTCTTAGCTAAAATTTCCTTGAAGCATTCACGAGCAATAAGGGAAAGACTTTTATTTCAGCCTAACAAATGCTGAACAAACAGAAGCTGGACAAATACGGAATGATATACCATAGTCAAAAGACTCAGCCTGTAATAATTGATAGTTTGGGCCCCTGTTAGTATTAAAAAAATTATTTCAATGCTAAAAATGAATTATTGACATAAGAAAACACATTATACTTTTTAAATAAAAATCTTATTTCTAATTGAAAACTGGCACCTTGCCACTAATTAAACTTGACTTCAAAAGCAACAGCTGGGAAAGCATCTTTTTAGTTCTTAATTACTATAGTACATAAACCAACTTTTTTCCTTCTTCATAAGGCACTTGTTTAGCTGAGGATGAGATCAAAGTATAAGATGTGGTAAAAGAAATTATGATCTAGTCCATAAATATGAAATATATTAAAGTTTCACAAAGAACCTCAGGAATAAACTTATACCACATACTTTTCATTATATAAAGTCAGATTGTTGACAGCATGTTAAACAATTAGAATGAGGTTGGGGACACCATTTGCTCAAACATATCTTTTCTTCTAAAAGGCTCTTACAAAATTGGAAAGGAAAATGATATAATATGAGCTCAGTTCTCCTCTGACTACCAGGATCCATTGAGCATGGGGGAGAGGAAAAAAATGGGGAGAAGACTCCATCTCACTTCTCTAGTGCTTGGCATTGGGACTGTTTCTTATTCTTTTTTACCTGGTTGATTTTATCATGAGTCTCAGCTCCGATGTTTCCCTCTACAACCCTCAGGGATCTCATCAGAAGCAACACAGGGCAAAAATAAGGAAGTATTACTCTGTTGTAAGATAAAGTAGCTTTGAGTCATTACTTGTCCAACAAGGGGGATGGGGTTGCTAACCAAGAAAGGGTAAAAGGAATATTGTTCATGCGGACAAAGTTAAAGAGCGCTATTCTTTGATGCTTTGCATGTTTGCAACAGCTTAATGTTCACAAAGAAACTGGAAAAAATATATATATATATACATGTACACATAATTTTTATTCCACCTGACCCAACATTAGGCACTTTTCCAAATGACTGTATTCTTACTAACACAATAATAAGAACTTACTTTAAGTTAAATAAAACCACATTTTAAAACGTTGTATTTTAAATCAGTAGAGTAATTCTTAGATGGTAGCACTTTTTCTCTTATGTGAGTAACCTTGACAGTGGATCTGACTTAAAGAGAAAAGAAACGCTGTGGAATATTCGAATGTGAAGATGTACTAATGAAAGCATTTGCAATACAAATTCCCAGCATGCTGATAGCATTTTGAGAGGAGTCCTCATGAAATGTTGGTGCAGGAGACTGCAAGTGACACTCTACAGAGGGTTAGAAATGGGGTAGAGAAAATAACAAAGGCTTCCATTATTTTTTTTCTTTAAAACAAGGTACTAGCACCTGCTAACTTCTGATGTACCTGCAAGTCCTCCCATTGGAGTCCCTATTTGTAAAAGGTGCTTACCTCCAAGGAAGAGGTGCTATACTACTGAGCCTTCCCTAGGAACTTAGTCATCTTAAGATAAGTCTGATAGGAAGATAACAGGCTTCGGAAATATGGGAAAAGGGAAGTGTTATGACAATGGCGCAAGTTTACTGTAAGTACTAATATGGCTCTGTTTTTAAATTTTCACAGAAAACTCAGAGAAAGTGGAAATACTGATTCTTATATTAATGTATTAACAAGGGTCAATATGAAAAAACAAAAATAACTTAGGCTAACATATCCATTCACATAAAAAAATAAAGTCATGCAATATAGTATGTTTGCCATAATTCCTATATAATGTGGGCAAGTTGCATTATGTCTCAGTGACATCATCTTTACAACGGGGACTTTGAATTAATTGATAGCTATAGACACTTTATATTCATTTGTTACATCTGTACTTTTCTTCATCTGGATGATATTATCTTTCCAGTCCAATGTGAAGTTGGGTGAACCTCAAGAAATAAACTCTTTTCAGATGATATTGATAAAACTTGTAGAAAGACATGTTTTTACTAATTAACTTTTTATAGACTCCAATGTGCCTTTGAATCATCTAGTTAGAAGTAACATAACCAGTGATCTCTGACTTTGTGTTTTTGTTTGCTTTTACTTGATATTTGGTACCTATTGATCTGGTAACAGATTTATTTATAAGGAACATGGTAAAATATGGTGAGAGAAATGAAATTTTGACTCTGGATCCAGAGAGAATTCTATTTGAACTAGGAAATTCTATCTGAATTTGAATTTCTCTGCTGCCTCTCACTAGCCAAATGGCTTTAGACAAATAACTTCATCTGTGTCTATTTCAGGTTCCTCATCTAAAAATTAGAATTAAGAATAAGATCACAGAGCTACTGAGATGTTAAATTATATACATGGAAATGGCTTAGCCCATAATAGTTAAGGCTCATTTTATTCTGTTTTTCTCCTTTCCCCCAAACTTTATTTTATTTTTTTAAAGATTTTATTTATTTATTTGACAGAGAGAGAGAAAGAGAGAGATCATAAGTAGGCAGAGAGGCAGGCAGAGAGAGAGAGAGGAGGAAGCAGGCTCCTTGCTGAGCACAGAGCCTGATGCGGGGCTCGATTCCAGGACCTTGAGATCATGACCTGAGCTGAAGGCAGAGGATTTAACCCACTGAGCCACCCACGCACCCCTTCCCCAAACTTTATAAACATAACTAAGGTTATATACGTTATTAACGATATTAGCAGCAATTCATGATACTTAGGGAAAATAAGATTGCCTCAGGATCAAATGTACTGCATATGTTAAATTCTCCCATCTCATTTCTCTACTCTCCAACTCCAAGCAGGCTAACCAGTCATTTACTGATAGGTACTAAGGGCTCATTGTCTAAAGGGCTCCTTCAACAAAATAATTGGTATGAGTTCAAAAAATCAGAAACACAAACCAAAGGAAATTTTAAAAAATAAATAAGTAAAAACTTGATTAGATGTTCAAATATTGGATAATTTAAATGCGGGTTTTTTTTTTTTTTTACCTGAGAGACAGAACTATTAAATTCTAGAGAATTCTGCTTAATAATCATTCAAATGATTGTTAATCCAAACAGGGATGATCCAGGGGCTTATGTTTTAAGTCAGTATTATAAAGCAAGAAGATATTCTAGATAAGACCCTCCTTGAGGAATTGCTTTGTACTACCTACAGGTACCTGTTAAGTGTTTCTGCAAAGCAGTGCTTAAATATTAGCATTTTTTCACTTGAGGGAAAATGAACACAAAGGTGGGAAAGAAGCCTTCTGAAATGAAGATTCTGGTGTTTGTTTTTCAAATTGTTTACATCCTACAAAACTGAATCATAATGCTTCCCAATTTTTGAGCAAATATATAAGAAAGACCTTTTCCCAAGTATGTCAGATGAGTAGGTAAATATGTAAGACTGTGATGATGAGCGTTTATATCCCTAACCCACTCTTCTCCCAGGTTAACGTGCTAGGTTAATTCATCCCTAGGTACTCATTCTTAAACTTCCTTTAATTGGCAATTGAGAAGTATTTCAGTAGACAGACGTGCTGCAGATACCCTAAAGACAACAGAAGGGGAAAAGTTAACAAGGGGTTCTGAGGCACTGTGACAAGGGTGACAAGGTTTGTTAAGCACGAATAAAGGGGATGAGCATTGCAGGAGGTATTATGGATTGGCAGCCTTTTCAGAAAGGTCAGCAGCTTCCTTTTATAATTGCTTCCATTCATTTCAATACAGTTTGCTAAAACACTCTAAAGCCAGAAGCTGTCTAAAGGCGGCCGGGTAACTTCCCTTTCCTTCACAGTATCTCTCTCATTCAAAATAACTTTTCCTTTAGCAATGCTTAAAAAATCACACATGAGGAAATCTTATTTTAAAGACTTGGGTTACGATTCTCATAAATCTCTAGTAAATTTGGTATTATTTACTTGGGAAAAATAGGAGATGACTTTGGCCCACAGAGAAAATCTCATTTTTATTTAAAAACATTTGTAAGCACCTGAAAACTTTTGATGCAGCAGCCCAAATATCTTGGCTTCTGGGACATAACAGTGATCACATATTAGAGATTAAGATTTCAGAAATATAGGTAATTCCCTGATCTTTTCCTTTTCAAATTCATCTTAAGCCTCCTGTTCTTTTTTTCAAATTCATCTTAAGCCTTCTGTTCTTTTTTCTTTTTAATTAGTTAATTTTATTTTTTCAATGTTCCAAGATCCATTGTTCATGTACCACACACCCAGTGCTCCATGCCATACATGCCCTCCTCAATACCCACCATAGGGCTCAGCCAACCCCCGACTCCTCTCCCCTCCAAAACCCTCAGTTTGTTGCTCAGAGTCCACAGTCTCTCTTGGTTCCCCTCCTATTTTCCCCATGTTCTTTTTTCTTATTTATGAAATAACCTGTTTGTGCTACTGAGAACAATTTCTAATATACATATTCTTAAATGTTTGAATATATTTGAGATGTTAATTGAATGTGTGTATTTCTAGTCTCATCATCCCAACCTCAGACTCAGCGGTTCTACAAGGGGGCCCCAACTCTGCATTTATACAAGCATGCTATGCTCCAGGTAATTTTAATGCAGAAATTTCCTAGGCAGAAGAAACAATGTATAAAACCACAAGAAATCAGAAAAAGCATCAGTTTGAATGGGACAAACATTGTTTACTAATCTTTTGTAATGTATATAGGTGTAAGTATTCTTTTATTTCATGTTTGGTAAATTTCTTCTAAGTCACTGTGGTACAAATTAGATCATTCTACTAGTCTCCTAGCAATCTACTGTGGCAACTGAGATCTGCTGTGGGTGCTTAAAGAATAAAAAATAATAATAATAAATGTATACATACAAAATACAGAATACATCTTAAAACAAAGTCAGACTTATCTGAAAAATAAAACTGTTCTATTTTCCTTAGTAGTTCTTTAAAAATTAAAAAAAAATGTTAGGTAATGCTTTTGTAAATCATATCTTCATGAGTACTTCTGGGAAGTGTACACTTTGCTTTTTAATTTTTTTTTTTTTTACATTCCAGGTTCTATATCCCACCCCACTCCTTTCTACTGTTACTGCTATACTGATACTTCCTTTGTAGGAGTTTCATAATTTGTGTATTCTTATTTGAAGGGAAATTGCTAAGGTACACCTTCCCACAGCAAACTTCCATAAGCTGTTAGTTTTGTTGGAGCAAGCAAAGCAGACTCTTCCCATTTCCACTCATTTTCCTTCCCCTTTCCACCCACTTCCCTTTTCCACTCAGATATGGCCAGGAGTTGGACATGTGACTTAATCTCGGTCAATGAGAAACCCTTAAAAGTGGGATCTTGTGCTAGTGACAGAGGGAACACTTGGAGGTCAGATTTCCAGCAGCAGCCTGGATGGTATGTAAACCATAGGGTATCTGATGCATGCCCTTTACAGGATTCCTGCTGTTCACTGTTCAGAGCTCCTTTGACTTCTGCCAATTTCCAATCATGGTTTGTCAGCTTTCTGCTGATTTTCTGAATCCAAATTTGCTTGTGATGATTCTCTTATTGCTTAAAAATACTGCTTTCCCCCCTGTTGCTTATAACCAAGAACCCTGAAGAAAACACTTTGTTTTACTGATTTTTTTTATTAACAAAGGCATGTCCGGTAATGGACACACGTAGATTTGTGTACAATACAGAGATTATTCATGATCACATCATCAGTGATACATTGTGAGGGCATTAGGAATTAAAACTCAATATTACACAGGAAATTTGAAAGGAAGAAGTCAGGAACATAAAAACTAACCCAGTATGAATTTCAGAACATACAGCTATACCATGGAAACATCCTCCACTGATTTTGGTTGATATGAGTTTCTGGTTAATCATATTTTTTAAGAAGTTGTTAAAAATTAAGCAAAGTGAGAACCCATAAATTACCTGGAGCGCAAATGAGCAGATACGTTAGTGAATCAGATTTGAGAATGACTTGCTAAAACCAAACTTTAAGAGGGCATGAGAAAAAGGTAGTCTTAGGTATGCAAAAACAAGAATTGAGAGGAGATGAAGGCATTTCTCAAACGAAAAAACTGATAGATATGTTTATGTGTACATAATATTTTCTAAAGCTCCCCTGTCATCTACTGAGAGCTTTAGAGAGGAAAACTGAAATGTAAATGCACATATGAGAAACAAAAAAATTTGGCTCCAGCTAATATGCTACCATTTACATCAAGGTGAAGCACTGCATCTAGAATTGGTGAGATAGCTAGTTAAAGTAGGTAAGTTATTATTTACTTATTATGACTGAGTAAATAAAAAGACCTCCATTCAAAAATCTTCATTTGATTATGGTTAATCTCACTTCCTAAGAAACTTTTAACTTCACAGCCTACCATCAAGCTGAGCAGTGGTATTCACTGGAAATCTTATAATGGTAAATACTGGGAAAATGATCATCATGGCATTTAAATACTGTTCCATCACAGTAAACTGAGGACACTTCAAAAGATAAAGGAAAGGTAATTGAACACAAAGGCTCTGATTTTAATTTCTAGCCTGTTAGCTCCCATTTAACTGATTTTAAAGTCTCTTATTACATACACATCTGTGTCCCTTGGCCTGTTTCTTGGTCTCTTTCAAGAGAAAGGAGATTTGTAAGTGAATGTACCCAATACTGTACATGGAGTACATGCATGAATAAACAAATACATCTGTGAAGTATGAAGAAAAATAATTACCTCCTTGGGTATAGTAGGCATCAATGAATTTAAGATATATTTCTGAGCATGCTCCTTTATAGGCAACTGGTAGAGCTTTATTTCCCCACTCCCTTTGAGGTTAGATGTGACCATGTGACTTGCTTTAGACAAGTAAATGTGAAATGTTAAATGATGGTAATTTCTGGATGGAAACTTTCCATGTCAGTGCATAATATACTATTTTTTAAAATTATTATTATTGCTGTGGATATTGTAGAAAAACATTGAGATGAAGCTTCAGTCAATGCAAATTCTTCAATGCATTAACACAGATCAAAACTAGCTTATCCATAGTAAATATGTATAATGAGCAATAAATAAGACTTGCAATTTCAGATATTGTTACTGTAGTATAATCAAGGTAGTCTCATTGGTGCATTGTTGATGGTAAAGTTTTATATATATACTATTTTTATTGTATTTCCATAATGATTATGTTAGCATTTGTGAATGTAAAGACATTTCATAATAACATTTACCCATATAATTTGGCAGAACTCACTTTGAAAGAAATCAAAAGGCAGGCCAAGAAATAACTATTTTAATATAAGACAGGACTAATACTTCATTAAAGAAATTTGGGAACCCCTCCTTGAATATGCTCCTATTTTTCTTGGTATCCCTTAAGTCATCTTGACTAGAAATAAATGGGGTATACTAGGTTTGGTCTAATCAGTGGCTTATGCTTCTTATACCCTTCGATGCTATATATACACAATTCTGTACTATCTAAAGTCCAACAGAAAGTACTTATTCATGTATTCCTTATCTTTTCTATAACAGTCTATATTCTTTTAGTCAATTTTATTCCTCTCTCCTTTTAACAAAGACCAAAACAAAATAAACACAAAATGACAACAACAACAAAACACACCTGGGTGGATAGAGAAAAAAAAGGCCAGAAAAGCCAGAAAAGCTTTGGAAACGAGTAGTAATTATTAGATTCAGTGCTAGGGTCATTAGGTGATACACAGGATTCCATATACAAATTGCTACACGCAGGTCAACTGTTTCACTTTACTCATGTTATTGCAAATATACTGATAAAAACTTTTATTACTATCCCCTCCTCCCAAAAATAATTAAAACAACTGTTATCATTAACTATACCAGCCAATTCAGCTTCAAGTGGAAAGATTATACATATGAATTATTGTTGGCTCTCATCAAGCAAACTGATGCACATTAAAATAAATGGAGTTTTCTGATTTTGCCCCAATTATCCAAACATGCAGTCCTCTAACAATCATGGAGCCAGGAGACTTCTCATTCTTTATAAATTATTTCTTCCTAAGATAAATTTTACCAAGAAAAAGGTAATTTATAAATTCAAATTCAAGTTCATCTTGACTAGAAATAAATGGGGTATACTGATGAGAATTATTTCCTCATTAGCTAACAGTCAATATATTCTTCTTATGAATCATGGCAGAGGAATAAAACTATATATTCTGGTGTGTTGTATCCAGGGTTAACCCAGAAAAAAAAATGTCAGGTAGCAAGATGGTTTTTATAGTCTTCTGTTATATAAATAATAAAATATACCAATTAAAGTATCATAACTATCCACTAGTCTAATCTAAAGCATGTTTCAATAGGTTTTTCCATTATCCATTACATACTCTCTCTCTCCAAGTCAAAAGAGGCTACATGTAATCTTCCCTTTTCATGTTTCCTAGCATGCTGGATTCATTCTATAGAGATGCAAGTAACTGAGCTAAAAGGCAGATCATGGAAGAAGAGGGAAAAAAAAGAAATACAGAAATCTTTCTAAAATAGCACTCTTGTGTATTTATTCCCTTAATATTATGAATGTTTGAGAAAGAAAATGTGTAATATCTATTTTAATTATTTCAGTTGTGATTTAATTATTTTGACCTGTCAACATACTTCTAAATTCAATGTTATGCTAAAGTCAACTCCTCTGATGACTCTGTTTCTTTAAAGATGCTACTTTAAGCTATTTTTTGTTCAGTCTAAATTTGAATGGGTGCAAAAAATAGATTACTTATGGCACTCACCCATATAGATGTCAGAAGAAGTTCTATATGTCCACTAAATTAAAACATCCTAATCATTGGCTGTCAAGCTTTAGAGAATTTGGCACTGCCTCATATTTCTGTTTATGACAGCTCACAGAGGGCATGCTGTGAACTGCTTTTTTTCTGTTTAGGACCCAATTAGGAGTGACAAATGCAGGAGTTTTAATATACCCAATACAAATATGTGATACTAAGTATATATCTTGAGGTGAGGTCACTAACTTATTTGCCAATGTTCAACATTCTGAATGAGGAGAATTAATGCTCTGGCACTTGTAAGACTCTAGATCTAAAAGTCAAAATACTTTTTTGCAAAGATGGCTCTTAAGTAGTAGGACTCCCTAAAGTTGGTGAGAGAATAATTGACTCTTACAAAGAAAAAAAAAAATGGAGACTTAATCTCATTGAGAACATTGAAGAAATATAATAAATCTTTAGAGACCATGGAAAGTAGAATTTCTAAACAAGGAAGAATTTTATTTGATTATTATTGTAAGGTTTTCTGGCAGATATGTATAAAATGATTATAGAAAATAAGTAAATTGAAAGACCTAAGAGGAAGACAGTCGTTGCTTCTATTTCCTGCCATTGAACAACCAACACTTCCTTACTTGGACAACCAACTCTTCATTATTTCCTTCCTTCCTTCCTACTTCCTTACTTGGATTACTTCCAAAACTCCTTCTAGAACTTTGTGATAGAGCAAGGAAAACAAAGCTCATCTAAACTAAAGATATGATCCTCGATTAGGAGTGATGTTAAAAATAACAGTGATAAACTATGAACCCAAGCAAAATTATTATAGATAGATGCACAGCTTTATCAGGCCACAGTGCCATCATTATACCCAACTATCCATCTTCTCACAAGCTTCTCTGTGTCTCCAAGGAAATAATCTGTAACTTCAGGCAGTTAAGGAAAACATAATTTGGAGAAGATCAAAACAATCCACATTGTCACACACTGTGCCTCTTGAATTCTGTGACTGGTGGATTTTATAAGCAGCGATAGCATCATGATGATACATGTGTGCCCCTTAAGCCGTCTGGTAAACTTGGAACCTTTATGTAACATAAGAAAAGGCATTTTAGAGATGCTCTAAACCCTCCACTTCAAACAACGCAGATTTTTTTTTGCATTGAAGACTGATATTCTTTTTGCAGTATAAATTTTGTAAAAATCATGGACTTTCCTGTAGTCACAAAGATAGTAGTTCTCTTTCCTGCCACCAAGCCACTGAGAATACTGATCACTGAGTTTATTAGAGTACTTACTGAAGTGTTCTTTCAGTCAACTCTGTTATTCATGAGCTGATTATCTAGGTAGTGGATTACCTCTGTTCCACCTTCTCTTCCCTTTTCCTATACTACCTGCCCATTGGCTATTCACATGCTCCTTAGCATTTCCACCAGTAGGTAACAGAAGGAAGGGGGAATGACATGGCAATCAGTCAATTTTATTACTTTTTAGCAGTCCTTACAAGGTTTGGTAGAAGAAAAAAAATTAAAATACTCTTTAAAATTAGGTTTGGGGATTATCTATAGCTTTTATTTATTCACATTCTTTCTCTTGTCTATTAACATAATCTATGACTATTGCATTTTACAATTATCTTGGACAAAAATGTGCGTTTAGTGGAGATAGCTACATTTCATTAATATAGCTGTGTATAGTTTATAAAACACATTGGGAGCTTTCATTATGGTGGTATAAGTACACACGCAAAATATTATGATTAAAATTGACTACTTAAATAATGTTGGTAGTATTTAATAATTGATATTTGCAACATGGAGAAAGAACCATCCAATGAAATATGCAATATTTAAAGTTTCTACCTGCAGGTTTTCATATTCTCTAGTTTCTAGTGCTTCATAAGCATTCGGATCACTATGATTTCCAGTTTATAATACACCAAGAACTTCAAGCTTAAGGTACTAGTGATATCATGTCCCTTTTTCATAGAAAATTCAACATAGTGGTTACTTACAGATGGCCAATATCATTTTTTGCATCGTTATTTATCCTGTCCCTCAAGTGGTAGAGTAGCCTACCTAGATGCTTTACAAAGTGCCAGAATATAATGTAGTAAGATATTCCATTTCAGTGAAAAATAAACAACCCTGCATTGTTTCTAAAGCAGTTTCTGAAGTTCAATATGTGCCTTTTTTTTTTGTCTAAGAATATAAACTTTCAGAATTATTACCTTGGCTATCTGTCATCCCACATCTGACAATGTAGTAAAATAATCATTAGTGTAATCTTGCTACAGGAGGAAAAAAATGACTATTTATAAATAGCCTGAAATACTAATACATATTAAAGTTTTAAGGGCTGATATGTTAAATATTTCTCTTTTTTTAAAGATTTTATTTTTAAGTAATCTCTGCACCCAACTCGGGACTCAAACTTATAACCCTGAGACCAAGAGTCTCATGCTCTTCTGACTGAGCCAGCCAGGTGCCCCTTAAATATTTCTTTTCTTTTCTTTTTTTTTGAGAGGGCACTTTTTATTTTGGGGGGGAACCTGAGATTTCATAGCAAAACAAAACAGATTCACTAGAAGTAATACATGGATACCAATGAATCCATGGAACCTTTGGAACTCATAGCAGATTTACATAGTTTCTTTCTCTTTCTTTCTTTCTTTCTCTCTCTCTTTCTCTCTCTCTCTTTCTCTCTTTCTCTCTCTCTTTCTTTCTTTCTTTCTTTCTTTCTTTCTTTCTTTCTTTCTTTCTTTCTTTCTTATAGGAGGAAATCAGTGTGTAGCCTACCTTACTGGCAGAGAAGCATTGACTTTTTCAATGAGGTATGTTCTGAGGACAAGCTATTGCCTCATTATCCCATTTGAAATGGTCTCTATACTGCTATTTTTCTCAATAATTTTCACAGGACAGACACTATTCAGTAATAATTTGCTAAGTCTTTTTGAATTTCTTCCCATCAGGTTGAGAGCATTGACTAAAATAAGGAATTCTTACCCAGGATATGCAGGAATGAAAAACACAAATTCAGGATAAATATAGCTGAAACTCCACAGAAGAATTAATGGCATAAACAAACAAACAAATAAGATATAGATATGTTTTGACATTAACCACAACGTTAGTAGAAGTTCAATCTTTACTGACCATATAAACATATTTTTGTCTAAAAATTATTTCTGGGAGAGAGATAGGATATACTGTATATGTAGGGCAGGGATATCAGGAAGAGAGAGGATAAAATGGAGTCTCATAAATAAAGAAAAATTTGTAAGGCCACAATACTGATGGTTTTTACCCCATCAAAAGACTTATTAAAAACAAGACAATGAGGCTAAAGTGGACTTATTGCTAGGCCCCACATCACCAAACCGAGACTTAATTACAGTTTTGGCCTCTCCCAGAAATCAAATTTTTTTTTTTTAAACAGAGAATTTTTGTAGATGAAAGTCAATCTTTTTTTTTTATATTTTACTTATTTATTTGAGAGAGAGAGAGAGTGAGAGAGAGAGCATGAGAGGGGAGAAGGTCAGGGGGAGAAGCAAATTCCCTGAGGAGCTGGGAGCCTGATGTGGGACTCGATCCCAGGACTCTGGGATCATGACCTGAGCCAGACACAGTTGCTTAACCAACTAAGCCACCCAGGCACCCCAGAAATCAAATTTTAAACCAGTCAGTCAGGAATCGCCTCCTCAGGACTAGGGAGGTAATTTGCCTGATAGACTCCTCCCATCCACTAAAGGAAAGTGATTTTGCCACAATCAATCCACTTTTTGCTAGTATAACTCCCCTGTTCCCACTCCCTTCTGCCTATAATAGTCTTTTGTTTTGTACAGCTTCTCAGAGCTCCTTTCTTTCAGCTAGGTGGGATGCTAATTGGCTCCATAAATTGTTGAATAAAGCCAGTAATATCTTTAAAATTTACTCAGCTGAATTTTATTTTTTAACATATACCATGCAATATTTCTCCTTGTTTTGGCAATGGCAGATGGTGTATGTGCTGGAAGAAAACTACACAATATTTCTCTGAAATATACCTTAAATGTAACACCATGCTGAAGCCCTACCAAATCAATACCTATACTTTTTAGCATCAGTCAGAGAAAATATTATCCTGCTCCTTAGCCCACTATGATGCATCTTACTGTTTACCCTTCCCAAGCACTAATGTATTTCTGGGGAAGTAAGTGGTTACAGCAAGGTAAGTATCTGAGGGGGTCACAGTAAAACAGTAAATTGCTATAGGCAAATTCTGTATGCCAAGATTGGAGAATTGTTCCAATTGTCTGATCAAAGCACTCTTCTAGGACCCAGTTGATAAACTCTGCCTCTCCCCTTTTCTTCTTGTTAAATTGACATGAAAGAGCTTAAATATTTGACTCAGAAAGTGATACACCATGAGGAAGAATAAAGATCATTCAATTCCTGAATGTCTGTTAAAATGGAGCCTTCACATGAACTGAGTAATGATGTCAAAAATGGATAACATAGGGGATTAAATGTGGCTTCTTGGCAAAAGCGCTCACTACCACTAAGGTGGTACCACAACGTCCATAGAAAGAAAAAAGATTTAAGATAAAAATCATCATAATTATGTCCCAAAGAAGCTTCAGAATCAAACATGAATAGAATAATATTTTTAAACTCTCAGGAATGGTATGCTCTCCACAAGTATCTTTTTTTGCTCAAATATTTGAGGACATTTTCCTAGATGTTTTGACTGTAGGTCAGTCAACATTTTGAATAATCTAGTAACTCCAAGGATGGCATCATGGTAGAAGACTTTGAATGTGATTCCTCCACCCTCACCAAAGTCAGGGTGTATTGTTAGTATTCTGGAGGACTACCTATCTTCTAGATTCTACTGTTGATCCATCTATCCCTTGGAGACCCTAAATCTCCCCTTGTTGGACTATTCGAAGCAATGAGGTCAAGGCTAAATGGCTACAAGATTTTTAGCCTAAAGATTCGCAGAGGAAGGATGGCCTCTGCTCTCCTCTGCTATTCTTGTTTCAGTGATAAGTTTACTATTCTTCAATTTTGTCTGTTCTACCTTACAAGGAATATAAAACACAAAATGCTTAAAGAAGAATGGTTACCTTATGGTGTACATGCTGAACTTCCAAATCTTTCCACTATAATGGAAAGTTTCTAAAAGCTAGGGCATATCATGTCTGGGTCACTACTATATTCCCAGAGACTGCAGTGTCTGGTAAAAGTAATCTATTAAAAACAAACTGCATCCATGTTTAAATGGGGGCATCAAAGAGTGTTTGGTTTCCTCCAAGTATAATTCCATCTCTCATGGCACAATTCCTGTTCTTTCGAATATATTAAAGGTAGTTTTGGCCAAGATATGTTTCTTCAAAAAAATCAACCAAGGTGTGAATACTGGCTGCTTAGGACATTCCTTTATTTTTGATAAATATTCTTTTGTGTTGGATTTTTTTTTCTAATGATATATGTTCAAGTTCTGTCAGAGTAAGACAAAATCCTATTAGAAATAAATTAAATTATAATTGCTGTACACCTGGAGTAACTCTCTTTCCCTAAAAAGATTGTTATTATTGTTTGTTATTGTAAACACTCGACGCCCACATCTAAACATGGATATGATCTTTTTAAAATGGACTACTTTTGCCAAATAGAAAATAGAAGAAAACAAAGCCAATTGCTTACAACTGACTTCATAGTGGATCTATGGTAGTTAAGGCCTCTTTGGAAATAGGCATGATTACCTTTGGCTTACAATGACTAACTTAAACGACTGCTCAATCTTCATAGGTGTCATGTTCTGCTCTGGTAACTCCTCACATTTTTATGGGAATTGGCAAATAACTAAATATTATTTTAATTCATTATCAGTCATATTTTTAAACCCTGTAATATTTAAGATATAATGCTAACATCCTCTCATTCTAGCTGTGGAAATAGACATGTTGATAAAATGTCTACAAAATAAATCATATTGTTAAAAACACTTATCATATGCTGACCACAATGGAATACAGAGAAGAAGTAGCAATTAATTTTGGCCTAAGGACTCATGAAAGGTTCCAAGAGAAAAACCTTTCCCTTAGGAATGCTCATGAGAGACTCTTAAGATTTTGTAAAGCAACATAATTCAATTAGAAAAACATTTATGAATGGCCATTATGTCTAAGAAGCTAAGGCACTGTGAAAGATACTTACTTGGAAAGTACAAAGATGGGGAAAATATACTCATTTATATCAAATTGGTATATAATGGAGGAGAAAAGTATGTACAAATCTCATTATAACGGTAATACTTAGAGGCCATATGACAATTAAGAAGGTGAAATTAATTCTAGCATAGAAATTATGAAAATTTTCTCATGGAATACTCATGTGTTCATTTATTCAGCCTTTCATTTAATAATTTATATAACAAATCATGATCTAGGTACTGTTCTAGATACTGAGAATACACTAAAGGCCAAAACAGACATGAGGAAAGTTACATTATAGTCTGGGAAATAATGGAACAAACAGCTAAACAAACAAATAAGTAAGAAACCATCCAATGCTAAAGCATGCTATTCTGGATAATAAATTTCAGCTTCAGAGACATATGAAATTAAATGGCTAGAGAAAGCTTCTCTGTAGACACTATCATTTTAGCTGTGTTCTGACTGACAAGGAGCCAACCTTTTAAATACCAGAGGAAAGACTCTTCTGGGAAAAATATGTAACTTGTCCAAAAGCTTAAAGTACAAATGGAAGAGGCCAGTTTGAGTAGAGCTAAATAATGGGGGGGGGGGTGCACGTTAGGGAGTGGGAAAGAGTAGGGGAATAAACCAAAGTAATACAAAGAGTAGAATAAGGTCAGATCACATAGGGCTTCATAAACTAGAATTTGGATCTTATTCTAAGTACTAGAGAAAGGCACCGGAGAACTTTAAGCAGGTGCTTTACAGGATCCCTTGTGCGTCTGTGAGGTAATAGAGTGACATTGTTTCCTAGTTGAATGGCTACTTCAGTAGTCCAGGATAAATGTGACTTCTTTTTTTTTTTAATAGAATTGTCAGAATTCTAAATTCCAGAATTTTCTTCTTAGAGAAGAAAAGAAGTGGCTCAAGTCAGAATATTTTGGAATTACACATTTGACTGGAGCATTGGTTGGGAATGGGAAAATCTGATCCTTAAGTACTTCAACCAGGGAGATAAGAAAGTTACTATAAGAGGAAGAGAAAGACAAGTAGCTTGGTTGGAAGAGACTTGTTCTTAGAAGCAGGAACAAGACTGCTATGCACAGGGTGAGAATATTAAGGTTACATATTGTGTGATTATTGAAAGTTCTGAATTATGTAGACAAGGAAGACAAGAATAGCGGGAGTGATCGGACGTAGATTGTTACAAGTACTGTAGTTGGGCCTGAAATTTCCTATTTGCTTCTTAGAAGGAGAATATAGGCCATTGTTTTCTAAAATAAATTATGAACACATAATTTTTAATAGAGAAGTAATATATATCACAAAGTAATATGAAGATTTAATAGTTATAATCTTACCACCCAAAAACGACCAGTCAACAAAGTGGTTTTGAATTTAAGATGTCTTATTTTTTTGCAATCATACAATGTGTCTCACACAAAATATATGTTATTACTTAATTCTTGATATAGGTAATAAACACATGTTGAAAATATTAAGAAAAAATATTAATCATTATTAAGACAATAAAGTGTTTGTCTATGTCACAAATCACTTCATCAGCTAAGGAGTTAATTGGCTCTTATAATTGTGTGACTGAAGAATAGCTTAATTCAGGAAGAAAACAACATCCCCAGGAACCACCAATTGACTCTTACTCTTCTGTATGTCAGCAAGGAAGTCACACAGCAAAATGCCAGCAAGATCACTGTACATAGTCCAAATACAAATATCACCCCATCAAATCTAGAGAAAAGAGATCCTTTTGGTGTTGTCTGTAAAAGTTATTAATCATGATTATTCATTGTCTTAGAATGATCACTTGTTGCATCCAACCACTGTGGCTGATGTAACAGAATACCCTAATTAGTTTAGCCTAAGTCACATGTCTACAACCCTGGGAAAGGTGTGCAAATCCTACCTAAAATTATGTATTGGGAGTGGGGAAAAAGTCATATTCTCCAAAATAAGATGGCCATGCACTTGCCCTAAGAATGGTTCTGCATAATGACAGTAAATGGTCAATTGAACAGAACTTCCAAATTGTGAGAGTGCACTGTAATATATTAGTTTCTTATAACACGTTACAGATGAACCAATATTTAGGTATCCTTTATCCTTAAAGATTTCAGTAAAGACTGGCAAGGCTACCCTAGGTGGGAATGGTTTTATGTGTTCAATTCAGAATAATCACATTTATTTTCTGATCCCTGATGAAAAACAAACAAACAAATAAATAAATAAATAAATAAGTTTGGGAACAACTACACTATAATGCCAACAAGAATAAGATACATATGGGGCACCTGAGTGGCTCAGTGGGTTAAAGCCTCTGCCTTCAGCTCAGGTCATGATCTGAGGGTCCTGGGATTGAGCCCCACATTGGGCTCTATGCTCAGCAGAGAGCCTGCTTCCCCCTCTCTCTCTGCCTGCCTCTCTGCCTACTTGTGATCTCTCTCTCTGTCAAATAAATAAATAAAATCTTTAAAAAGAATCTACAAGGCCATGTGAACTCCTAGGGCTAGATATAAGGTCTGAATAAACCTGATAAAACTATAAGCTTTCACCTCTGGCTAACATTTAGACTCCATGTAAGTGTGAAGTAAGAGCTAAGTTCAAGTTTTAAATGTCCTCGCTAAGCATTGAAGGGGTGTTTCAACATGAGACAATCTGAAAAGACTGGGAGAGTACTTTCTTTGTTTTATTTATTTTTTGATTCAGGAATTTAAGGAAATCTTTGTCAAAACACCATCCAACCACTACTCTAAGGAATAGAGACTTTAGTGGCAACACACAACAAAGAATTCAGTGTTCACAAAACTAGTTTAGAAAAGTACTACACAAACAACAATAACCTACAACAACAAACCCTGAGGAGTGAAGGACTCTAATTTCAATATTTACCACATTACAATATTCAAATATCTGACTTAAAAAAACTGAAGCATGACAGACAAGAAAGTATGACTTATTTTTAGGAAAAAAAATACAAAATGTCTCAGAGAAACCCCAGATATTGTATGTGCTAAATAGATGTTTTCTACATGGTTTAAGAAACTTATACAATTTAAATATTATTAATCTAAAGCCCAATATTACTGTAATTTTGTCTTGTAACTTCACATTTTTTTCAACATAATTTAAAAGACTGATGAACTTTAAAAATTTTTAGTTTCCGTTTGGAAGTAACAATACATAAAAATCTAATTTTGCTTCATCAACTGAAAGAAACGGAGACAGGGAGGTAAAGGAGCAGAGTTAATGAAGTTCAACTTGTATAAATCTCAATTAGTGTATAATATTAGAATATTAGATGCAACCTCCATGGTAACACAAAAAATACTTATAGAATATACACAAAAGGAAATGAGAAAAGAATGGAAATATTTTACTATAAAAAATCAACTGAACACAAAAAGAGGACAGAAATGTAAAAAATGAGGAACAATAAAGTTATAAGGCATATAGAAAACAAATAACAAAATGATAAAAGTAAGTCCATGCTAATTGGCCTTGAAAAGGAAGGGGATTTTGACATATGCTACAAAAGGGGTAAATCTTGAGTACATTATGCTAAGTAAAATAAACCAGTAACAAGAGGGAAATATTGTATTATTCCACTTCTATAAGGTACATAGAGAAGTCAAAAATCATAGAGACAGAAAGTACAATGTTGGTTTCCAGGGGCCCAAGGGGGGAAGAAGTGGGGAGTTGTTGATTAATGCGTAGAATTTCAATCTTGCAAGATGAAAAGAGTTCTGGAAAAAAAAAAAAGGAAAAGAGTTCTGGAGATGGATTGGTGTTACTGATTGCACAGTAGTATGAATACATTTATTTTTTATTTTTATTTTTTTAAAGATTTTTATTTATTCATTTAACAGAGAGAGAACACAAGCAGGCAGAGAGGCAGGCAGAGGCAAAGAGAGGAGCAGGCTCCCTGCGGAGCAAGGAGCCCGATGCGGGACTCGATCCCAAGACGCTGGGATCATGACCTGAGCCAAAGGCAGTTGCTCAACCAACTGAGCCACCCAGGCGTCCCAGTATGAATACATTTAATACATCTTCACATTTAATGTGAAGATGGTAAATTTCACATTATTTGTGTTTTACCACAATGAAAACAAATAACAAAAACATTCAACAAACTAGGAATGGAAGTAATCAAAGCCATAAGTATTGGTAGGAAGCCAGACATATAGTTCAATGGAATAGAATAAAGAGTCCAAGAATAAACTCTTGTGTAGATGGTGAAATGATCTTGAACAAGGGTGTCAAGGATGAACAATGAGGAAATGACAGTCTCTTCAACAAATGATATTGGGAAAACTGGATATCCATATGCAAAAGAAACTGTGGAAATAGCCAAGATGCCCTTCCACAGACGAATGGATAAAGAAGATGTAGTCCATATATACAATGCAATATTACTGAGCTATCAGAAAGGATGAATACCCAACTTTTGCATCAACATGGATGGGCCTGGAGGAGATTTTGCTAAGTGAAATAAGTCAAATAGAGAAAGTTAATTATCATACGGTTTCATTTATTTGTGGAACATAAGAAATAACATAGAGGACATTAGGAGAAGAAAGGGAAAAACGAAGGGGAAGAAATCAGAGTGGGAGACAAACCATGAGAGACTATGGATGCTGGAAAACAAACTGAGGGTTTTAGAAGGGTGAGCACTGGGTGTTATATGCAAGCAATGTATCATGGGACACTACATCAAAAACTAATAATATACTGTATGGTGACTACCATAACATTAAAAAAAAAGAATGTAGTTTGACATTTACCTTACACCCCATATAAAATTTAATTCAAAATGTATTAAACACCTGAAACTGTAAAACCCCTAAATAAAATATAGGGGGAAACCTTTATGGCATTTGATTTGGCAATAATTTCTTATATATGTGACACCAAAGGCAAAAACAACCAAAGTACATATCAGAAAATTATATCACATCAAAAAAAAAAATTCTGGGGCGCCTGGGTGGCGCGGTTGGTTGGGCGACTGCCTTCGGCTTGGGTCATGATCCCAGAGTCCCGGGATCGAGTCCCACATCGGGCTCCCAGCTCCATGGGGAGTCCGCTTCTCACTCTGACCTTCTCCCTTCTCATGCTCTCTCTAACTCTCTCTCTTTCCTAATAAATAAAATCTTAAAAAAAAAAAAAAAATTCTGCACACCAAAGGAAATAATCCCAGAGTGAAAAAGTAACCTACAGAATGGGAAAGCATATTTACAAACCATATATCTTATACAAGGTTAATATTCAGAGCATATAAAGAACTCTTAGAAGTCAACATCAAAAATAATAATATAAAATAACAACAACAACAACAACAACAAAACAACCTTGTGGATTAAAAGTTGACAAAGAACTTGAATAGGTATTTCTACAAAGAAGATACACAAATGGCCAAAAGATATATGAAAAGATGCTCAACATCACTAGTCATCAAGGAAATGCAAATCCAGTCACAGTAAGATATCACGTCTCACCTGTTAGTATGTCTTTATCAAAACAAAACAAAAACATAACCAAAGGAATCCCCCAGAACAAACAAAAATACACAAAAAATAACGAGGGAGATGGAAAGAAATTGGATCCTTTGTGCACTGTTGGTGAGATTGTAAAATGATGCTGTTAACATGAAAAACAGTATTAAAAAAAACAAAAAAAACAAAAAAACATGAAAAAACCGTAGGGAGGTTTCTCAAAAAATTAAATATAGAAATACCACATGATTTTGCAATTCCACTCCTTAGATAAATAAACAAAAGCCTGGGAAATAGGATCTTGAAGAGAGATTTGCATACCCATGTTCACTCCAGCATTCTTTACAATAGCCAAGAGGTGGAAGCAAACTAAATGTCCATCTATGGATGAATGGTTAAAGAAACTGTTGTATATATATAAATGGAATATTATTTAGTCTTAAAAAAAGAAAATCCTGTCATATGCTACAAAATGGATTCATCTTAAAGATATGCAAAGTGATAAGCACCAGGTGTTTCATCGAAGTATTGAATCACTATATTGTATACCTGAAAGTAATATTACACTACATGTTAAGTAACTGGAATTTAAATAAAAACCTTAAAAAAACATATGCAAAGTGCAAAAAGCCATAAAAAGGCAAGTGCTGCATGATCCCACCTATATGGAGTATCTAAAATAATCAAATTCTTAGAATCAGAAAGTATTATTGTGGTTTTCAGGGGCAAGAAAATGGAAAGAATGAGAGTCAGTGTTCAATGGGTACAAAATTTCAGTTTTGCAAGATGAAAAATTTCTAAAGATCTGTTGCCCGACAATGTGCACAGAGTAACATTACTATATAGTAAACTTAAAAAGAATTTAAGAGATAATGACTGTAGGAGTTTTATTTGTAGAGGTTTTTTTTTTCATTTATTATTATTATTTTTTGTGTGTGTGATTGATGTTTGCTGTTTTTAACTCCTCTGACTTCAAACAAAAACATTTCTTGCCACGACATGGACCAATACTCACCTCTAAAAAACTGTATTTTCTCTCAGAGTTACAAAGAAAATTAATACCCAGAAAAAACTGAGGTCTATAGGTACACTCCTGGGCTTGATCTTCTGCTGACCTTAAAATTAAGATAATAAATTTTATAATTTTTATCATAATTAAAAATAATTCTCAATAATATTAACTTTAATTTCTCATCGGAAACCATGCAGGCTAGAAAGGGAGGATAATATTTTTAAAGTGCTAAAAGGAGGGGCATTGGGTGGCTTACTGAGTTAGGCATCTGAATCTTGATTTTTACTCAGGTCATGATCTTAGGGTCATAGGATCAAGTCCCACATCAGGCTCCCTGCTCAGTGGAGAGTCTGCTTGGAGTTCTCTCCCTCTCCCCCTCCAACCACATTCTCACTCTTTCTCTCTTAAATAAATAAATCTTTTTAAAAAAATGCTAACAGGAAAAAAGTACTGCCAATTAGGAATTCCATGTTTAGCAAAACTATCCTTTTAAAAGATAAGGGGAGGGGCACCTGGGTGTCTCAGTGGGTTAAAGCCTCTGCCTTCAGCTCAGGTCATGCATGACCTCAGGGTCCTGGGATCGAGCCCCAGATTGGCTCTCTGCTCAGCAGGAAGCCTGCTTCCCCTCTCTCTCTGCCTGCCTCTCTGCCTACTTGTGATCTCTCTCTCTGTCAAATAAATAGATAAAATCTTTAAAAAAAAGATAAGAGGAAATTAAGACATTACCAAACTAAACAAAAGCTAAAGTAGTCCACTGCTGTAGTAGACCCACTCTATAAAATATGCTAAAGGTTGCCTTTTGGGGTGAAATGAAAGGACATTATATAGTAACTCAAAGTCATGCAAAGAAATAAAGAACAATAGTAAAGGTATATACAAAGATAAATAAAAATATTTATTTTATGATATAATAAGTATTATGTTTTGGGTTTGTAAATTTTTATGATGTAAAAGAAAAAATGCATAAAATGATCACTGTAAGCCTAAGTTAATCAGTACATGATTTATTTTTTTTTTAAGAATTTATTTATGACAGAGAGAGAAAGAGTGCACAAGCATGAGGAGTGGTAGGCAGAGGGACAGACAGCCTGATGAGGAGCTTGATCCCAGGACCCTGGAATCATGACCTGAGCCAAAGGCAGACCCTTAACTGACCGAGCACCCAGTTATCCCTAATCAGCTTTATAAAGATGTAACTTGCGACAATTAAAATACAATGGGAAGGAAGTATATAGAAAGGTGTTTTTGTGATATTGAAGTTGATATTAATTCAAACTATATTGTTATAAATTTAAAATATTGTGATCAACAGAATAGGCACTGGGAAAATAACAACAAAAATATGCAGGAAATAGAATGAGAAGGGATTAAAATGGCATACTAGCTAAAATCAATTAAATAAAGAAGAAGGCCAGTAATGGAGGCATTGAGGAGAAAAAGCCCAAAGAATATATATATTTAAGTAGAAAAATATTAAGTAGAAAGTCCTTCTATATTATCAATTACTTTAGGTGTAAATGGATTAAACTCATTAAAAGGCAGAGATTGGTAAAATTGATAAAAAAATGATATATTATTTTATAAGTAAGGGTGCAAGAAACTTATTTTATTTTCTTGTTTTTTTAATTTTTTATTAACATATAATGTATTATTTACCCCAGGGTACATGTCTGTGAATCATCAGGCTTACACATTTCACAGCATTTGCCATAGCACATACCCTCCCCAATATCCATATCCCTACCCCCCCACCTCCCAGCAACCCTTGGTTTGTTTAGTGAGTTTAGGAGTCTCTTATGGTTTGTCTCCTTCCCCATCCCATCTTGTTTCATTTCTCTTCCCCACCCCCCCATAACCCCCTGCCCTGCCTCTCAAATTCTTCATATCAAAGAGACTTATTTTAGATCCAAGGACAAAAGTATACTGTAAATGAAAGGTCGGAAAAAAAAATACTTTACCCAAATGGTAACTAAGGAGAGTTAAGGTAGACATAGTAATATCAGACAAAATAGACTTTAAGTCATACATTTTTGTAAGAGGCTAAGAAGGTCATTATATATTGGTAAAAGTGTCAATCCACCAAGAAGAGATAACAACTGTAAATATATATGCATATATATGCATGTAGCAACAGAGAACTAAAATGTATACAGCAAAACTAACAGAAATTTACAATATACAATACACAATATACAATTTACAATCTACAGAGGCCTAAAATATATACAGCAAAACTAATAGAAATTTACAATATACAATATACAATCTACAATTTACAATAATAGTTGAAGACTTCAGTAATATACTTTCAATAATGAATAATGAATAGGAAAACTGGACAGAAACCAGTATGGACATCGAGAACTTGAACAATATCATAAGCCAACTACACCTAATATTTATAAAACACTCAATATTTCACACAATAAGAATAGATAAAATAAATGTCCTCAAGTAGCCATGGAACACTCTCCAGGGTAGACCATATGTTCTTACAACATATGGATATTATTTTAAAAATGGAAAGTAACAAATTTTGGTAAAGATGTGAAGAAATTTGAACACTTGTGCATTGCCAGTGGGAATGTACAACTGTGCAACTACTATAGAAAACAGCTCAGTGGTTCCTCAATAGTTATACATAAACTTACTGTATGATCGAGTAATTCCACTGCTAGGTATATATCCAAAAGGGTTAAAAACAGGTTTTCTAGCAAAAATGTGCATATGAAAACTTATAGTAACACCCCTTATGATGGCCAAAAGGTGGAAACAACTCAAAGCCCAACATCAGAAGAAGAGATAAACAAGAGATAAACAGAATATAGTATATCAATGCAATACAGTATTATTCAATTAAAAAAAAGAAGTATTGCTACCTGCCACCATGGATGAACCTTAAAAAAATTATGCTAAGTGAAACAAGACAGATACAAGGCCACATATATGTAATGTGAAATATCTATCATAGGCCAATCCACAGAGACAGAGAACAGACTTGCTCAATTGATATGAGGTCTCCTTTGAGCGTTTGAAAATGTTCTGAAACTCGAAAGTGCTGATGGCTGCACTATATTGAATATGTACTAAATGTCTCTGAATTGTATATTTAAAGTGGTTAAAATGGTGAAAGAATTTCATCTTATAGACTTGTAAAATAAAAAAATTCTTACCTTTAAAAGGTAATTTATAAAATATAAAGAAAATTTTTATATATAATATATAAAATATGAAAAAATGATTCTATAAAATATGATTAACCAGTATCTATATAATATGTGGTACACAATCATTTTTTGATGGTCTATAAAATAATTTACACAGAATTATATATTGGTAGGAGGAGCAGGAAGATGGCAACAGAGTAGGACCCTATTCGACCACAAGTAAAACTAGAAAACTAATAAATCATCCTAAATACCCAGAAAATTGACCCGAAGATTGACAGAACAAATTCCGCCACTAAAGGGAGAAAAGAGGCCACATGACAGAAGGCAGGGAGTGTGGAAACATGGTTTAGGGGAGAAATGGATCACCAATGTGGTGGAGGGGAGTGAGTCCTGGTGATGGGGAAGGGCAAGAGAGAGTAGAGCACACAGGGGAATACACAAGAAGAACGTTTCCCCAAAGCCATTGGCTTAGAAAGGGAGAGGAGCTGAATTTCATGAGTTTTTGTAACCAGAGGGTTTTGAAACTTGGAGTTTTAAATGTCAGTGGGCTTGGCTGGGATAGAGTGTTCTGAGGGCACTGCACTGCCCCTAGACAGAAGGCAGGACAAACAACCCAGGGGTAGACGGAGTGGTAATATTGATTTGAAAAATACCTTAGGCACACACCTGAGGGAGATTATTCCCTCTTCTCAGAGTGCATCCCTGAGAGGCAGCATTCGTGGAGACACCACTCTGGGAACAAAGAAGCTGGCTGACACCATTTCATTACCCTATCTTTCAGCATAAACACAGAGCCACCTACAGGAAGCAGCGTAGTGCCAAAACTAACTGCCAAATTTGCTGGTGGAATTCCCTTCTCCATCATCCTTGCTCCAATTGCAGAGTAGTAACCCCCTCCCAAGAAGATCAGCACAAACTTCTGCCCACACCAAGTCCCCTTTACAAAGCCTCAGTTCCAGTAGAAGTGGTGACAGGTCTTACATCACAAGCAGACCAGAGCACATCAAGTTAAAACTCACCATATTCAGGCCAGGGCCTAAACACTGTCCACAGCAGTCAAGGAGAACCTCTGCATACAACAAGCCTGAAAGATTGAGCAGTCAGAACATAACAGCAGAGCACATGCTACACACACTGGAGACACTTCCTGAAACATAGGCCCTGGGCATTACACGAACTCTTCTTCATAAGGCCATTACTTTCAGGAGCAGGAGACATACCTGGCTTTTCTAACATAGAGAAAAAGGCAGAGACTTAGACAAAATGCAAAGACAGAAGAATTTATACCAAATGAGAGAAAAGGATAAGGCCACATCCACAGATTAAAGCAAAAGAGAAATAAGTAAGATGCCTGATGGACAATTTAAAGTAATTGTCATAAGGATACTCCCTGGGCTTGAGTAAAGAATAGAAGACATTGGTGAGATTCTTACCACAGATGAAAGAGAAAAAAGAATCAGAGATGAAGAATCCAATAAATCAGATTATAAACATGCTTGATGCAATGAACAATAGGCTGGAATAGCAGAGGAAGAAATTAATGATCTAGAAGACAAAGTAATGGGAAGCAATGAAGCTGAACAAAAGAGAAAAAGAATTACACAATACAGGAATAGACTTAGGGAATTTAGACTCCATCAAATGTAATAACATTCCTCTTATAGGAGTCCCAGTAGGGGAAGAGAGAGAAAAGGGGGCAGAAAATTTACTTGAAGGAATAATAGCTGAAAATTTTCCTAATCTGGGGAAGGAAACAGACATAGAGATCCAGGAGGCACAGAAAACTCCCATCAAAATCAACAAAGCCAGGCCAATACCAAGACATATTGTAATCAAATTTACAAAATAAAGTGATAAAGAAAAAACTCTTCAAAGCAGCAAGACCAAAGAAGTCATTAACATGCAAAAGAAAACCCATAAGACTAGCTGGAAATTTTTCTGCAGAAAGTTAGCAAGGTAGAAGTGAGTGACATGATAAATTCAAAGTTCTAAATGGGAAAAATCTTCAGTCAAAAATAGTCAAAAATACTCTATCCAGAATACAAGGAGAGATAAAGAGTTTTCCAGACAAACAAAAATTAAAGGAGTTTTTTGGCCACTAAACCAACCCTGCATGAAATATTAAAAGGAACTTTTGAGTGGAAAGGAGAGACCAAAAGTGACAGTATAAAGGAAACACAAGCAATAAAATGAATATTTCTCTAACAATGAAAAAAATAGATGTAAAATAAAAAGCATATATCTAAAATGTAGAGAGAAGAATGGTTCAAACTTAACAACCATCAATGGAATTATTGAATCACTCACTATACTGTGCATGAAACTAATATTATACTGTATGTTAACTAACTGGAATTTAAATAAAAACTTTAAAAATTATATATTGGCATAAATATTATAAATTTTTTTCCAAACTTAGATTCTCTGATCAAATGCAAAAACTAAAAATTGAAAAAATAATAGCTTAAAAATAAGCAAATAGGAAAAACTGACTTGAGGGGGCAGAGAAAAACAAAATTGAAAAAAAAATTTAGGAAGTGTGGGTAGATAAATACTATCTCAAATAATAAAAAGCAAAATAATTCAGGGAAGCAGATAACTCTTGAACCAAAATTAATGAGAAAAATCTATTAGTATTATTTAATATTATTTAATATGGATTAGTAATATGATTTTCTTGTTATTGTTATTGTGCTTGTATGTGTGGTGATTTGCCAGATTAATCTTCTCATATATATTGTCCAGGGGATAGTATTCTAGAATTACCTAGGTTGGAAAGTACCCACTATGAACAATTAAAGATGTTTATATTTAATAATTTGTCTTTTCCATACTTTATATGGAAAACCCAAAAGAC
>CM052807.1:38677434-38721588 GCA_028533885.1 Nasua narica
TGATGAACCAGGAGAGACTGTGGACTCTGAGCAACAAACTGAGGGGTTTGGAGGGGAGGGGGTGGGGGAGTGGGTGAGCCTGGTGGTGGGTATCGAGAAGGGCACGTACTGCATGTAGCACTGGGTGTGGTGTATGAACAATCAATCTTGTAACACTGAAAAATTAAAATAAACATATTTGGGGAGAAAAAAATAAAAAAATAATAATTTGTCTTTTCCTAATTAAGTCCAAATTTACCCTCTTATATCACACCACGATTAAAGTCCAAGATTCAGTAAATGAAAACTTAGGCTGAAATAAATAATTTAGATAATATAAAAATTATTTCAATTAAAGTGGAAAGTTGGATGGATGTGTAGCCTCGGCCTGTACTTAAGAATGGTGTTGAAATCACCAGATGCACCACTGTGAGGACTGCCAAGATGCTGGGAAAAATGTTTGACTATAAATCTAGTCTGTCTAAAATTTATATTTCACAATCTTAATATAAATATTAAAAATTCCTTTATTTCAATTTTAGTATATGTCATGACCAAACTAATGGCACACAGTTTAACAAATATATGATACATTTAGATTTTAGAAGATAAAATTTTGGCATTTTATTTTAGAACTCATGGTAAAATCTAAAGTAAACACTCTTTTACTTTGGTAGCACTTTTTCTGAATTCTCCAAGTATAAGCCTTAATTCTTCAGCTTTATAAGATACCTCATATTTTAAAATATTTTTAAATGCTTCAATGCCCTCCTCCTATACTGTGGGAATTTTAGAAGTCTTAAATATGTTTAAGGAATTTCAGTTGTATGAGAAAAAAGGAAAAAAAAAGAGGTAATGTTTCTATTGTTAGTCTACTCTGCAGCCTGCTTTTTATTTATTTTCTTTTCCCCAAATATGTTTGTTTTATATTTTCAGTGTACCAAATGCCCTTCAACAGATGAGTGGATAAGGAAGATGTGGTACATCTATACAATGGAATATTGTGTCTCCATCAGAAAGGACGAATATCCAACTTTTGTATCAACATGGATGGGACTAGAAGAGATTATGCGGAGTGAAATAAGTCAGGTGGAGACAGTCAATTATCTTATGGTCTCACTTACATGTGGAGCATAAGAAAAATCATGGAGGGCATTGCAGCCTGCTTTTCTTAACCTGCAGCTTGATGTGCTTAACGATCCTTCTTGGTCCTGTAATTTATATTTGCCACCCTTTCTTGACTACAACTTCATTTTATTTTTACTATTCCAAAGCACCTTTTACATAGGTTAGATTGTGTGGTCATCTTCTCCATAAGATTTGGAGAAAAGGAAACAACTAAAAATTAAATGTTGACTATCACTGTACCTAGTAATAATCATTGCACAATCTGCTTTGTTATTCTGGGTCCTCTTTTGCCCTGGACACTCTTCATTTACTTATAGTCCCCTCACTACAAAGCTAGCCAAGAAAATCCAAGATTTCTTTAATTTATTTTTTTCTTTTTTTTTTCTTTAATTTATTTTAAATAAAATTCAGCTTTAACTTCATTTTTTTGTGACTTTGACTTGAGGCTAATGGTGTGGGAGTTGGGCTGTTCATTGTTACTTTCCCAAATGCCCTTGAGTGTGCTTTGCTAAAAAAAAACCCATCTTCCTGAAGATGAGTCATTACCCACTTTTTATGCTAAAGTGAAAAAACCCTAGATCTTAAAAAAATATTTTATTTATTTATTTGTTTGTTTGTTTGTTTGTTTATCAGAGAGAGAGAGACAGAGAGAGAGAGAGTGCAGGTGGAAGAGCAAGCAGAAGGAGAAGTAGGCTCCCCGCTGGGCAAGGAGCCCAATGTGGGATTCAATCCCAGAACCCTAGGATCATGACCTGAGCCGAAGACAGACGCTTAACTGACTGAGCCACTCAGGCATATCCAGATTTTTCTTAAATGTACACTAAAAAGCTGGCTTCCCCCTTTCTCACTCTATATGCAGAGAGCCTAAATTTTTCAACTATTTTTTTTCTATTTCTAGTTAGATAATCCTTGAAATGATATACATGGTTTAAAGAGATTGTGTACTTGTCTTATAATTTTTCTTTGAAACATTCTTATTGAGATATTATATGCCCTAATCCACTAGCCACATTTTTTTAAATTAAAAGACAATATATGTGATTAGAAAAAGAAAATGATACAATATAATGGGCATTGAGAAATAGTGGCTTTAATACTGACCCTAGTGCCTTTATTCTCCTTCTCAAAGGATATCACTATTAACAATTTCTTGTATCTTTTAGATATTCTGATTATATACATGTATATATGCACCTTAAAATTGGTAATAAGCTTTTAAATACTCTTTTGCTCCTCACTTATTTGTTTGATTAGCTTTATATATTGGGTACATTTTATGTCAGCAATATAGCTCTAATTTTTATATGGCCATAAATTATTCACTCATATGGATATATTGTGATGCATTTATTCAGTCCTGATTGACTCTGCCATGTCATTGTCTCAGCATATTGCTACTACATACAGTAAAGCAATGTATGTCCTTCTACCTGTATTTTGAGCACATGGACCATTTGTGTACAAGATAACCGTAGAAATAGAATTGCTGGTTCAAAATATAAGTACATTTTACATTTTGATAGATAATGCCAAAATATCTTTTAATGAGGTTCTACCAATTTGCATTCAATCACTGTGCTCATTCTCAAGGATACAATAGTGGTAACATCAATCCTTTTGCAGCTCCTAAGAGGCAACAAATGAAATGATTAAGAGAACGTACTCTGCATGTAAAGCCTGGATTTGAATCCTGTCTTACTAGTTTGTGACCTTGGAGAATGTACTTGATATTTTCTGTACAGTGGTATTAACAATAGAACTCACTCTTTAGGTTGCTACAAGAAGTTTAATTAGTTAATGTATATAAAGTACATTAAACAATGTATACTTCCTAGATAATAATACAACTTAGCTATTATTAATTCAATCAAGAACAGAGACAGACAATAATCAAAAAGCACAAATAAATATAAAGTTGCAACTGTAATGATCATTTTGAAGGAGAGGCACTTGATTTCAGAGCCATAGTACAGATCTTGCTTTGTCAGAGAAGGCTTTCCTAAAAACAAGTCATTGATGATTCAGTTGTGATCTAAAGGATGAGTCAGTGTTAACCAGGTGAAGAAGTTCAGGAGGAATATTGAGAAGGAGAGAACTGTGTGGAAAGCCTGTTTCAAGGGAGCAATACATAGCATGGGAAACTGAGTGAAGAGAAAGAATATAGGTAAGATAAGCTTGGAGAGGTAGGCAGAGCATAAGCCACATAGAATTGGACACATGTAAGCATTCAATAGCTTTGCATTTTTCTTTCCTCTTTTTCTCCTTGACCCACTCTTTCATATAGTATATGTAGAATCAACCTAAATTTGGGATACATGTACTTGTTTTACTTTTACATTTTAATTTTATGTATCTTCCTCTTCCTCCTCCTCCTCCTCCTTCTTCTTCTTCTTGTTATTTAGACTAAGTATGCAGGAATATAGTTAGGAATATATTTCTGATTACTTTCTAATTATACGTTATAGAGGCAGGAATTTCCTAATTTCTGGCATTCCAGAATCTTGAATTCTGAAATTATACTAACCTATTATTCCAAGCTATTTATTATATCCCTATATTTATAAAATGTAACAACTGTAATTGAAAATAGTAACTAGGAACTCTCATGGGCTGTTGGTGGAAATGCGAAATGATGTAGCCACTGTGGAAAATAGTACAGAGGTTCCTCAAAAAGTTAAAAACAGAAATACCATATGATCCAGTAATTCTACTACTGGGTATTTACCCAAAGAATACAAAAACATTAATTTGAAAAGATATATGCACCCCTGTTTACTGTAGCATTATTTACAATAGTGAAATTATGGAAGCAGCCCAAATACCCCTCAATAGATAAATGGATGAGGAAAGTGCAGTGTATAGATGTATGCATGAATGCATGTATGTATGGCTGAATATGAGTATTATTCAGCCATGAAAGAAGAATGAAATCGTGCTTTCATTTGGCAACAACATAGATAGATCTAGAGGGTATAATGCTAAGTGAAATAAGTCAGTTAGGGAGACAAAACCATATGATCTCACTCATATGTGGAATTTAAGAAACAAAACAAATGAACAAAGGGGGGGGGAAAAAAGAGACAAACCAAAAACAGACTCCTAACTACAGAGAACAAACTTATCATCACCAGAAGGGAGGTGGGGTAGAATAGATGAAATAAGTGAGGGGGTTTAAGAGTGCACTTACCATGATGAGCACCGAGTAATGTATAGAATTGTTGAATCACTATATCGTACACCTAAAACTAACGTAACACTGTAAGGCAACTATACTAATTTTTTTTTTAAGATTTTATTTATTTATTTGACAGAGAGAGACAGAGAGAGGGACACAAGTAGGGGGAGTGGGAAAGGGAGAAGCAGGCCTCCTGCTGAGCAGGGAGCCTGATGTGGGCCTCAATCCCAGGACTCGGAGATCATGACCTGAGTCAAAGGCAGACGCTTAACTGACTGACCCACCCAGGCACCCTGGAATTAATTTTTTTAAAAAGAGGAAAATAAGTAAGCAGAAAACAGAAAACAGAAACAGAAAACAGAAAATAAGTAAACAGAAATAAGTAAACAGAAAAAGAAACTGAAAGTGACCAAAAAATAAAAAAATAAAAGCCAACATAGTTGGTAAAAAGAAATAAAGCAATAAATAATGATAAAATAGTAACAATAAAAATAAAGCATTGAGTTATATGTGCCACTGCATCATATGCATCTTCTCATCTAATTCTTATAGGAAGGAGGTTGGAAAGATAGTAGAGTTGTAGGAGGACCCTAGGCTTGCCTCATTTCTCGAGCACAGCTAAAGAAATGGAAATTATTCTCAATATCCACTTTAAAGTGAGGAAAGGATTGTGGGTGCTGCAGAAGGGAGGGAGTCCTGTTCACAGAGAGAAGAGAGAGAGGTGGGTAAAGGGAGAAAGACAGAAAGAGAGAATCACACGGGATCGCACAAGAAAAACAATTCTCCAAAGCCTTTGACTGGGAAAACAAGAGAGGCTGATTATTTTGAGTTTTACAACAAGCAGAGCTCAAAGACTGGAGTTTTAGATATCTGTGCTATGGCTGGTGCTGAGCCCAGCAGGCACCACAGTGTTCCTGTGGAAAACAAGGACAGAAGCCCAGCAACAGATGATGTGACCTGAGGATCCCCTGGGACACACAGGAAGAGATGGTCCCCCTTCCTGGAGTGCATCTGAGAGAGGTGGTGTAGCATCTCCGAAGAGATGCTCCCCCATGCATTAGCAAAGGCGCAGAGACACCTGCCAAAGGCAGCTGACCTGGACAAAGGCTCTTTGATGAGCTTTATTCCAAACTCCAAGCTCCTTTGTGTTGGTGTGACAGCCCTTCTAGGACCACCCTGAACCAGCCCCAACATCGTGAGATCCTCCCCCAGAAGACCAGTGTGAGTTTGTGCATTGCTGGGTCCCTGACATGCTGGGTCCCTAAAGTCTGGAGTTTTAAAATTTAGTCACAGCATGCCTGGGATAAAACAAAGGTGTACTGTGATACCAGGCAGGCAGATTGTCCAGACATAGACAAGGTGAAGGCAGGGATCTAAAGGATGTCGAGGACACATAAGGGGACATTGGTCCTTCTTCTGGGAGGGCTTCCTACACAACGGCAGTGGCAAATTTCCCTCTCTGGGGATGAGGGAGAGGGCTCACACCATTTCCCCCCTGCTCCTCAGCATAAACTTATTTCAAGAACTAGCATAGCACCAACAGTGGAGGCCTAAACTGCTTACATCAGGATCCCTCCCCCACACCATGTAGAGGCTCCTTTACTAGGGCAAGTGTACCTCAAAACTAGAGTAGCAGGCCCCTGTCCAGAAAACCAGCATGGACTGCCTGCACACACAACATCTACTGACCACAGAGTGCTGCAAAGCTTCAGCTCTAGTGAGAACAGCATCAGGTCTCTTTTAACAAGCAGACCAGAGTATATGTAGTTAAAACTTGCCACACTCTAGCAAAGGTCCAAACACTCCCCACTGCAGGCAAGGAGAAACTCTGAGGACGACTTGAGGGAAAGAACAGCCAAAAACACAGCAGCAGAGTGCACACAGCATACACCAGAAATGCTTGCTGAAGTGCAAAGCCCTGGACACTATATGACTTCGTCTTAATAGAACCATTACTCTCAGGAGCAGGACATGTGTTAGACTTTCCTAACATGCAAAAGGAGACAGAGACCTAGATAAAATGCCAAGACAGAAGAATTCATCCCAAAAGAAAGAACAAGTAAAGGTCATGGCCAGGGATCTAATCAAAACCCATATAAGTCATATGCCTAACCCAGAATTTAAAACAACAATCATAAGGATTGAAAAGAAGAATAGGGACGCCTGGGTGGCTTGGTTGGTTGAGCAGCTGCCTTTGGCTCAGGTCATGATCCCGGCGTCCTGGGATCGAGTCCCGCATCGGGCTCCTTGCTCCGCAGGAAGCCTGCTCCTCTCTCTGCCTCTGCCTGCCTCTCTGCCTGCTTGTGTTCTCTCTCTGTTAAATAAATAAAATCTTAAAAAAAAAAAAAAAAGAAAAGAAAAGAAGATAGAACACACCAGGGAGTTCCTTACCACAGAGATAAAAGACCTAAAAACTAGTCAGACTGAAATAAAAAATGCTCTAACCAAGATGTGAACCCAACTTGATGAAATGACCAGAAGGATGGAAGAAGTAGAGGAACGAATAAGTGATATAGAAGATAAAATTATGGAAAAAAGTGAAGCTGAAAAGAAGAGGGAAAGAAAAATATTGGATCACAAGTGTAGACTTAGGGAATTATTTGTCTTACTTGCTAAGTTGTTGTTTCTGGAGATTTTCTCTGTTCCTGTCTAGTCTTTGTCACTTTTGACATTTCCACTTAAAGACTCTCCTTTGATATCTATTGCAGGGTTTGCTTAGTGCTAACAAGCTCTTTTAGTTTTTGTTTCTCTGGGAAACTCTAACTTGTCTTCTATTCTGAATAACAGTCTTGCTGCATCGAGTGTTCTTGGCTGTAGTTTTCTCCTATCATTCCACTCTCTTCTGGACTGCCAAGTTTCTGTGGAGAAGTCTGCTACTAACTTTATTTGTCTTCCTTTGTAAGTTAGAGATTTCTCCCTTGCTGTTTTCAGGGTTTTTCCCTTATCTCTATATTTTGCAGATTTTACTGTGATATGTCTTGGTGTTAGCTTGCTTTCCTTAATTTTGATGGGAATTCTCTGTGCATCCTGGTTTGGACGTCTGTTTCCTTCTCCAGATTAGGGAGGTGTTCAGCTATAATTTCCTCAAATAAAACTTCTGCCCCCTTTTTCCTTTCTTCTTCTTCTGGGACTCCTATCATATGAATGCATTATGCTTTATGGAGTCACTGAATTCCCATGATGAAGAGAGAAGAGAGATCACAACCAACACCACAGAAATACAATAATAAGAGAATGTTATGAAAAATTATATGCCAACAAATGAGCAATCTGGAAGATATGGATAAATTCTTAGAAACATATAAACTACCAAAACTGAAACAGGAAGAAATTGAAAATTTGACCATACTGATAACCAGCAAAGAAATGGAATCAATAAACAAAAATATCCCCAAAAACAAAAATACAGGGCCAGATGGCTTCTCAGGGAAATTCTACCAAACATTTAAAGAACAGTTAATACATATTCTTCTCAAAACTGTCCCAAAAAATAGAAATGGAATGAAAAATTCTAAACCCATTCTATAAGACTAGCATTCCTTGATTCCTAAAACCAGACAAAGACCCCACTAAAAAAGATAATTACAGGCCAATATCCCTGATGAATATGGATGCCAAATTTCTCAACAAAATACTAGCAAATTAAGTCCAACAGTACATTAAAAGAATCATTCACCATGATGAACTGGGATTTATTCCTGAGCTGCAAGTATGGTTCAATATTTGCAAGTCAATCAACATGACAAACTGCATTAATAGAAGAAAGGATAAGAATAATAGGATTCTCTCAATAGATACAGAAAAAGCGGGATGCCTGGGTGGCTCAGTTGGTTGAGCAACTGCCTTTGGCCCAGGTCATGATCCCAGCATCTTGGGATCGAGTCCCGCATCGGGCTCCTTGCTCCGCAGGGAGCCTGCTCCCCTCTCTCTGCCTCTGCCTGCCTCTCTGCCTGCTTGTGTTCTCTCTCTGTTAAATGAATAAAAAAAAAAAGATACAGAAAAAGCATTTGGCAAAGTATAACATCCATTCTTCATAAAAAAAACCTCAACAAAATAGGTTTAGAAGGAGCATAGCTCAATATCATAAAGGCTATATACAAAAGACCCACAGCTAATATCACACTCAATGGGGAAAAACCTGACAGCTTTTCCTCTATGGTCAGGAACAAGACATGGATATCCACTCTTACCATTGTTACTTAACATGGTACTGGAAGTCCTAGCCAGACAACACAAAGAAATTAAAGGCATCCAAATCAGCAAGAACAAAGTAAAACTTTTATTCTTCACAAATGACATGATATTCTATATAGAAAACCAGAAAGACTCTAACAAAAAATTGCTAGAAGTGATACACAAATTCAATAAATTCACTAGATACAAAATGTGTGACATTTCTGTACATCAATAATGAAACATCAGAAAGAAATCGAGGGGTGCCCGGGTGGTGTAGTCAGTATGGCATCCAACTCTTGGTTTTAGCTCAGGTTGTGATCTCAAGGTCATGGGATACAGCCCTGTCTCAGGATCCATGGTTGGTATGGAGCCTGCTTGAGAGGCTCTCTCCCACTCCCTCTGCCCCTATTCCTTGTGTGCTTTCTCTCTTTCTCTCTAAAAATAAACAAAATAAATCTTAAAAAGAGAAATCAAGGAATCAATCACATTCACAATTGCACCAAAACCCAATAAAATACCTAGGAATAAACCTAACCAAGCAGGTAGAGGATCTGAAGTCTGAAAACTATAAGACACTCATGAAAAATTGAAGATGATGCAAAGAAATGGAAAAACATTCAATGCTCATGGATTGAAAGAACAGATATTGTTAAAAAGTCTATAATACTCAAAGCTATATACACATTTAAAGCTATCCCTAGGAAAATATCACTAGCAATTTTCACAGAGCTAGAAAAACAATCCTAAAATCTGTATGGAACCAAAAAAGATGCTGAATAGTCAAAGCAATCTTAGAAAAGCAAAGCTGGAGGCATCACAATTTCATAATTTGAGCTATATCACAAAGCTGCGGTCATCAAGATAGTATGGTATTGGCATAAAAAGACACACAGAAGAATGGAACAGAATAGGAAACTAGAAATGGACCCACAACTATATGGTCAATTAATCTCTGACAAAGCAGGAAAGAATATCCAATGGGAAAAAGAATATATCTTCAACAAATTGTGTTGGAAAAACTGGAAAGCAATATGCCAAAGAATGAAATGAAACTGGACCACTTTCTTACACCAGACACAAAAATAAATTCAAAATGGATGAAAGACCTAAATGTGAAACAGGAAACCATCAAAACAGATGAATTGATAAGAAGATGTGGTACACACACACACACACACACTGGAATACTATGCAGCCATCAAAAACTGAAATCTTGCCATTTGCAATGATGTGGATGGAACTAGAGGGTACTACGCTAAGCAAAATACATCAATCAGAGAAAGACAATCAATCATATGATCTCACTGATATGAAGAATTTGAGAAACAAGACAGGATCATAGGGGAAGGGAGGGAAAAATGAAAGAAGATGAAACCAGAGAGAAAGACAAACCATAAGAGACTCTTAATCTCAGGAAACAAACTGAGGATTGCTGGAGGGGATGGTGGGGGTGGGAGGGATGGAGTGGTTGAGTGATGGACATTGGGGAGTGTATGTGCTACGGTGAGTGCTGTAAATTGTGTAAGACTGATGAATCATAGACCTGTACCTTTGAAACATATAATACATTATATGTTAATAAAAAAAATCCTATAGGAGAACATAGGCAGCAACCTCTTGACATCAGCTGTAGCAACTTCTTATTAGTTATGTCTCCTGAAGTAAGAGAAACAAAAGTAAAAATGAACTATTGGGACCTCATCAAGATAAGAACCTTCTACACTATGATGGAAATAATCAACAAAACTAAAAGGCTACTATCAGGATGGGAGAAGATATTTGCAAATGATATATCTGACAAAATATATAAAGAACTTATCAAACTCAACACCCAAAAAACAAATAACCCACTTATGAAATGGATAGAAGAAATGAATAGACATTTTCCCAAAGAAGATATACAGATGACTAAGAGACACATGAAAAGATGTTCAATATCATTCATCATCAGGGAAATGTCTTTAAGAAATTACCTCACACTAGTCAAAATGGCTAAAATTAACAACACAGGACACAACAGATGTTGGTGAGCAAGGAAAGTGGTACAACCATTCTGGAAAACACAGTATGGAGGCTCCTCAAAAAATTAAAATTAAGAACTACCCTACAATCCAGCAACTGCATTACTAGGTATTTACCGAAAGGATACAAAAATACTGATTTCAAGGGACACATGCACCCTGATGTTTACAGCAGCATTTTCAACAATAGCTAAAATAGCTAAATCTTCTTTATCCATCAGTCATAGGACATTTGGGGTCCTTCCATAATTCTAACATAATAGAATATTATTCAGCCATAAAAAAGATGAACTCTTTCCATCTGGAACAATGTGAATAGAGCTAGAGTGTATTATGCTAAGCAAAATAAGTTGGTCTGAGAAAGACAAATACCATTTGATTTCACTCAGATGTGGAATTTAAGAAACAAAACAGATGTACATAGGGGGAAAAAAGAGAAGGGGGAAAACCCTATACATACTCTTAACTATAGAGAACAAACTGAGGGTTGCATCCTGCTGGAGGGGAGGTAGGTGGGGGGCTGGGTTAAACAGGTGATGATATTAAGGAGGACACTTGTGATGCACACTGGGTGTTGTCTCTAAGTGATGAATTACTGAATTCTACTCCTGAAACTAATATTACACTGTATGTTAGCTAACTAGAAAATTAAATAAAAACTTGAAAAGAGGTTGTATTTAAATAAAAATAGTTTATAATCACACACACAAAAATCTTATAGGTATCTATGAGATGGATATTATCCATATTTTATAGATACGAAAACTGTGGCACAATGGAGTCAAGGTGCAGGAAGTTTGACTGCTAATAAGTAGTAACACTGGAACTATCTGAATCTTGTTTTCTCACATTCCAGAACTTAAACTCCTACGATGAATTTATAAACTTGATTTCAAAAGTCACTCTACTCGATTCTGGTTCTGTCATTTACTAGCTCCAGGATCTTGTGCCATTGTCTTACATAATTTTACACAGAAGCCGTACATGAGAAAATTCATAAAAGACACTAAAGAGGGGCGCCTGGGTGGTTCAGTTAAGTGTCTACCTTTGGCTCAGGTCATGATCCCAGGGTCCTGGGATTGAGCCCCATGTCTGGCTCTGCTTCTCCCTCTGCCTCTGCCCCTCTTGATCTCCCTCCCTCTCCTTCTGTCTCTCTCTCTGACAAATAAATAAATAAAATCTTTTAAAAAAAGACACTAAATAACTACCTGTCACATGACATATGCTCACTATAAGTAAAATAAAAATATCTTTTTTTTTAAAAGATTTTATTTATTTATTTGACAGAGAGAGAGATCACAAGTACGCAGAGAGGCAGGCAGAGAGTGAAGGGGAAGTAGGCTCCCTGCTGAGCAGAAAGCCCCATGCGGGGCTCAATCCCAGGACCCTGAGATCATGACCTGAGCCAAAGGTAGAGGCTTTAACCCACTGAGCCACCCAGGTGCCCCAAAATAAAAATATCTTAAAAATGAATTATTATTGTTGTTGTCATTGTTCAAGTTTGTTTATTCACTTGAAGACCAAAAAGATTCAGTTTTCTCACTCCCAACATTTTATGTTAATTTTTATTTCCCTGGGATTAGGACAATAATTACTTTTTAAAATTATATAGTCTGTGAAAACAGTTTTAAAAATTTCAATTCCACAAAATTCAGCATTGTAATATGAAACCGAATGGCAACTCCCAGTTTCCTGAAGAAACGTTTACAGACTTCTTTAATTTTTGGTACATATTTTGTTCATATTCAACAAAAGAATTTGGATGCTTGGCAGAAAGGTGATTTAGACTACATTTGCATGCAGAACTAGTTCAATTATTATGAGGGTCAAGTCATTCAAAATCCAGTTTTGACAGAACTTAGATTGCTAAAGTAGTCTTCTTTAAGATGAGTATGATTTGAGACCTTAAATATTCATCATTATTAAAAATTCTGTGACATTTTTCAAAAGAACATTTGCCCAGGTCATTTGACCAGATGCCAAGTTAAATCATTAAGGCATGGCCAACTGCCATTTCATTTTTCTTTTTTCCCTTAATATCACAGATTTTTTTAATTTAAAGGAACCAGAGATACCATTTTTCTTGAGTATAGGGTTTACAACTGAATATCAGAATCTTAGGAAGTGCCTTTCCTAAACCTAGAACTTTTAAGGTCTTTGAAAAATCCCCCTTTGGGATCAGAGTACTGTTGATAGGGAAGGGTGTTTCTGAGTTCTTAATAATTAAATTCTGGATAAAATTTTCCACTAAAATACTTTCTGATAGGCCAGAAGCTGTTTCACTTGGAGTTTGTTGTGTTAGTGGTCATTACTGTTGTTTTTTAATAAATGAGGATTAAACAATAGTCCATTTGATAGAGTTACTCTGTTGATGACTTTCTCTTGTATCACAATTTCACAGAAACAAGTACAACATTTTCTTTTTTTTACTTATCCACACATTTTAGTAACCTTTACCATTTCTCATTAATCAGTAGTAGGGTAAATTCTTTCCAATCTGTTTTAGGATATAATAAGGACAGCTTTTTTTCACATCCCACAGAGTATACATCCATGCTTTGCTAACATAAAAATTCCTTATGTTGTCTCATCAGTTTTGAGAGTTTGTTTGCATATTGAAGAAAGTTAGTGATAGCATATTTTAATGGTACCCTGATATATTTTTTGAAAAGCTACCAGAATTAAGGAATGACTTGTGTAAGAGGATGAAAATGAAAACTTAACCTTGAAAGTATGCTATTTTAGATTCTCTATCTCATAGTTTAAGTATTTTGAATTAATATGTTATTCTAAGTTAGGGAGCATGTTTACCATCCAGTGGCAAGATGTCTCTTAGTTTAATCCCATCCATATTTTATTACTGTCAATGTGTTAATTATTAGTTTCACAGATAGATGCCTACTATGTGCCACTTGCAATTATGTATGCTTTAAAAAATATGATGTTTATATCCAGGTACCTGCAATAGGACCTGGTAAATCTTTACTTATCCTTAAGGACTCAGATTATATGTTAGCCATTTTGTAATTTCTTATCCAATCCACAAATATAATCTATCCTGAGTTTCCCTTAGAACTTTATTTAACAGAGATCATTTTATAATAACAATATATCTAGGCCTTTTTTTTGATTACTTATTATGCCAAGATGTTTCTAGTACACTATTTTAATTTAATGGTTTAATTTCTCCACGAGAAGCTTTAATTTCTGTAGTTGCCAATCAATTGGTATCATTTATCCATTCAACAATAACAACACGTGTGTGTATATGTAGAGAAAGAGGAAAGATATATATATATATATAGAGAGAGAGAGAGAGACAGAGACAGAGAGAGAGAGAAATCCTAGCTATTGATGCTATTCCTAAACATTGAGGATTCAAAGATTTTAAGAGAACATATTTGGTTACAAAACAACATTATATCAAAAAAATACAGTTACATAATTATATAATAATACAGTGCAGTACAGGAAATATCACAAAGGATATGAGTATGAAATGTAGTACGATGGAAAGGTCCACAACATTTATTCAGTGTCTATTATGTGCTTTATAGAATTTAAGATTCATAACTATACTAGGAGGTAAACATTAGTCTTTGTTCATGAAGAAATTAAGATTAGATAAATTTAGTAGCTGTACAAAGTCACATGGCAAGTGACTAGAGAATAAGAAATAGATACTAACTCTGATTTTATTATGTCAATTGGATTTCTTTGCTTTGAAGGAATGAGGACAACCAAAACAGATCATAGGACATGGGATTTAGGAATAAGAATGGAAGGGAAGGGAATTCTCAGGATATTGGGTATTCTCAGTCAGGTTCAGGCTCTAACTTTATTGTGAGACTGCATTAGAGCCTAAAGAATCTATATACGTAACTATTCAAGGATTTCTGTGGACTTAATGCAGCTGAAGTTGCACCTCTGAAGAATAGCTTTCCAGTTGAAATAATGAGGATATAAGTGATGTCGATCTGTTTCTCAGATATATTATATATATAGAGAGAGAGAGCGAGAGAGAGAATGTGTGTGCTCTTTATATAATTAAAACCCTTCTCAACTTATGGTAATTTCTTTTGTGAACTAAAAGTTACTTAATAGGTCAAATGGTTAATGAATCTTTCAAAAAAGCTTCTAATTTGCACTCTACCTGCAACTAAGTCATTAAAAAAGTAAGATTCCTTGTATATCAATGACTAGTATTTATTACAGTAAAATGACTGCACTAAATAGGCACACATTTGCTCAGTCTGTTAGTTGACTGCTTTATATAGCATTTGCTGTTTGTTGATTTATCTTTTATAAGTTGCCTTTCCTTTCAGAGCACAACAATATGAAATAGCATTGAATACACTAGGAATATATATATATATACACAAATATATACACAAATCCAATTTATGTGTATAAAATGGATCCCAAACACAATATTACATTTTTAATTCTCTGCCTGAATAATTGCAGAAGAACCAAAAGACTCTTGATGTTAAAAAGAATTATGATGATTGTAATATACATGAAGGTGAGCATTTCAAGATCTGTATGAGGAACTAATGGAGGATGTGTCTTCTTAAAGTAAAACTGGAAATACTTAAAATCATAAACATTTTGGAAAGTAAATCCTTAAAAATAGAGATGTAAGACCAGAGAATATCAAATCTGGGAAACCTCAGAGGTTTTTATTTCAGTTAAGTATAAGACAAAATTGAACCTAAACTTATAAATAATATAAAATCCTAGTTTTCTTTTTTAAAACGATTTTATTTTTATTTATTTGAGAGAGAGAGAGAGAGCGCACAAGCAGGGGGAGTGGGAGAGGAAGAAGCCACTGAGCAGGGAGCCCAATGTGGAACTTGATTGATCCCAGGACATTGGGATCATAATCGGAGCCTAAGGCAGCCACATAACCCACTGATCCACCCAGGTGCTCCAAAATCCATTTACTGCTTCTCTCCACAAATATTTATTGAGCCCTGGATATAACAACAATATTGCTAAATGTTCATAACGAGCATTAAATAAATAGGTATCATGTGGTAAAACTTTTGTGGAAATTGTGGATAGTGTGAGAAAAAGAGAGACAAAATATCTATAATGAAAACCAGAACTACTCCCTGAAATGTATTACTTTTTCCATGTTATTAGAGTTCTTTAGGAATTTGAGCATTATGATTAACTAGATTTTCTGATTAAAAACATTTTCATTGTCAAAAAATTTTAATGAAATATATTTATCTTCCCCCTCCCTCTTAATATGTTTCAGATAATAAATGCAATGAAATTTCCTTAACAGTAGACCCTAAGGTGTCTCATGAAAAATTTCTATGTACTAATTTAAAAAAAAACAGCTGCAACTACTAATGGTTAAAAGTAATAGATTTCATATTCATGTTCTATAAATTTAAATAGATTTCGTTTTCTCAAAATAAAAAGCTTTAACTCAGTTGACTTTCTATTTTGATGCAGTTTCCTCCTTAGTTTTTATGAAAGTTTTATTTATTGGGTAAAATTATGTTCTATGATAAAACCACTTATTTGAATTCACGGTGAACAATGAGATAATTTTTATGAAGAGCATTATTTTTAAAGAATATTCTAGACATAGTATTTTACAAATAGTCTTAACTTTACATACAAATGTAAAGATAACGCAAATAATTTCTGTAGTCCAGTTCATTATGTGCTCCTTGTCTACTCAAATGAGATATGGTAAGGTATATTAAGTACATTTTTTAAATGTATTTCTAGCTTCCAATTAATTTATAATAAAAATTTTGCTATAGTCTTGATACTGTGTTACAAAATGTACTTTACATTAATCAGGTGTGTATGAAAAATCTTTCAAACTCAAAAACTAACTTTCTTCCTGTTTTGGGGGTGAAAAATTCAATTTATTTCAGGATTTTTATGTTCCCGTATGTATTTTTGCCCTAGTTTGTTATATGTTTCTGAAATTCCTTCAACTAATAGAATATTTATATCTGATCAGTCACTATCTTTGGGAAGCTTAAAAATGTAAGAAGAAAGGAATATCACTGGACAGAAAAAAATAAAATACTTATATGGAAAGTGTTGTATTTTAATCATTGGATAGAGGCAATTTTCTCTCCTCTAATATTTTTATTTTACCTTGATTTATTGCATTAAAGAATTAGAGGATGTTCCGAAGGTAGGCAGGGCATCTTACAGATGAGAAAACTAAACCTGAGTTTGATAAACTCACATGGCTAGAGGATGTCAGAGCAGAGAGCATACCTCATTTCCCTGTCTCTGACTATTCAAATGCTTTTTGCACTGGACTATATTCTTTCCCACAGTACAAACTAAGTCTCAATAACACAAATTCCAGCAGTCTTTCTATTGAGTCTTGACCTTTCTTTTCCTTCAGTCTTGCTAGGAATAAAGGAAAGATACCCTGTTTTTTTTTTTTTTCACATACATTTCAAAACACCTTTTCAGTTTTATAGACGATAGCTCCTAGAAACTGTACATGGTCATTAATATATATTTCAGGTAGGAGTATGGTGGAAATAACAATAAAAACAAAAGAAAATAAATATGGTCCTTTCTGTAATAGCACAATCTTTGTTATTTCTAGTGCTGGGTGTGATATAACCAAGGAATTTATTATTTCTTCAGAAAGACTACCTTATTTAAAAGAAGTTCCTCAATGAACACTTTAGAAAAATTTAGCGGAGCTCAAAGAAATAATTCTCTTCTATCAGAGGGAATTTTGTAATCTCAGCAACTTCTTGTATTTGTGACTAAGCAAAGTCTACAGCCCAACTTAAAAAAAAAATCAGAATCTATTAATTCCTTTGTTTATTGTACTATAATCAGCACAAATTAATCCTTTCTGTCAATTATAAGCATATGAATATCCTTTAATATCAAAGAGAATGACAAAATGCTATACTTAAATGAGCAATGGTTGAGGCCAATTGCTGCTTAATTTACAGATGACATAACATCCTTTTATTGACGCAGTCTGCATGCTTCAGCCTGGAAGTTATCACATATAGATTTACTATGTCTCTTGCAGAGTGTTAAAGTACAAGCAGACCTGAAGCATTTAACCAAACAACAATAAACAAAGGTGACTGGGAAAAAATATTTTGCTAAGTATTAAGCTTTAACATTAGTAAGATTCTCGCAATTGGAAATAAAACTCATATGGCACCATGAAGATAGGGAGGAATAAAAAAGAATCGAAGTTCTGCTAGCCTACAACTGTTACATATCTTTTTGTTCATGTTTTCAAGGAACACGCTGATAAAAATTCACACTTCCAAAGATGTAAACCAAGTTACACTGTTGAATTGTTAAAGAACATCACTATTACACTGTGTAAGAAAAAAACCAAAAAGCACAAGGAATGTTTACATTTAGAAATTTATCATAAATACTTTAAGTATTGATCTTGTTTTGCATGTTACAATGAAGTCAAAGTTTGCATGTTACAATTAAGGGGAGCAAAACTTTAGAGTTATCACTATCTGTTTTTACAATTCTTTTTAAATGCCTGTCCTATGGATTAGATGGAAGGAACTTACATATACCAATTAAAGATGTCTTATTCATGTTCAATTTAAAAATATTTATCTTTTTTTATAATTATTTCAGAACGCTTTGGGCAATCAGTTCAAAGTTCAATTCCCTATAATGGTTATTTGTCACTCTGCCATTCTCTATATACTCCCTAAAATGTCAACTGGGTTCAGGGGAAACATTACTTAACCTCAGGACACTGGGAGAGACATAGCTCTGAGTCTTCATCTATATCAAATGTCTTCTAGGTACTTTTACCTGAATTAACCAACATTTAAAATTTGACCTACATTAATGTATTTAATTTAAAACTCATAGCAAAGTAGATATTGGTATTTTCATTTTGTCAATAAGAAAATGGAGTCTCAGAAAATTAACTATTTACCCATATAATAAGAGCAAAGCTCTACTGAGCATGTGCTGTCTGGTAGACAATTCAAAACTGTGTATATAATATACTACTATGTTGTAATTAATTGAATTCATATTAACATATGATGCAGATACTCATTTTATATTCATTTTACAGATGAAGAAACAAAGACATAGGTTAAGTAACTTGCCTAATACTACTGTGATATGTTTAAGTGGAACATATTAAAACCCATGCTGTCTGGCCTCTAAACCTACACCATTAATAACCACTGCCTCTACAAAATCCAGTAATTTTGTATTTACAAAATCACAAATTCAGATGATCAATAGTGGAATTCAATCTGAATAATGGGTTTGCACTTTGAAGTACTAAAGAAGCAATGCATCTGTGTCCTGTTTCCCAAGATGTGTTTGGTATATTGCACTATAGCTGGAAAGATAATTAGCATTATCAAGCTAATGTTAATTAGCTCTGTCATCCTTACTTTCCAGGGACTAACTAGTACCCCCAATCTCACAATCTGGTTATAAGAAGGGATCCCATGTAGCCTGAATTAGTGGGACTATTTTCCATGCACGTACTTACCCTATCCATGGGTTCCTACAACCCTACTCTGCCAGTATGAGTTTGTTGGAGAAGTTGAGAAGGAAAACAAAATATAGGGATATAACGGGAGTTGCAGCCTGCCCCAAGTTCAACTCCCATTTAGAGTGTTTTGCAGAGGTTAGAAGTACCTGGTAGAAAGTGGACTTTCAGTTTATCAGTTTAAGACCTGATGAATAGTGGATATGTGACAGGTTCGTGGTTGAGAGGGCAGAGAAGCAATCACAAAGAGCACATGCCAATGTATTAGAAAAAGACAATCATTAAAAGGGAGGAAAAGTGGCATCTGCATTATTGCAAATGTTTCTTCAACTTTCTTTTTCTTTATTTTTCTGGACTTTAGAAGATAACAAGGCACAGATCCATCTTTTTCATATTTTGTGCAGTGAACCAAGTTTTTACTCCTATTCTCTGAACTCTTTGATGATTTCCCATCAGTGGAGGTAAAACTATAGTCCTTACAATGATCTTTGAAGGTCATTGTAATGGTCTGCAGTCCTCCATCAATTTTGATTCTGAAGGTCTGCAATGTCTTCCATCAATTTTGACCTTATTGCTTGTCACTCTCACCTTTCCTCACCCTGGTCCAGCCATACTGGCTTTCTTGCTGTTCTTCAAATTTGCCAATATGCTACCTTTAGAACCTTAGTATTTGTCGTTCCCTCTGCTTGAAATAGTGGTTCCTTAGATATTTTCATGGCTTATTTCAACTACTTTCAGATGTAATTCTTTAGGTATTTCCTTAAAACTTTTCTTCTCAGGAAGTTTTCTCTGATCAACTTTATTTAAATGTTCACCCGTCTCCCTGTCAGTTCATATGCCTCATTTTTTTTTTAAGATTTTTTTTTTTTTTTTTGAGATAGAGACAGTGAGAGAGAGCATGAGAGGGGAGAAGGTCAGAGGGAGAAGCAGACTCCCCGTGGAGCTGGGAGCCCGATGCGGGACTCAATCCCAGGACTCTGGGATCATGACATGAGCCAAAGGCCGTCGCTTAACCAACTGAGCCACTCAGGCGCCCTTTAAAGATTGTATTTATTAGGGTGCCTGGGTGGCTCAGCCATTGGGCATCTACCTTCCACTCAGGTCATGGTCCTGGTGTCCTGGGATCGGGCCCTGCATAGGGCTCCCTGCTTGATGGGAAGCCAAGCCTGCTTCTCCCTCTCCCACTCCCCCTGCTTGTGTTCCCTCTCTCGCTGTGTGTGTGTGTGTGTGTGTGTGTCTGTCAAATAAATAAATACAATCTTTAAAAAAAAAGATTGTATTTATTTATTTGAGAGAGAGAGAGAGAGATCACAAGTAGGCAGAGAGGCAGGCAGAGGGAGAGGGGGAAGCAGGCTCCCTGCTGAGCAGAGAGCCCGATGAGGGGCTCGATCCTAGGACTCTGTGATCATGACCTGAGCCAGAAGGCAGAGGCTTTAACCCACTGAGCTACCCAGGCGCCTCAGTCCATATGCCTCTTATATGTTTTTACTTTTCTCTATAGATGTATGATTGTTTAGGGAAAACACTTATCTGTCTCCTCTTCTAAAATATAAGTTCCACAGGGGTAAGGATTTATGCAGTAATTCACTGAGGTAACTGTGGTCCCTAGGACAGTGCCTGAAACATACTAGGTGCCCAATTAATATTTTTAAACTATCAGAAACAGTGGATGAAAGCAAATTTTCCTTAAGATGTCATTTTGAGTCTCTCCTATGGGAAATATGAATTAACATTGATTGAAAATCTTCAATGTGGGTGATGCTCTCCTACTCAACAGTAAAAACTATCGTGAAGGTTAGAAATAAGTATTTTCTTTCCATAAAAGAGAAAACTCAGGTTCTAGAGCAGCTCATCCAAAGAGGCAGAGGAAGAATTCAACCACAGGTTTTGAAGGGTGTTGAAGTCCAGGTTCCTTAAGACATTGTTAGGCTCCCTTTGCAGTATAGAAAAATTTCTAGAGTATCTATTGTTCCAAAATCCATACTGTCAGAAGCTGTGCTATTAGTTACAACAGAAAATACCTAGTGTATTTGGAACTTCTAATTTGAATACTAATTTGTGAAGATATGGCAAAATGGAAAAAGAAGGAATGAAAAACAGTGCCCCTCTCCCACCTGGCAAGCACTGGTTTCCATGTACTTTCCATGCCCAAATAATTATAAAATCTATAGTACTATCCTATATTACATCATACTTGGAACTGATCCTTATAAAAAATAGCAATATAATAATGGAACAAACTATAGCAATATGAAAAGGAAATCTTAAAAAATAAAAATCCCTTAGTCAGCCTGTTATAAATATATATTTTTTAATTTAGAGTATATTTTACTTATTTAATTGCTAATAGGAATAACTGAATACAAAGTGTGTGTGGGGAAAAAAAGTAGTGATTGTCTGTGGTGGCAACAGAACTACAGCTACCCTGGACAGAGACATGAAACAAACCAGAAAATGATGTCTTCTCTCCTTGAGGCAACACCCTGTGCTGAGATGATGGGCTGGCAAAGGAAGAGTGAATTGGATTTTTAGTCTGCACTCATCAAATGCTTATTCCAAAATTTGATTCACCATGGTGAGATCCAGCAGTAGTATCTTGAAACCAAAATTAAGATATTAAATACCATATCTTGAAATCAAAATTAAGATATTAAATAGCTAATCTCCCTTTGAATTAATAACAAATCAGCAATTAACACAATTAAATATCTGGTAAGATTTATCAATAAAATAACAAATTGGGGCAGCTGGGTGGCTCGGTTAAGCCTCTGCCTTCGGCTCAGGTCATGATCTCAGGGTCCTGGAATCAAGCCTCACATCTGGCTCTCTGCTCAGCAGGGAGCCTGCTTCCCCCTCTCCCTCTGCCTGCCTCTCTGCCTGCTTGTGATCCCTCTCTGTCAAATAAATAAACGAAATCTTTTAAAAAATAAAATAGCAAATTGTTTTCAATAAATGTATCTTATTTTTTTAAAGATTTTATTTATCTATTTGACAGAGAGAGAAAGATCACAAGTAGGCAGAGAGGCAGGCAGAGAGAGGGGGGGGAACCAGGCTCCCCGCTGAGCAGAGAGCCCGACGCGGGGCTCGATCCCAGGACCCCGGGATCATGACCTGAGCTGAAGGCAGAGGCTTTAACCCACTGAGCCACTCAGGCGTCCCGCTTTTTTCAAATTTTATACAGAAATATTTTTGTTTATAATTCAATACAACAAAAACTAGAAGCCAGTAAAAAATACTGCAGTATCTGATGTTCAGAAGCATATTTGAAAATGATATGCTTTGCTCAATATAATTTAGTCAACAGAAAATTAGTGTGTATCACACTGAAATTGTCAATTTTATACTCAGACTACAACAAAATACACTGAATACAATGCCATTCAAAACATTCAAAATGTAAATTCATCTATTATTTTTGTTATTCTCAACAAACTATATGATTTCAGGATATCAGGGTATTCCCACATGCATTTTCATTGTCCTATCATAGCTAGAAAGTAAATGGATATTTCCAGTTGATATAATACTGGATGAAATAATGTGATATTCAATTTAAATTAGGAATACTTTAGAATAAAATATAAGCATCAGTGTGGCTGATAATTACACATTCAGCACAATTACGAAGAATTTACCAGCTATTACAATTGAGTTTCAAATATTCTTTTTTTTTTGTTTCAAATATTCTTAAGAAAATTCTCTATTGATTATCCAACTTATTTTATAGTCTGTCTTAGTAAAATTTATATGTGAATAGATTTGAATTGAAGCTCCATTTTACTACATCGTTACCTGCCTTTATTCAAATTTTGATTATTTGTTGTCGAGTTGACACTTTTTCATCAGTGTTTCTCTGTCTTTAAAAAATCATCATTCTTGCCCATCCTTATTCATTTTTAACTTCTTTAAAGGAGAGCTTTGCTTTCATGTCTCCTCCTCTTCCCCTAATCATTATATCCCCAGGCATTCTGACTCCACCCTCCACAGCAGATTACATTTTCTAGCTTAAACACTTTTTACAAAGTTCCATTTTGGTGACTGATATAAAACAATTTCAAAAACAAAAATCAAAGGTAATTCACTAAGTTCCTAAAATATTCATAAAACAGCAGGAATTTCCTAATTATTATATTTATTTTAATATGTTTTCAAATTATGTTTTACCTTTTTTTTATGTAGACTTGTGAATCTTGATTAGCAAAATGCTTGCCCCTTTCTTAGAGTCTCTCTAATCTAAAAGCCCAGTGCTAATTGTACGACAGTGCCAGCAAATTGACCAAAATCAACAATATCCTATTAATTTTTAATTCTGAAACCACAAATATAACATGTAAGTATTAAATGGTCATATTTTACCCCTTCTCAGAATATAATTTTTAAAAGATTAGGAATTAAAGTTAAATCTTTCAATTTTATGAAAAATGTGTAAAGTGCATTATGAGGTATTAAAATGCCTGACAATGAAAATGCTAAAACACTTGTTTCATAAGGAATAAAAGAATTAATCTGTGTTAAGTCGAAAGTTGATCTGTAAGAATGCTTGCATTTTTAGGATACTATATTTCCATTCTTGAAACAGGACAGAAAAACCAAAAGCCCCACAGTGTTTGCTTGCTTGTCTTCCAATCATCATGCAATTTACTTCTGATATTTAATTTTAAGCTAGAGTAAAATATTTCTTAGAGTATGATACTACCTCTATTCTATGCCTAATCAGGCAAAACTAATTTCTTGATTTATCCTGGATCCAAAGTCAGATATAAAGCCCCTAAAGCTGTCCCAAGGGATTTTGATCAGTACTGAAACCATTTTCAAACCTATCCAATGCTTTCTAGTTCTATACGTATTTGGTCAATTAACTGGAAATAGTGAATCTTAAAGAAGATAACATTTGTTCTCTAACATTTTGACATTACTATAATCCACCAGTTGAATTTCATCTCATGTTTTCCTACAGTCATAACATATGTTCTACAATATCAAGTTTGTTTTTTTAACATAGAACAGGAATTTAAAGGGAATTACGAAGCAAACTTCAATATCATTCTACATTTTAGGATTCCTCTCTTTACTTTTTTTTAGATGCCCTTCCCATTTCTGACTTGGTAGCAGACTCTTAGCCACTCAACTTTTTTTTAGCTTTCCTCAAATATTCAACTTCATTTTCATAAAAACAAATCATTTTCAGTCCTATTTTACTTATTTATGTATTTATAATGATGCAGTCATTAATGAAAAGAAACAAACTGTCTCTTAGCATGCAAATGAATCAACCATGGGAACTAAAATGCATGATGGGATTAAAAAGCCATGTCTCATATGGAGGCAGTCCGTTGACGTGTATCGCACAGTGAGTTCTATGGAGGGGATGGAGGACATCCAGTAAAGTGACAGATGGCTTAAACGGAGGTAATACATTTATTGTACTGTTTGTTTCCTTAAGATGTCAGGTCCACAGTAGATATGTCTAGTGAGGATAACAGTGTTTGCTTAGGAGGAAATAAGCAACTCTTGGGAGGCTGATCTCAAAGTCAATATGCGCATAAGAATCACCTGGGACCCTGCTAAAATTCAGATTCTCAGCACTAATCCAAAGACACTGGGTCTGGAAAGAAACTGAAGTTTTTTTTGTTTGTTTTGTTTTTTTATTAGCATCCAAGATGACACCAGTATAAATGATCCATAGAATATATTTTGTGAAATAATAATCTATCATGTCCAAGCCCCAGAAATGGAATACTTTGCTCCCTAACATCTAATATGACATTACCACCATTTAAATTTTATCCTGACTGTGGAGGTGAGGATGTCTTATGTAGAAAATTTAGAAAATATTGGGAAATAAAATAACAAAAATCATCCAAAATTTCACTATTCAGATATAATATTTTAAAAATATGTTGGGGGCCTCCTGGGTGGCTCAGTCAGTTGGGAGGAGAGCTCTGGATTTCGGTTCAGGTTACGATTTCAGGGTCCCTACCCTGTGATGGGCTCCCCACTAAGCAGGCATTCTGCTTGAGGATTTCTCTCTCTCCTCTTTTGCCCCTCCCCCTGCTCATGTTCTCTCTCTCTCTCTCAAATAAATAAATCTTTAAAAAAGGCATATTTTTGTGTACTTACAGTGAATCATATACATGTACATACTTTATATATTTGAAGTAATTTTTTTGTGGAGGGGGAATCTTTTTCCATCTACATCAGTTACATTCTAATAAAACAAAATAGAAACCATGCTGGGTATTGCAAACAGGGAACTAGTTAGCCAAATGTTAGAAACCTTCAGGATGCTGAAGAAATTCAGGTACTAGTCACTCCAGGTAGTAGCTGCCCTTCCTATGACTCAGGGAACCAAGGATAATAAGTCTGGCCTAGAACCTAGGGGCTCAAAGAAGGAACTACAACACAACTGAAGTGTAGATAGCTGAAAGGAACCCAATCCTCCTGAAAGGATGGTTGGTATTTGGACCTCTGAGAAGGTACAGTGTATATGGTGCTTCCTGCTAGCAGCTGGGAATGGAGATAACCTTTGTTCGTGAAGTAGTGCTGGTAACAACTACAAACAAAATGGGGGTTTCTTATCAGCCCTATGTGCTAATAAATCTCCTTCTAATGCTTCCCACTAATGGAATATAGTAGAAACTCAGAAGTCAGGAGGTTTGTATTCTCTAGTTGTAACAGAACAGAAGAGAATATAGTAAGGTAGGTTTGCTGCTGAGAGAAAAATCGTCACCACAATCCACCCCTTGGTTTACTCAGCATCCTTCTTCTACTAAATATACGTCCTAAAAATACATCTACTAAATAATACATTCTAAATACACTTCCTTCTAAGCATATTTAGGTTTCATGGAAAAAGTGGTAACAACTCAATGCTTTCTTCTAATAAGTTATAATTCTTACTTTATATAAAGTAATTTTTACCATCTTTTAAAAAAAATTTAGATTCAAAGTCCACCAGTAACTGTATCCAGTGTATCCTTTCTGGAGTGCTCTTCAATTTTCATTTGAACATAAATCCACCTGAATATAGGCTACTACCTAAATACTCAATTTAAAGGTTACCAACAACAATACTTATATAAAATAACAGGAGAAATGAAGAAGAAAGGAAAACTTTCACCAGTGATTGTAAGTATGCGCATAATAATCAAATGACAAAGTGGCAGTTTGTCTCTATATTTTTGTAACTTGTCCCAAGGTGATATTTGTAACTTACAACTTCATTGTCCCCTTGCCTATCCCATGTACCCTTTGTTTAGTTGCTTTTTCATTAACTTTTACCATTAGATTGAAGTTGAAGAAATTCACCAGAAATACCCTTGAATTTAAGACAAAGTTCTCCCTGTCCCAATTATGTATCATTAAGAAACTCCCCCCTTGAAAAATGAGATCAGTCACTTCGATCCAGTGATTCTAAAGCAGTATCTAAAATCATTAGAGTCCAAAAATGAAGGGATGGAAAGCAAAAATTATTAGAATGAGTAATCGATAGCCTGGAAACTAGTAACTACATTAGCCATTGTAAATGGTGGATATTACATTGGTAATTGGTTGCACAGATACTTAAAGATGGATTTTTTTTAGAGATTTTATTTATTTATTTGTCGGACAAAGAGATTGAGAGAGAGAGGAGCACACAAGCAGGGGGAGCATCAGGCAGAGGGAGAAGCAGATTCCCCGCTGAGCAGGGAGCCCAATGCTGGACTTGATCCCGTGACACTGGGATCATAACCTGAGCCAAAGGCAGACACTTAACCAACTAGCCATCCAGGCATCCCTAAAGATGGATTTTTTAAGGGATCCTGAGATAATTCAATTATTAGTAACTGTAAGACACTGCAACTACCCTAAAGTCTAGGTGAACCAAAGGAAAATACCTACTAGCTCAGTAAAGAAGCTTCTGGATGGATGTTTCTCAGATCTCTGAAAAAAATACCTCATAGCTGGGACAGGAAGTGCCAAAAGAAACTGAAAAATAGGCCTGACTTTGCTGCTGCAGCAACACTGGAAGGAGATGAAAAAAAGAAAGGAAGTCCTTTTCCAATTTCCTAGTGTTCAAATTATTTCTAGCTTTTCTCACTGCTATAACTTAACAAGAAGTTAAGTATGAGAATCTAAAAATATATTTTGTAGACCCCAATTCCAGTCTCAAAAGGTCATAAAGGCAATATGCAAATAACTAGCACACATGGTTTTGGACATACTTTGAGAACAATATTTTAATGTGTGCAATATGGTTCAATTCAAGACCACAGTATATTTCTTGAATTACCCCATGAGTCCATTTCCCATCCCTAACCAGGCCTTTCTCCACATGGTAGTAAGGATAAGGTCTCCAAACCAAAGCACTGAAATTCTGAACCCCTGAAAAAATAGTTTTGAAATACAGAAATAATGAATATGAATATAATTAAAACATTCTCCCCCCAAAAAATTCCAATATATTTAGTCACTTTTGTAAACTTGATGGTAAGGCCTGTCACTGAATTTTTACATTCTAACTCAAATCAGATATCATTACATATAAAGTTTGGAGCATTTCCTCATCTTTGTATCCAGTCATTGCCTAAACCTATCCTTTGTTTAAGATCTAGAGATGGCCTGCTCGGAGTGCTAGTTGTGATCAGGTGTGTGGGTTGGATTTCTCCAGGTAGGGGTTTAAGTGACTCTTCCTACCCAGGAAAGCATAGAATGTCATGATGCAGAGGGATAAGCAGTAAGCATTTATTTATTAAGAACACCAGGAAAAAAAAAGACAAAGAAAAAGAAAAGAGAAAACCAGAACCATGAGCTGAAAGTGAGGAGAGATGGAATCTGAATAAGAGCAGGAGAAAAATAAGGACATAGAAAGGTTCAATGTATTTACATGCCACTAATACCATTACTGAAGGTTAACCCTGTGTTTTGTAATTACATTAGTACTTGAACTCTATTTAGTGATGTCCAAATTGTTGCTTCCAGAAAAGCAGCTTGCTAAATTAATACTCTAATAACCTGAAAGATTTACATTTCCCAAACTGTTAATTTGATATCAGTGATTAAGCATAAGGCTCTGTAGCATAGAGTATTCTAATTGCAAAGTCCTGAACCCATCTAGATATGAGATGCTATCCTAATGCCCACAATCTACAATGATTATTAATTTTTTGTCTAATATATATGAAACTACACATTGCCCCAGGTTAATGTGGTTGATTTGCATAATACTTATCATAACCACAGAGACTATGAAAAATAAGGAAATTGATAATTATTGAGATTTTTAATTTTTTGATTTCTGAACAAAAGGCATAAAACTAACAAGAAAAAAATGACATGGATGAGGAAGTAATTGCTTTGTTTAAAAATCATGACACTAATGTGAAGGAAAGAAAAAGAGGAAGAGAAAGCATATCCACAGTGATTGCTTTAAAAAAATAAAGCATTAGAAAAAATTATAGGCCAGGAACAGATTTCTTTTCTGCTCTAAGAATTATAATTTATATGATTTGAAACCATAATTTTTTTAGATCAAGCATACTTGATCATTTTCCTCATTTGTACTTTTTCTGCATCCTTGCCTGATACTTTTTATCATTTAATTACCTTATCAATCACTTATCCCCCTTTAGTTCTTAAGTACTACTGAAAATCATCTTCACAGTGTTAGAAAGCAAAATTGATTTGCTCTTCCTCCTCCTTTTCTTTTACTTTTTTTTTAAAGCAGCAAAGACTAATAAGCCCAGCATAGCTTAAAATTATATATTAGGTTTTAACAGAATGGTTAAGTGTTTATTAAACTTTCACTTTTCTAGTGTGTAGTTGTAGGACTCTAGTAGAAGAAATATAATTAAAACAACAAAAATGAAATTGATATATTGGAGCAAGCGGAAGAAACCGAGCCTGCCTCTAGTGAATTGGTTTCTTTACTACAGCCAAATCAAGGACAAGAAGATAGGGAAACTGAAGACACACACACACACACACACACACACACACACACACACACACACTTCTTTAATGATTCCGGAAAATCCAGGAAATTATTATTATTCCTGGTTAGTCTACTATGATGACTCACAACATACAAATAAAGAAGGCGTCAAAGCAAAGAAGTTAAACAATATAGCTACCGACCAATGTGTTATTTTCTCAGTGGCTATTTGATTTTTAGAGATGTGTTTTGATGTTCTGGGCCAGAAAAGTTGCTGAAACATGCTGAAATCATTAGCTGACATATATTAACAAATTATGTATCTCTAGTTATTTTTAATACTTTTGTCATTAACCTTTATTCTGGAGTTAAATGATTAAGTTTTCCACTTTATTACAGTATTAAAGCACTCTGAATTTGACTATATACTTACTTTTACCAGTGTATTTTACTGTTTTCATATTACTAATTATCATCCTTTCATTTAAGCTTGAAGAACTTTTTTGACCATAAGACAAGTCTAGTGGTGATGAACTCCCTTAATTTTTGTTTGTCTTGAAGAATGTTTCTGTTTCATTTCTGAAGGACAGCTTTGCCAGGTAAAATATTCTTGGTTGGCAGGTTTTTTGTTTTTCTTTTCAGCATTCTGAATATATCATTCCACTCTTTCCTGGTCAGAATGATTTCTGCTAAGAAGTTTACTGATACCCCGGTAGCTTTTCTTGTATATGAGAATTCTTTTTCATCTTCCTGCTTTTAAAATTCTCTTTACCCTTGATTTTCAACAGTTTTATTAGATCTCTTTGCCTAAAGATCTCTTTGGAATAGATCTCTTTGCCTAAATCTGTCAGGGGACTTATGAGCTTCATAAACTTGTCCTAGTCTCTCCCCAGATTTGGAAGTCCTCAGCCATTATTTCTTTTTAAGCTTTCTGCCCCATTTTCCCTCACCTCTTCTGAGACAACCGTAGTGTGTAAATAGCTTCATTTAGTCATTTCCCACAATTCACATAGGCTTTCTTCATTTTTTCAATTCTTTTTTCTTTTGCTTTGACTGGATCATTTCAAATGACTGTGTTCAAATTTAAAGATTCTCTATTCTGCTTGCTCAAGTCTCCCATCACTGCTCTCTATTGCATTTTTTTGTTTTCATTTCCTTCATTGTACTCTTCATCTCCAGAATTTCTGATTGCTTCCTTCTTAATGATATATATCTCTGATATACTTCTCATTTTGTTTGTATATTATTTTCCGGATTTTATTTATTTGTCTCTGTGGTTTCTTGTAGCTAACTGAACTTGCTTCTACAACTATTTTGAATTCTTTATCAGGCACATTGCAGATCCACTGGGATTGGTGCCAAAAAAAAAAAAAATTACTGTGTTCTTATTGGTGGTAGGGAGGGTGTCATGTTTCCTTGATTTTTTATGTTCCTTCAAGTCCATATTGCTACCTGCACATTTAAAGAAGCACTTACCTCCTCTAGTGTAGTCTAGTTTATTGCTTTTAAAAAGAAATACTTCTGTTGTCCATATTAGGGGTTCTGAGATCTTTCTAAGATCTCTTCTATGGATATATTTGCTTCACATTCTTGTTCCCTCTGGGGTCAAGGGTAGGGGAAATTATTAAAATTACGTGCTTTCTCTAGATCTGAAAATCCTGGCTGGGTGCTGACAACATCTCATTTGCTTTCCCTAGAATAGCTCTGAATGCTCATATTTGGGTGCTTTCTCTCAATTCTGCAGAGTTGGGCTGGCTTTCTATTCAGGCTCACTTGCTGTCCACAAAGTCTAACACTCATCACTCTTGAGGGCATGCATAGGAAGCCAGCCACAAATTGGATGTGCATGTGTATATGAGGCACACAGAATGCTGGGGGTGCCCAAAGGCCCCTCAGGGAGATCCACATATGAGGCATTCCCAGTGGCTCATGGGTTGGCTTTCTGATATAGTCTACAAAGTGTTTGGTAGGATCCATGTTTCTTTGGGATGTTCTAAGGCCTGACTCATGTTTTCCATGTCTCTTTGCACTCCTTAGTCAGGCAGCTCACCCACTGCTCTGGATGAAGCGAGATTCCCATAAAGCTGGAAATCCACACACTCACCCACATGTTCTCACTTTCCACTGAAGGAGAAATAAGAGGCTTAGAAAGTCTCCCTTGGTCCTGAGCTGTCCTCTTGAGAGAGGAGTGATGTAAGTAAAGTGAAACTCTTCTTTTACCCTTTTCAATGAATTCAGTCTCAATATTTTTTGTTCCACTGATATGCTAGAAGCTTACCTGGACTCCTGGACTTCCACAAAATTATTCTAATCTATGGGTGATTATCAAAATCAGTGTTTGGGGGAGAAAAAGACCAGACTCCTACTCCACCATATTGCTCATGTACTCTTAGATTGACTATATTCTTAATAACAGTTACATAACATGACTATATATATATATATATATATATATATATATATATATATAATATTTAATTAACTCTGTTTCTAGTGAGGCAATTATAATTTTGTGTTATGACAGGATGCCTGGGTGGCTCAGTTGGTTAAGTGGCTGCCCTTGGCTCAGGTATGAGCCCTGAGTCCTGGGATCAAGTCCCACAACAGGCTCCCTGCTCAGTGGGGAGCCTGCTTCTCCCTCTCCTTCTGCATGCTGCTCCCCCTGCTTGTGCGCTCTCTCTTCTCTCTCTGTGACAAATAAATAAAATCTTTAAAACAAAATTTTGTGTTATGATACATAGTGTTTTATTTTATATCACTGAATTATTCCTAGAATTGGAATTTCTGGATTGAAATGTATTAACTAACATACAAATAAATGTATATATCCAGATAGCCCTCATAAAAGTTCCATGAATCTATACCCCCATTTATAATATTAAGGACTTTGTGTGAATATTATAAAACATTTTATGTTTTATCAAACTGATAAAAAAACATTTATCTCAGTGCACCTAGGTGGCTTTATCAGTTAAGCGTTGGACTCTTGATTTCAGTTCAGGTCATGATCTCAGGGTTGTGAGATCAAGCTCCACATCAGGCTCGCACTGGGTATAACAATATCTGATTTGAGTTAGAATGTAAAGTACAGAGACAGGCCTTACCGTCAACTTAATAAAAGTGACTAAATATATTTGGAGTTTTTTTTGGGGGGGAGGAATATTTTAATTATATTTATATTTACTATTTCTGCATTTCAAAACTATTCTGAGATTAGAAAAAATATGAAAGACAGAAAAAACTGTACTTTATTATGGAAGCCATTAAATACTGAAGTGTGCTTAATATGGAAAGATATAAATAAGTATTACAAATGTATTAACATTTAAGTCAAATCTGACATCCCTTTAGATTTTCCTCAACAGGTAAAGAAACTGATGATTACTACATGTATCAAATAAATAATAAATATTCACAGGACTTACAGTACTATCCTAGATTCAAATACATTAATTTAAACTCAGTTTTTTAAAAAAAATAAATACTTAGAGGAAAGCACTATTTAATGCATTTCAGAGGATACAAAATCAATTTACCTTTAACTGACAATCTAAATCTCTATTATCAGCTACCTGACATCCTTTCATTCTGCTATACTCTCATGAATTAAAATTCAGCTCTCTGCCTACTCCATCACAAAACTCACACAGCCTAACATAACTGAAGGAAAACACAAAATAATGCTGACTATGTTACCATCAAATTCATGGCCAATCTCAAATGGGCTTAGAAGTATACAGTATGTAGGCCCTGTGCTCCTCCTCCTTCATGTGACTATTCCTAATTTTTTCCTTTTCCTCAGAATTGTAATACCTCCTTCCAAAGTTCGGCCTTAGTTTCTAACTTTGCTTCCTATTTCCCTCAGAGGGGAAAAAAATGAGTCAGTTAGAAGATGCAGTAGACCTACCATAAAGTGACCCTCAATGAATCACGCTCCAGTAGAAGACTCTTCTGCTTGAATGTGGGCATAACCTATAACCTACTTTCAACCAATAAAATATGGGAAGGGAACGGGATGTCACTCACATTATATAGCAAAGATAAAAGGATTTTGCAGATATAATTAATGTCTCTACTCACTTGATTTCAGTTAATCAAATGGGAGAGTATCCTGGGTGGGACTGGCTTACTCAACATAACTCAAAAGAGGGCAGAGGCCTTCTCTAAAGACAGAGATTCAAAACAACAGAGGATATCTCTGGAGCTAGCTTTAAATAAGCAAGCTGAGGTGAGTTCCACAGCTGCAGGGAAACAAATTCTGCCAACAACATATGAGCTGGGAAGCAGACTCAAGTCTTAGGTAAAACCACAACCCTGATTGACATCTTGATTGCAGTCTGGTGAGCGCCAAAGCACTAGACACAGCTAAACCATATCTGGACTTCTGACCCATGAAAACTGAGACAGTAAGCATGTGTCATTCAGGCAGTTAGTTTATGGTAATTTGCTAGCAGCACTAGAAAATTAATATAGATGATTACTTTTGATTACACATACACACCCACCTGATTCTGAACCCAAGCAATTTGCTTTTCCTCTTATAATGGTGGATAGATTTTTCCTGAACATATTGAGGAGAGAACATTATACACTAATGTCTTTCAACTATTTAAGGACATTATTTTGTGTGTGTGTGTGTGACCCATATCCCCTTCCTACTACATACCCATTTCTTCACTCTCTTTCACAATAGTATACAATTTGAAAAAGTTTACATGTATGTACTAACTTTTTTTATCTATTTTGAACCATGGCTGATTAACACTTCCCCTTCATCATCCTTTACTTCACTTCTTTCTCACCATTTCACAAAAGTTGTTCTTATCAAGGTCAACAAGAATTTTCATACTGCTGTACCTGATGGTTAATTACTTTTTGTCTTCCATGGCTTATGAATAGCATATAGCAGTGTTGACTCCCTCTTCCTTGAAACAGTTTATTCATCTTCTAATACACCATATATTTATGATTTTTTAAGCACCTTAGTCTTTCTCCAATATTCTTTGTTATTTCTTTATCATTCTCCTGAGCTCTGAATATTAACATGCTCCCTTGATAATGGACCTTATTTTCTCCACCAGCACTCATTTTTGTAGTAATCTCATCAAGTTTCATGGCTTTAGCTACCATCCATTTTCTGACAACTTCTAAATTAATTGTTTTAGCCTTGACTTGCACGCTGAACTCAAGACTTATGAAGCTGACATCTTCCTAAAATATCCACTTATGTGACCAGTAAGGATCTCACTTATTATCAATAGATCTCCTGAGATCTACATTTATAATACTGTAATACCTTCAGAATCTGATCAGTTTCTGCCCTTCCCACACGTGACACAATCCAATCAACATCATCTCTACCTTAGAATACTACAAATGGCCATTCCAGTCTCTCTGCTTCTGTGCAACAACTGGAGTGATTCTTTTGAAACATAAAATGTTTTCTCTCCCTCTTCTATCCCAACTCTTCTAATGGTCCCTTCTTTTGCTCATAATAAAGGCCAAAATATCTTTAATGGCCCTTTCAAAGGCCTTTACAATCAAGTTCCATTTTCTTTCAGACCTCAGCCCTTCACATACTCTGCTCTAGCTACATTGGTGTCCTCAGTTTCCTGTTCACATGCCAGGGAAAATCCTGCCTTAGGGATATTTCATTAGTTGTTCCCTGTAATTGGAATATTCTTCCCTAGATATCTATACCTCCTTTAAATCTTTTCATATCATCTTCTTAATGAGACTAACAACCAATTTGTTTAAAATTGCAGTCTGCGACCCACCAAGACTTCTATTAGCCCTTTCTCTGATCTTCAATTTTCTAATGAATTTATCACCTTCTAATGTGTTGCATAACTTTGTTTTGTTTATTAATGTGTTTTAACATCTGATCAGAATAACTAGAAAATAAGTTTTCAATGTATTTGGAAAATGAGTGAATGACTAAAAAGAGTAATTAGTGAACAAATCAATATGAGGAAATCCAGCTTACTGAAAGGTTCAGTAATTTTTTTCCACAATAAGAGTAGGAAAAAGCCAATATTCAAATATAGTCTTTCTCTTTCTGAGGCCTATTTTTTTTTAAAAAAAAATTTTATTTATTTATTTGATGGAGAGAGAGAGCATAAGCAGGGGAAGCAGCAGAGGGAGAGGGACAAATAGGTTGCACTGAGCAGGGAGCCCATTGTGGCCCTGGGTCCCAGAACTCTGGGATCATGACCTGAGTCAAAGGCAGACACTTAACCAACTGAGCTAAGAAGGCATCCCAAGGTCTATGTTTTCAATACAGTAAGTGCACTAAATTTCAGGGCCTGCACTAGATTTTGGAAATACAAATTTAATAGAACATAGTAATTAGAAGTTAACAACATAGTGAAGATAAAATAAAAAAAAATAATTTCAATTGTTTTTAGGTATTTTTAAATAAAGTCTCCCTGGGAGCTCAGAAAAAAAAAGGGGGGGGATAGTTACATACAGTTTCTAAAGATTAGAAATTTACTAGTGGCTTGAAGCATATATAAGAAAAGGAAATGTATCTCCAAAGACATTGCAGAAATATAGAGAGTGGGAAATTTAGGGAGAGAAGAGGAAGTAGAGAGAATGGGAGGTAGCTTTAGGAATGTAAAAGACTTGGGATGCCTGGGTGGCTCAGTTGGTTGGGCAGCTGCCTTTACCTCAGGTCATGATCCCGGGATCTTGGGATCAAGTCCCGCATCGGGCTCCTTGCTCCTCTCTCCGCCTCAGCCTGCCTCTCTGCCTGCTTGTGTTCTCTCTCTGTTAAATGAATAAATAAAATCTTTAAAAAAAAAAGAATGTAAAAGACTTAACAACAATGGACTCAAGACCTTCTCCTATTTCAAATGTTAGTCAGTTAGCATAGTAAGAAATGATCTTTGACCAGGGATCAAAAATTCCATACCCTAGGATTCAGTTTTGCCACTCTCACCTCCCTAGATGTCTCTGCAAAAAATCACCTATAGTATACACACAGCAAATTTTCAACTTTATTACCATAAGATCTTTATCTCTGGCACCAACCTAACACTCTTGAATCGGTTTAGGCTGTTGGAAGAATTTCATGGCTTTGTATTAGATGTCTATCTGAGAAACCTACAGTATTAGTGTTGATCAAAATGCCTCCTTGGCAGCTTCCAACTTAAGTTTTAACCTAAAACTCCATCACTGTCTTTCCACACAGGTGATAAGAAATGGTGAGTTGGACAGAGAGAGAGAGAGAGGAGGGAGCAAGGAGGGAAGGAGAGAGTGAGAGACATAAAACACTAAGAAAAATGAAGAGTAAGAACTTAGTTTCTTGAGAATGAATCTCAAGGTAAATGTGGTCTAACTTATTAACTTTAGGACTATCTCACATGAAAGCCACCTTTGGCCTTATTCCCTGGACTAGCCAAGTGGGCAGAGAGGGAATCCTCTACATGAGATCAGATTTTCCAAGAGAGACAACACCGTAACAAAGCCTGTAAAATAATTTGTCAGCAGTTACTTTATTTCTCTACTCTTTAATTGGAATGAAGGAAAGAGAACCTTGAATTTCTTATCTTGGTGAGTAGATAAATGAAAATACTGAAGCATGTTGAACAAGAGGATGACATCTGATATTCATGTTATAAATATGGAAGAAAGGGGAAGCAGAAAATTAAGTTAATCTGGACATTGAAAGACCAGTTTGGATGCTGTTTATTTTAATGAAAATTTAAATATAGGCAAACAACTAGAGAGAAAGAGAGACAAATGTGGGAAATAAGAAAGCTCAAAAATTTAAAACAAAAAAAACAAAGCACAAGGACAATTTGGATTATGCGAGAGAGTAAGGAATTTAGGATGATTCTCAGATTTTGGCTTTGATGACTACAATTACTGGGAAAACAAGTTAGATGACATATTTCCAGGTGAAAGAAAAAGGTCAGAGTGCTCGGGTCTCTCTACATGAACAACAGTTAATGTCTTGCAGTGATTAATACTTTGTGAGGCTAAAAAAAAACCCAAAAAGCAACAGCAAAGCACACACAAAAAATCTGTTTTCATGTATTAATCACCTTGGATGAGGATATCAGCTGTCAGTTAAATAGAAAGACGATTAGGCTTTGAACATATTGGCCAATCTACTAATTTACTGATCGTCATCAGCCATTAGCTGGTTGCCAGACAACTACATGTTCCAACTGGGAAGATTCTCTCATGCTAACCAAGGATTAGATTATTTCACATCTTTGGGGAACTTCTCATATTATCTGAGGTCCAAGCAACAGACTGCAGTAATTTTACCTGAAGATAGCTTAAAAAGTATATTAGTTTAGATGATTGAGTTACTTTTAAAATTGCCATAATTTGGTGGTGAGGGTGGGAGGGAGGTTAAAGGACAGTCCATTCTAATTTGTTGTATGGCTGACTTGTATTTGCTGATTTTCCTACATGGATAATTGTAAGATTTGTGTGTTTATTCTTATAATTTGAAAAGGAAGTGCCAATATGCGTGGCCCATTTTTAAAAAATTAATTTTAGATATAACTTGTAGGTCCTTTGAAATTTCCTGTTTTCCAAAGCTCAGGAAAATGCTATTTAAACATGAATACTGGATCCAATTAAAGAGCTATGGATTCTTGTTTTAGAATATCTTAAATTCTTAGATTTGACTCTTTTCTCCTCTATCTTTTTTTTTTAAGTTTTTATTTAAATTCCAGTTAGTTAACATACAGTGTAATATTAGTTTCAGATGTACAATATAGTGACTCAACACTGGCATACAACACCCAGTGCTGGTCACAAGTCCACTCCTTAATCCCCATCTCTGCTCTATATTCTTGTCGCTTGTCAAATCAGTTTATCAATAGTATAGTGGAGTGGTTAAAAGTAATGTGTAAGAATCAAAAAGGCATAGGCTTGGATCTCTGTATCTGCCACTTACATAATGTGTGGAGCACACAAATTGTGTGTGGCATGCTTTTAGCTGAAAGTACTACTGACTCAAAAGTTATTAATCTATAAAGAAATGTATTATCTCACATAGCTTGGATTCCGGAGGTAGGAGTTCAGTGATTGAGCTACTTTTAAAATTGCCATAATCTCCAAAGGTGCCCTATTACTGGTTGTAATAATCCTTCAATTATCCCCTCACATTTCCCCAATATATCCCTGCATTTGGTACAGAAGCTCAATGATGTCCTTAAGACCCACCAGGCTTTCTGTCCCTCAGGAACTCTCTTCTTCTGGACATGAACAAAAGAATAAATGGCTCTATTTACTCCTAGTGGTCATCTTTAATCACAAAGGTAGCTGCCTTAGAGTGAAGCCAACAGTAAAATACCTGTAGGCCAGGAACAGAAAAACTTTGGTCTTTGAGGACCTCATTGAACTACTGGTCAACTCTCTCCTACCCTTGGGCACTTTTTATTGTTGTTGTTAAAACTGTATCACTCAACATTTGTATCCTCCTATTTGTATTTGTATCCTCCTATATCACAAATTCCTTTCCCTCCTCAACCTCTCCACCCTGCATTTACCCTGACATCCCCATACTCAATCCTCTTATCCCTAAACATCTCTAACTCCCTGTCGGAATTAGAATTTTCAATGAAAAGAGAAAGAAGAGCATGGATAGCAGGCAGAAATAAGGGAAATACCTTTTTCAGAAAAGTATACCAGAATGTACTACTAACTTTAGTTAAGCAAAAACTTGTCTCTAAGACAAAGAAATTAGAGGAAAAAACAGATACAGTATTGTCCTATCTGTAGGCCAGTGACCTTGCTAGAAAGCAAAGACAAGTTTGTTTCTGAATGAATTTCCCCTTTCAGCTTCATTTGCCTTGAATTTATTGAAAATTCTTTATGAATCTTATATGTATATACGCATATAATCATATATATAAGGTTTATATAAAAGATATATGCGATATATGTATGTATATATAATATATACATATATTAATGTATTATTATATTTAGGAGACCTGAGTGGCTCAGTTGATTAAGCGGCTGCCTTCTTCAACTCAGGTCATGATCCCAGGGTCCTAGGAGTGAGTCCTGCATCAGGCTCCCTGCTCAGTGGAGATCCTGCTTCTCCCTCTCCTTCTGCCCACTGCCCCCTCTGCTTATGTGCTCTCTCTCTCTGTCAAATAAATAAATAAAATCTTTTCAAAGTATATATGATTATATTTATTATATAATAAATACTTATATTTATCATATAAAATATATATTATACTATGTTATAAATATAAGTCATAACAATATAAATATAATAAATATAATATAAAATATATATGATTATATTTTTGTTATATAATAAAAATATGTATGTACAATATGTATAAAGACTGAATGTCTTGTGCATTAGTTTCCTAGAGATGCCATAACAAATTATACAAACTGGGAGGCTTAAAACAGACAATATTTTACCACAGTTCTGGAAACTAGAAATTTGAAATCTAGGTCACATTTTCTGTGAAGTCTTTTGTAGCTTCTGGTGGTTGCTGGTATTTTGGCTCTCCTTGATTTGTAGCTTCCATTACCGCAACGTGTTTCCAGCTTCACATGGCCCTCTCCTATATGACTCTTGTCTCTATGTTCAAATTTCCCTCTTCTTATAAAGGCACTAGTCATATTGGATTTAGCTGCCCACCCCACCCCGATTTAGTATAATCTTGTTTTAACCTGACTACATCTGCAAAGATCATAATTCCAAAATTACATCTGCAAAGATGCTACTTTCAAGTAATGTCACATTCACAGGTTGCTAGTGAATTCATAGTAGCCTGGTGTACATGAATTTTGATGGAACACTATTGAGCTTAGTATAGAATGTAAATTTTGGCATCTATCCTCACTTCTGGCTTTATCTTATTTTCCTACCCTTATTTATCTTTTCTATAGTTCATTTTCAAGTTTTAAATTTTATGTAACTTTGAAACATGGATCCTTGAAAGATTCATTAATCTCCTTTTGTTTTAAAATTTTGAAGTGTAAAGGTAGAGATAAAAATGTTTAAAACATCAATTAATTTTTCAGTTCTCATATTCTCCCAAAGCGCTGACTATAAATCTTACTTTTCTTTATAATATGACTTTTACTTTATTATTATTTTTATCTTTATTTTGGTCTGTTCCCAGATGCCTATGAGAAAGGGGGCTGGGATGTGCTAAGAACAATTAGCTATATAACTGTTGCTATTTTAAACTAGATTTTGGTTATTTTTTGAAGTAATGAAAAGTTTAAGAGTAAATTCTGATGAACCGTGTGATATAAGAGTCATCAATATGATACGAGCAGAAATAATAGAGATTATATGAAAGCCAAAGATGAAATTCTTTCCAGATGTCATCTTCAACACACCTGTCCTTGAATAAAAGGACACAATATCAGAGAACTGGATAAAGATAGGGAGCCAGATTGAAATTCTGATTTTACTACCTATAATTTAACCTTAAACTGATAATTTTTTTTAAAGATTTTATTTATTTATTTGACAGAGACGAGAGAGATCACAAGCAGGCAGAGAGGCAGGCAGAGAGAGAGGGGGAAGCAGGCTCCCCACTGAGCAGAGAGCTCGATGTGGGGCTCGATCCCAGGACCCTGAGATCATGACCTGAGCCGAAGGCAGAGGCTTTAACCCACTGAGCCACCCAGGTGCCCCCTTTAAACTGATAATTTAATGTCTTAGATTTATTGTCTGAAATTATAAATTAGAAATAATATTTACCTCACAAGCACGTTTTTACTTTAATCATATAATGAATGCTAAAATATATTGTCCAAATTCTGGTTGTAGACACTGTATAATGCCTTTTATGTTTGAACCACAAACTCTGGCTCTCATAGACCTATAAGTCCTCAGTCTTACATGTATAATCACTTGTTGTCCTTTCTAGAACAGACAGGTGTGAAAGGACCAAATCAGTTACTAAACATTGCATCAACATTTCTTGATTTATCCAATTGAACTTTTTTTTGAATACTCAAAACTTTACTGATATATCAGCCATTAGTATTTACAAAATTGGAACTTGTAAAAAATTGTCACATACATAGCATACAGTGGAAAAAATTACCTAATCTGGCTAAAGTTATATTTTTTAAAATTTTAATTTATTTCAACCAAAAGAGAAGAAATAATGTATATAAATATTTTATAACATTTGGGGAAAATTTTTATATAAGAATTTTGTAATTATAAGTATATGTATATATACATTATATATACACACAAACATATAATGTATAGCTTAAAAATAAAGTATTAATATTTTCATACCTGCCCTGAGCTTCTTCGAGATTGCATTACCTACTCACAAAGTAATATTCTGAATTTTATGTTAATTGTACTTTGCTTTTCTTATAGTTTTCCCATGGAGAGTGAATTATTTCTCAATATATTTTCAAGTCTCTTAATTTTTTTAAAAAAGTGTGTGACTGAAATAATACTGAATAGATTTGAGTGGCTTTTTTTTTCATATTTTCACATTATTTTAGAGGAAAAATATATGTTGATGCATATAGCTATAGTTGATTCATTTTCACTATTACAGAGTGTCCTATTGTATATTTTCATCCTATGTCCACTATGCCTTTAACTTTTTGCCTGCTGAGAGATTTTAGGGTTGTTTCTTTTTTCCAATTTTTTGCTCTTCTAAAACAATGCTTCATTGGCTACCTTCAGTATGTCTCCTGATGCACGTATGCAACTATTTCTTTAGGGATAATTTCTATGAGTGGAAATTTTCAGTCTTTGTATATATTAATATTCATATTCACTAAATAATGGGGAACAATTTTGAACACTGATTTTGCCAATTTACAGTTATATCAGCATATGTGTTCATATACAATTTTCTATATTGCTCCATATTTTTATCAACACTGGCACACCTTAGTTTTATTTTGGTTCATTTGATGGATGTTAAATGAAATCAATGTGAATTTTATGTTGTATTTCTCTAATAATAATACAGTTTATATATTTTCATTTGTTTAGCCATCCAACTATCTCTTTTATGAAATACCTTTTGCTCTTATTGATGTTGTTTATTTCAGGGGCTGCTATTTGTCCTCCTTTATTTAGAACAGCTTTACAGATATTCTGGATGCTAATCTTTTGATGTTATGTGCTTTAAAATTATTGTTTCTCCTTTAGGGATTTATTTTTACTGTCTTTATGGTATATCCTGATAAAGATAAATGCATAATTTTAGGAATATTTTAGTTCCGTTAAAATTGTTTTGTGATTAGGATGAATTGGTATGTGTTAATTTATGATAATAAACAATAATACATATTATATGTATAATATATATAGGAGTATGTAGTTTAGAGGAGTATTTATATTTACAGATTATATATGTTATAAATGTGACATATATATGACATGTCTATACATATATAATTATATATATATATAAGTAAGGAAAATATTCACATTTATTGACCATAGGTGAAGAGTATACAGGTATGTTGATAGATTTTGTAGTATTTTTTCAACTTCAGTGTAAATTGAAATTTCTTAAAATAAAATTTTGTGAGGAAAACAAGATAAACAACATGACTGGGAAATAACAACGTTAGTCATCTGGGATGTGTTAAAGATGCCAAATTGTCATTCAATAGTTATTTGAGAGATTAAAACTATCTTATTTAGACCAATGTATTATGTATTTTAAGGTAGCATTAGTATAGAAGATTAGCATATTCACTATTACTGGTGGAAATGTTATTAGTCTGATATGGAGAATCTGGAAAAAATATACAGCAAATATATTTACTAATACAGAAATATAGGAAATATTTCCTTTAAAATCAGGAACTGTTATGGAAGTTCACTATCACTTTTTCTGCTATACATTGTATTAGAGGGTTCTACTTGAGTCAACAAGAAAAGTAAATAACTAGATCAGTAACAAAAAGATTTGAAAAAACACACAATACAACTATTGTATATATTTGTCAACAAAGAATTTTTTAAATACAAAATATGATTAGACTTAGAAACTTAAGCAAGAGAGTTTTATATAACATGATTATACAAAACAAACGCCATCGATATTCAAAAAAGATAAAAGGTCAGTGAATATAACTATTTCAGATTGAAATATTCTGATATGATATCACCAAGGAAATGAAAACTGGTTGTCAGAGGTGAAAAAAATGTTAGCTTTGGCAATCATATTTAGCCCTCCAACTCAGCTCAGTTCATTTTGACCAAAAAAAAAAAAAAAAGTTTTTAAAAAGTGCATTGGCGGTAGAGAACTATAAAGAGGAAAAGAAGTTTGAGAAAAAAGATTTAAAATATGATGCAGTAACAAATGACTCTTAAATCTCACTAGCTTAGAACTCAAGGATGAATTTTGTTGTTGTTTATGCTCCATGTTTGCACAAGTCAGCTCTAGCATTGAGCTCACTGTGTTCATTTTCAAGTAATAATACAAGTATTTTCAAATAATAATATGGTCTACTAAAATAACAACAAATTATGCAATTTAAAATATCAACAATGGGTGCATGGGTGGCTTAGTCAATTAAGTGTCTGCCTTTAGCTCAGATCTTGATCTCAGGATTCTGGGATGGAGTCCTGCATCGGGTTCTTGCTCAGTGAGGAATCTGCTTCACTCTCCACTTTCCCTCTCTGCTCTCTCTCTCAAATAAATAAAGGAAAATATTTAAAAATAAAATAAAATAAAATATCAACAACAAAAAGGAAACTAGAAATTAATATTACAAAAGATATTTAAGATTTTACGGAGACACTTTTAAAAAACATCATTAAAAATTGTTAACAAAAAAAGGTCATAAGAATGCATATATCCACAAATTTATTTATAGATTTCATTCAGCTCCAATTTAAAAAAATAAAACAAAAAGTAACATACATGTCTAATAATTTGAGTTGACCCTAAAATAGCTGTATTAGGACAAAATATAAAAAAAATCCATGTTTCTCTTGAAAAATAATAAGGTGTGCAAACTTGCTCTGTCAGTTATCAAAAATATTTTTCCCCCAAATATGTTTATTTTTTCAGTGTTACAAGAGTGACTGTTCATGCACCACACCCAGTGCTCCATGCAATATGTGCCCTTCTCAATACCCACCACCAGGCTCGCCCAACCCCCCACCTCCTCCCCTCCAAACCCCTCAGTATGTTGCTCAGAGTCCATAGTCTCTCCTGGTTCATTGCCCCCTCTGATTTCCCCCCATTCACCCTTCACTTCCTTCTCACAATGCCCTCCATGATTTTCTTTATACTCCACACGT
>CM052807.1:38722088-38822698 GCA_028533885.1 Nasua narica
TATAAATATATATGGAGTACAGAATGAGTTGGCCTGACCTGGTGCTCAATGGGATACAGATCTAAATGCACTGTAATAATCTAGGTTCATAGATCTCTTTGCCAAAAACCAAATCACACTTCCCAAGTGCATATTGATCATAGATAATTCCTAGGCCTATCCCAGGTGAAAGTCACATCTTCATTTTTAAAGTTCAGTCAAATTACTAAGAGATAGTTGTATAGGAAGAAAATGTCCTTATATGCTACTAAGTATTTGAAACTGTCTACAGGTTTTTAGAAAATGACACAGCTAGAGCATATCAGTGATTAATAATTATCTGATAGGTTAAGTCAGATAGAAAAACCTAACAGGTATGGAGTTTGACCTGTTTAGCTAACAGGTTCTGTTTAGCTAACAGGTTCTATCTGTAAAAGATAGACAAAGCCACTAAAAACACCAAGGGGAGGTATTTTTCAGATCAAAAATACCAAAAATAAAATTATCAAAATTATTTAGCTATTTGTATATAGTGAATATACTGCCATCTTGAGCAGTAGGAAAATTTGGTATTTGACTTCTGTATAAACCAAAAGCAGGGGTTCAAATGATAAGAAAACCCAGTTTCTCTCTCTCTCTCTCTCGGCTCAATTCTTTATGTTGGCTTGTGTCTAAGACAGGCATTTCTCTTATTGCTGTAAAGATATGGGAGTAAATTCACCTTGCATTCTTTCCACATCAAATCTCATAAGGGAAAAATAAGAATACCTTTTTAGACACATTTTCTTGCTTACTGATTTTGACAGTATCATTGTGTGATGATTATCACTTAACTGGATTACCAAATGATAATCTCATTGGTCTGAGCCTGGAAACCATCCTCTTACCAGCCAGGAGTGAAGTCCTTCTGAAACACAAGGACCAAGAAATGAAGAGGATAGTTCACAAATACAAGCCTGGATAGGGTTTTCTGAAGAAGGATGAAGGGATACTGAACTATTATACATAGATTTTCCATTAGAGTTAAAAAAATGTAATTATATAATACTACAGCAAGCTGAATACAATTTAATATATATTTGATGATTCAGAAAGCATTTCCAGCTAGAATAATATATTAATATTATTGCATAAAAACTGCACAGTAGAGTAGCATTGATGGTTATAGAAATATCCTATTATCAAAAAAATTAAAGGTCAATAAGGGATTAATTGTATAACAGAAGCAGTAATTTAACTAACTTCATATGTACAAAGGGAATGTCATAAATAGGTTTATAAGGACATACATACAACTCGACATTTTGGGTAAAATCTGCAGTAAAGCAAGGATATTTCTCTTCAAAAACCACTTGTGGAAAGCTGACATGACTAGGCACAGTGTTAGATGTGAGCAGCAGGATTGCCCATCTCCAGGAGATGGTATTCTACGTAGGAAGATGAAACGCTACACACACAAAAAATAAAAGAGAACAGATATATAGAAAATTATACCTGTATAAGTATAATTAGAGAACAAATGAAGTAGGATTTGGAGTAAAGTAAGCATCTTCAGATGGGATGATCGACTTACATGAGAGAGGAAAGATTGGAACATTCATAGATAAAGATTTGCAATGGAGAGAAATTTAGATTCAAGTTGGTCTATGTTAGATAAAGTTTGTTAAAGTCAATAATGTTAAGACTGTTATCAACTTATAATTTTATGTAAGCAAAAGATTTTAGTTCAGAAAACATTTGAAATTGATTACATGTTTTAAAGCAACATTAACAGTTTTCATCATTTTAATCCTCATTTATTATATAAAATTATTTTCTTGGGGCGCCTGGGTGGCTCAATGTGTTAAGTGTCCGACTATTGATTGCGACTCAGGCAGGTCACAATCTCAGGAACTTGGGCTCAATCCCCACATTGGGCTCTGTGATTGGCAGGGAGTCTGCTTGAGATTCTTTCTCTCCCTCTCCTTTTGACTCTCCCCCCATGCTTGCTGTCTCTCTCTCTCTCTCTCTCTCTGTGAAAAAAATAAGTCTTCAAAAAATTATTTTCTTAAAAAGTACTTTTTCATTGATGATGAAAAAAATGTCTCATGATTCTAGGAAAAAAAATATTTAACTTTTACAATTATCATAAGGAAAGTACATTTAGTTATCTAACACCGATCAAAATAATCTCTTCTGTCTTAATTAAATCTAAGCTTTTAAATTTTTGCTTTATTCAATAACAGTATAATTCACATTGAAAATACAGAATGAAATTTGTAGGAACCTCATTAAACTCTTTATTCTTTTTTTATTCAATTTCCTTTATTTTTCCAATTCTTCCAGTTTCCATTAAAACATTAAAATATAAGGAAATTTGATTAATTCAATAAAACCTTAAAAATATATAAAACTGAGAGGGAAATCACTAAGATAGGTCGATCTTTTTTTGTTCCTGTTATTATTCTACAGTTATATGAAGCACACATAATAAAAAATAACTTCTTAAATTTGATTATATAAAACATTTATTAAGATATGTGTGTTGGCAGGTGCCTGGGTGGCTCAGTCGGTTGAGCAACTGCCTTCGGCTCAGGTCATGATCCCGGAGTCCCGGGATCGAGTCCCATATCGGACTCCCGGCTCTGCGGGAGGTCTGCTTCTTCCTCTGACCTTCTCCCCTCTCATTCTCAGTCTCTCGCTCTCTAATAAATAAATAAAAATCTTAAAAAAAAAAGATATGTGTGTTGGCAAGCCTCTAAGATGGCCCTCAATGATCTCTACCTCCTAATATTTTCACACTTGTGTAATTCTCTCTCACACTGAATTACGGTTGCTATGTAATTAATAGGCAGCAGAAGTAATAACATATGCATTCTGAGACTAGTTTATAAAAGTCAAAGCAACTTCTGCCATGCCATGAGGACACCCAAGCAATGTACAAGGGACCTCCTGCCAAGAGGCAGCAAGATACTCAGGCATTCAGACAATATCATTTCAGTGAACTACCTTGTGAGTAGATCCTTCAGCCCAAGTCAAGCCCTCATCTGACTGCAGCCCTAACCATTACCTTAAGTGAAACCTCATGTGAGATCCGAACCCAGAACCACGCAGCTAAGTCACTTTCAGAATCTTGACCTTCGGAAATTATGTTCTATAAATAACTGTGTTTTTAGTTCCTAAGTTTTGAAGCATTTTGTTACCCAGCAATAGATAACTAATAAAAGATGGCTATAAAATGATTAAGTAACAACGATATTCCTGAGATCATTCAGAGAATGGATATGATTAGACTCCTACGACACTCTTAAGAACAACAACAAGCATTTCCCAAGTATTGGTTCAGTGTCAAATTGTGCTCCAGGTGCTTTGATGGGTATAAGAGCAGTATAAGATCTGGTTCTGACCACAGACTGAGAAAGAGGATAAACACATAGGAAAGTATGAGAAACAATTGGTTTTGTCTTGGAGAGACAGATTTATGAAGCAGGTAGCATTCTGCAGAGGAAAAAAAAGCAGAAAGATGAGATGAGTCAGGGAGGGTGTCAATGAAATTTGAACTGTTTTTGACAAATGTTTAAGATTTGCACAGAAGGAAAAAAAACAGAGAAGGGATTCCTCTTTAGGAGATTGTTATAATCAGAGTTATAATGGTGGAAACTATGTAAACAGTCATAGAAATACTAATTTTTCTGCTGTAGTAACTCTGACTTGGGGAACAGACATAAATACAGATTGATAGAGCAGGTCGTCCAGAATGGGTCTAATGCCAGGCAGAATATTCCGATTTTAATAGCATTCAGGGGACCCACAAATGATCTTAAACAGTGAATACACCTTGACATTTTCTCTCGTAGGGAATGAGGCTTACTATTGAGAGAACATATTAGATCATTGTACAACCATAATTCTTAGGAAGTTCTTACTTATCTTGAGCTGAAATTTGTCTTCCATTAATTTCCACACTTGCTTGTACTTATGTAGCTCAAAAGAATTATTGGGGAATCATAGAAACTTTGTATTGGGAAGAACCTTGAATCTGATCTATTCCAACTACTCATTTGATTCTCATAAATTCACATAACACATGACCATACATCCTATGCTTGAATAATCTCTGTGATATGGTTTTCAACCAGTTCTTCAAGCAACTGTATTTATCTCTAGACAATGCAATAACAAAAAGTTTGCCTAAAATTATGTTTGTCTATAAGCATAGACCCCAGTTTAAGACCTTCAGGCCACAATTTAAACAAAGACTAATCCCTCCATTTTATTTATTTATTTGAGGAGGGGGGAAGGCAGAGGGAGAGGGACAGTTTTCTTTTTCCTTTTTAAAGATTTTATTTATTTATTTATTTATTTATTTATTTATTTATTTATTTATTAATGTATAATCTATAATTTGCTTCAGGGATACAGGAAGATTTGATTTATTTATTTGACACAGAGAGACACAGGGAGAGAGGGAACACAAGGATGGGGAGTGGGAGAGGGAGAAGCAGGCTTCCCGCTGAGCAGGGAGTCCTATGCGGGGCTCAATCCCAGATCCCTGGGATCATGATCTGAGCCAAAGGCAGAACACTTAACAACTGAGCCACACAGGCACCCAAGGGAGAGAGTGTCTTAAGAACTCACGACCCTGAGACCACTACGTGAGCCAAAATCAAGAGTTGGTTAAATGACTGTGCCACCCAGAAGCCTCAATATTTTAAGTATTTAAAGATGGCCTGCTTCCCTTTAAACAGGATAGAAAAGAGTACGGTATAGTTTGGAGTCCCTTCAAAACTGTGCCCAATCTTCTCTAAGTTGTCGTAGTGTGTCTACGGCATTTTAAACGTGATTCTCAAACTGAGGGTAACACTTCCAGTATGGGCACTTTACTACAGAGTAAGGCGGCACCATTGTTTTCTTGTTTAGAATATGTATTTATTTCTCCTTAAAATTCTTTAAGCTTTTTTTGGTGAGACTGTCACAGTTGAGTTTGTTTGCAAAATTTGCCATATGTCTTTAAAGTGTGCTGTATCCCTTTCACCATCTTTATTTGTGCTCTGTAGGACCTAATAGGTCACTTCTGTCCCTCGACTATAGCAGGTTACAGTGATAAATGCAAGCACCTTACATTTTGGGATCTGAGACTATCTTCCTGTGTGGTAGAGAATTCATATATTATTACTCCTACTTCTTTCATTATTCCAACAAAGAAACTGGACCCTCATAAAAATTTTACTTGACTAAGTTAACACTTTTCGCAGATCTAGTGGAGTAACTCCAGCCCCATAATTGTTTTTCTGTAATCATTTTTAGTTTTTCTACCAAATGTATATTATCTATATGAGACATATGTAGTTTTCCCCTTATCAAAAAACAGTATCCTGTTGTCTAGATTCTCTGAACCATTTTCCATATATCGTATCACAACTTTGGTTTCTCCATCCAGAATTTTTAAATCATTGCTTTGTTCTCTGTCCCTATAAATGTGCCTTTCCCAGACAATCACATAAATCATGCAGTATACAGCCTTTGTGTCTGACTTGTCTCATTTAACAGAATACAACTGAGATTTATCTATATATTTTGCATGTCTTCGGGGTTTCTTCCAAGTTATTGCTAAGTAGTGTTCCATTGTACAGATAAACTATGATTAGTTTATATATTCACCAATTGATGAACTGGTTTTTTTCCAGTTTAGGGTTATTATAAATAGCTGCTATGAACATTCTCATACAAGTCATTGTACAAATACATATTTTCAGTTACCTTAGATAAATATCCATGAGTGCTATTTTTAATTAATATGGTAGGTTTATTTTATTTAAAGATTTTATTTCTTTGACACAGAGTGAGAGAGGGAGAGAGAACAAGCAGGGGGAGTGTCAGGCAGAGGGAAAGGGAGAAGCAGGCTCCCCTGGGATCATGACCTGAGCCAAAGGCAGAGGTTTAACTGACTGAGTTACCTAGGGGCCCCAAGTTTATCATTTTTTTCTAATAAGAAATGACCAAACTATGTTCCAAAATGGTTATAATTGGACTCTGAGCAACAAACTGAGGGTTTTGGAGGAGAGGGAGTGGGGGATTGGGCGAGCCTGGTGGTGGGTATTTAAGCGGGCACATACTGCATGGGGGTGGTGCATGAACAATTAATCTTGTAACACTCAAAAAATAAAAGTGTTTGGGGGAAAAATAGTCTGATATTACTGCTATAACAAAGTATCACAAAATAAGTGGCTTAAACAATATAAAATGTATTGTTTCATAATTCTGAAGGCCAGAATACAGAAATCAAAAAGTGTCAGCAGGTTGGTTGCTTCTGAGGGATATAAGGGAAAGACTTTTTCAGGTTTCTCCTTGGCTTGTAGATGACCATCTTCTCTATATGTCTGTTAGCATCATCTTCCCTCTATGCCTGTCTTTGTATACTAATTTCTCTTTTTTATAAGGACAGGCACATTGGTTTAGGTCTAACCCAATGACCTCGTCTAAACTAATTATATCTGCAATCTTTTCAATTAAGGTCATGCAATTCATCCTGTAACAATGGTTAACATTCTCTCAGCACTGTATCATATTTCGAGATGTTCCACATCTCCAACAGCACTTGAAATTGCCAGTCTTTTAAATTTTAGCTTTTCTAGTAGGCACATAGTGGTATCTCATTACAGTTTTATTTTGTATTTTCCTAAAACTAATAATTTTGTGCATATTTTCATATGTATTTTTGCTATTAAAATAATTTCTTTGGCAAAGGAGCTATTCACACAATTTGCTTATTTTTTATTGGGTTCCTTATCTTATTGAGTTGTAAGATTTCTTTATATATTCAGGATATAAGTTTGTAATAAGATGTGTATTTTGCAAATATATTTTGCAAAAAATGTGACTTGTTCTTCACCTTCTGAAGATCTTTTGAAGAACAGTTTTTAATTTTATAAACTATAATTTATTATCTGTTATTTTTGACTTGTGATCTTTTTTGCCCTAAGAACTCTGCTAAACCCAAGTCATTAAGATTTCCTCCTTTATTTTCTTATAGAAGTTTCATGCTGCCAGCTATCCTAATTCTATGGTTATTCAAGTTAATTTTTATATATGTAGTGATGTAATATTTTTAGTCTTATGCCATATGGATGTCCAATTCTTCCATTATCATTCATCAAAAGGACTATCTATATCCACTCCTAATTGCATTCCCTTCGCATCTATACTGAAAATAAATTGTCCATTTTTATGTAGGTCTATATCTGCAATTTCTGTTAAGTTTGATTGTTCTATATGTATATCTTTACACTAATACTTCACTTCTTGACTATTGCAGCTTTAGAGAAAGTCTTGAACTTAAGTAATATAAATCTTCCAACTGTGTATCCAATTATTTTGGATATTCTTGATCTGTTACAATATCAGACATATTTTACAATCAGATTGTCTATTGTTACAAAAATGTCTGCTGGGATTTGATTGGGTTAACTTGGAATCTATAGGTCAAATTAGAAAGAGTTACCAGTTATCACTATTTAGTCTTCTGATCTATGAACAGGCAATATGTCTCCGTATATTGTTAATTACTGTTTCTGGCTTAGTAACATATTAGTTAATGTATGAGACTTAGTTAATGGATCTCCACAATGCTTTGTAGTTTTTAGTTTAAAAATCCTGCAAATGTTCTGTTAAATTTATCTCTAAGTGCTTTTGCTTCAAAAGTTACTATAAATGATGCATTTTCAAATGTCAACATCCAACTTTTGCTTTATTCTCTATTATATATATATATATATGTGTGTATATATATACACACACACTACTCCATATATATGTATATATACATATATGTATATAAATATAGATAATTATATGTAAGTATATAATGTATATATGTAATGGTAGATAATTATATATAAAAGTACAAATATATATATACATATATATGTGTATATATATATATATATAAACACACACATAATTGAATTTTGTTTATGGACTTTGAACCCTGCAATAGTATAAAACTCAGTTAGTTCTGATATCCTTTTATAAAACAATTTGGGAATTTCCATGTAAATTATCATATATCCTTTCTAAACTATATGGGTTTTATTTTTGTTTTTTTGTTTTTGTTTGTTTGGTTTTTTTGCCTTGTAGCACAGGCTAGAACAACCAATATAAAATTAAAGTGGAGAGAACAGAAGGTTTATTCCCAGTTTCATAGAAAGAATACTCTGTTTTCCTTTACTATGATAGTAGGAGTTTTTAGTATATGCCCTTTATCAGGATGAAGGAGTTATCCTCTCTTTCTGGTATGTTGAGTCATTTTGTTTGGGTTTAGTTTGGTTTTGGGTTTTCTATGAATGGATATTGTATTTTGGCAAGTGCTTTTTTGCATTTATTGAGATGATCACATGGCTTTTCACTTTGTATCTGTAGTATGATGGAATCTAGTGCTTAACTTTAGGATATAAACAAAACATTGTATTACAAGCTTAACTTGGTCAAAATATATTTACGCTTCTTCTATATTCATGATTTAGTATGCCAGTATGTCATTAAAAAGTTTTATGTCTGTGTTCATGAGATATATTTGTCTAGGTCTCACTTTCTTATAAGTTCTCTGTTTGGTTTTAGTATAATACAATGCTGCCTTATTTTAGGATTCTTATCACTTCAGTTTTCTGTAAGAGTGTGTGTAGAATTGGTCTTATTTTTCCTTTAAATATTTGGAAGAATTTATTGGAGAAGCCATCTGGCCCTGGCATTTTCTTTATAAGAAAGAACTTAACTAAAAAATAATGCTTTAGGAAAATATCAAGCTGTTTAATTTTTTTTAAAGATTTTATTTATTTATTTGACAGAGAGAGAGAGAGAGATCACAAGTAGGCAGAGAGGCGAGCAGAGAGCCCAATGCAGGGCTTGATCCCAGGACACTGAGATCACGACCTAAGCCAAAGGCAGAGGCTTTAACTCACTGAGCCACCCAGACACCCCAAGATGTTCAATTTTTTAAGTGAGCTCTGAAAGTTTAAATCTTTGAAAGTATCTGTCCATTTTATCTAATTTATCAAATATACAGGCACAGCGTTGTTAATAATATTCCTTTGATAGACTTTTAATATCTGTAAAAGGCTTCTGCTTATGTCCTGTCTTTTATTCTTTTTGGGGGGGGGTTGGCAGAGAGAAAGGGAGAGAAAGAATCTTAAGCAGGCTCCATGCTCAATGCAGAGCTGGATGTGGGGCTTCATCTCATGACCCTCAGTTTATGACCTGAGCTGAAATCAAGATTCAAACACTTAACTGAGTCACTCAGGTGCCCTCCTCTTTTATTTCTGATACAGGGTATTTAGAGTTATTTTTTTTATCTTGACTAGCCTATGCAGGTTTGTCAATCATATTTTTTTTTCAACAAGCATATTTTGGTTCCATTGATTTTTTCCCTATTATTTTTCTTATTTCCTATTTTCTTCTTATTTCATTGATTTCTGTTTTATCTTTATTATCTCCTTCCTTCTATAGGTTTAGATTTAATTTGGTCTTCCTTTCCAGGTTCCAATTTCTTTTTTCTTTTTAAAGATTTTACTTATTTGAGAGAGAGGAGAGAGAGAAAGAGAAAGAGCTTTAGCGGGGGAAAGGGAGGTGCAGAGAGGGAAGGAGAAGGACAAGCAGAGTTGGGCTAAGCGTGGAGCCAGACATGGGTTCAATCTCAAGATCTTTAGATCATGACCTGAGCCAAAATTAAGAGTCAGAGGCTTAACTGACTGAACCACGCTGGTACCCCACCCAGACTCTAATTTCTTTAATTTTCTTTTTTAATAAAATAATTTAATAATACAATTTTCCCTCTCAATACTGCTTTAGCAGCATCTCACAAATTTTGATATGGTTTCTGTATGATTGTTTGCTTCATTTTCATTCTGTTAAAATATATTCTAATTTCCTTGTTGATTTCATTTTGGATGATGTGTTATTTCAAAGTGTGCTATTTAATGCCCAAATATACTGGAATTTTGTAGATATCTTTCTGCTCTTTCTAATTTATCTCCATTGTTGACAAAGAATACCTTTGTATTATTTCAGTTTTTCTTTATTTGTTGGAAAAATTTCCTGGCTTAAAATATGGGTTATATTGCTGAAATGAAGGCACCTTTTATATTGGGAAAAACTTCTATAAATATTAAGTAGGTCAATTTGGTTGATTGCAGTGTTCAAATGTACTATATACCTTCCTTGCTTTTTGTCAGCTTACTATACCAATTACAATAGGTAAGAGGGAGAGTAATGTTAAAGTCTTCAACTATAATTTCACCCTTGTTTCCTTTTCATTTTGAGTCTGACAATTTTTCCTTATTTAATTTAATTTAATTTAAAGGAATATTTAATATTCCTTAAATATTCCTTAGAATATCCGAAACTCTTTTATTGGATACATGCACATTTAAGACTGTCATCTCTTCTTGATAATTTGACTTATTTATTATACACAATGGCCTTCTTTACCCCTAGAAATAGTCTTTGTACTGATAAGTGCTTTGTCAGATATAACATAGGAACTCAACTTTTTAAATCAGTATTTACATGATATATATTCTTCCATTCTTTCACTTTTAACCTATCTCTGCCTTTATATTAAGCAGGTGTTTTGTAGTTGGAATTTAGTTGGATCTTCCTGTTTTAGTCATTCAGAAAATTCCTTTTAATAAAATATTTATGTTACATGCAATTATCAATATGGTTAGGTTGTGGTCTATCATCCTGCTATTTGTTTTCTATTTATCCCATCCTTTTGTTTCCTTATTTTTCTACCATTTCTGGATAAATTAAAAGAGTTGACCATTATTACACTTTTCATACTATTGTCTTGTTATATTATTGTCTATTTTTAGAAGTTGCTTTAGGGTTTATAATGTACACCTTTTAATTATCAGAATCAACTCTGTAATATACCACTTTAAAGTATAATTTTTGGAATCCTGTAGCAGTGTAACTTAAATGTTACCTTCCCATTCTTTGTGTTATTATTGTACACTTTTTTTCTATATATGTTAAAGTCCCCACAGTTCATTGCTACTTTTTTTGTTTGTTTTGCCTTACATGGCCTTATTAAGTATTGTTACTGGCTAATGGGGGAATGGAAAATTACATGCCTATTTGTTCCCACTAACACCACCTCATTATTTGAGCACCTCCTGCTTCTGGCAAGTGAGAATGCAGATCAGTTTCTCCCCTGGCCCACCAACACTATCACAGGAAGTTTGATTCATAGTGCTGTAATCCACTATTGCAGAGTAAGTGGAGTAGGATGGAAGATCAGTTACTCATTCCTCCCTGAAACTGTGTAGAGGGCTAGTTTTTCCTTGGTGTTTGGCTAGAGTGACGTAGGTACTGACAAGGAGGTTTTCTGTTTCTTAGGATTCTCCAATTTCTAGCCTTTTGACCAGAAGGAACAGGTTTTTCCTGGAGCTTAAGTTCTGTTTTGCTTGTGGTTTTTGTTTTGATTTTTTGGCTTTGTCTTTCGGTGTTTCCAGGTTGGAGGCTCCTGCAATAATAATCTGTTGAGAATATATGGGATGCAATAAGCAAGGAGACAGAGTACGCAAAAGTCAAACATTGTTCTGTATAGCTGAAGAGTAGTGTGGATGGGAGAAGTCATGAGAGGTGAGAAGAGAGGTGTAGGTACGGCAAGATGAGGTAAGGTCTCAGACAACATTCAGAGAAAATGACTTTTACCCTGAAGGAGTGAGTATTCTAAGTCAGAGAATGACAACCAATTTTATATTTTAGAAGATTACTCTAACATTTGGGTAGAGGACTATTTTAATAAAACCAAGACAATATGCAATGGAGCCAATTATAAGGTTTTCACTTAGGGGCACCTGGGTGGCTCAGTCAGTTGAGTTTCCAACTTGATTTCAGCTCAGGTCATGATTTCAGGGTCATGAGGTCGAGCACCACATTGGGCTCCGAGCTTGACCGGGAGTGTGCATAAGATTCTTTCTCTCCCTTTTGCCCCTCCCTCCACTTGTTCTCTGTCTCTTTCTCAACTAAAGAAATCTTAAAAAAGGTTTTTGCTAAAATCTAAATCAAAGATGTTGACTGCATTTAAAATAAGACACTGGCAATAAAAACCGAAAGGGAAAATTATTTTCCAAAAACAGGATTAACTATTGACTGACAGTTAAATGTAAAGGATTTGAAGCCTAAAATACTACAGGTCATTTTCCCTGATAGAAAAATACAGAACATTAGCCAAACAATAACATAAAAAGATTATATACATTAGCAGGCTCTGATTGCTGATTCTACAGTCACAGTACTTGGCCTGTCTAGAAGTTTTATCGTTTACTAGCTATGCGTACCTTCTGTGCCTCAATTGTATCATCTGTAAAGTGGAGTCAAAATTTTAATCTTATCATTCTTGTTAATATGAAAGAATAAATAATTATGTGGCCTAGAATAGACCCTAGAACACAGTATACTTTAAAGAAACATCTACTATAATTCTTTAGAACTAATGGCATAGGGAACATTCTATTATTATCCTTTAATATATACATCAATGTATAAATGTAATGTAATTTTGGTTATACTAATTTAAAGACATAGATTCTATAGTAGATACAAGAAAGAAATATTTCAGAACTACATATGAGAACTAGTTCTTCTTAGCTAGGAACTTTAAAACTAAAGATGACAAATGATCAGACTAATTTGAATTTCTTCTAATAGAAAATGATTAGATTAAAATATTTAACTTTATATTACAATATTTAGATTTCATATAAAAAGTATCTGTATATAAATTTTATGACCCCAAATCCTAAACTTTAATTACCCACCAGTTTTCTATCTTTTTAGAAAAAGAAGATATACAGTTTGTTTTTTCTCATATGTCTGGATTTATTCCTTGTAAATAATTACTTTACAGGTTTGACAGTGAACTGCATGAGTTTTTCCCTACAGTACAATATTGTATTTTGTAAGAAATGGAAATTGAATAAACCACAGAAGTAAAAATTTTATTCTGTTATTTTCAGGACTGAGATCCCGCATAAGGCTGATAAATTATGAGCATTAAGTATATTTTTCTCTTGTACACTGAAATATTAAATTTTGGTATCTTACAACATTGACTGTCTCTGAATATGAACACTAGTCCATTATGAGAATGGTAGGGCAGAGATGATGTTGTTAAAGATGACATTTAACATTTGTATTCTGATACATGTCAATAAGGCTATCCAGGCACAGTATGATTTTGGTCAGTTGAACAGTAATTGAAAACAATTGAGAAGACTAGTCCAACCAGAGAATTTTTTTAATAATGGATTAGAAAACCAGATTAACAAGCATTCAACACATTACACATCTACACAATTGGTAAATTTTCTTTTCTCAGTCTTCTCCATGACATTTTGAAGGAAAGTGAGATTCAAGAAGAGGCAGAAGCTAATAAAGTTATAATTGTTTATATGTTAGATTTTATCACTTCTTTCCTCCAAAATAGTCAAACTGTTACATAAAATGCAGTGGGATAAACAGTCTCCTCAAGGAAAGAATTGATATCCCTTGTTCAACAGTTCACTATGGGAATATTTATTTTACTTAGGGAATTTGAATCACATTTTTTTAAATCTCTAGGAGTAATATGTACTCCTATCTATCCATGAAGCAGCATACCATACCATTTACATAATTCCGACTGCTAAAGATTCGCATTCAAGACAGAAATCTAGTAGGTAGCACTCAGTCAAATGGATTTCTGACTGATGACTTTTCAAGACCTTAAAAAAAAACTGTCATGAAGTAATTCCAAAAGATATATGCACTCCATGTTTATTGCAGCATTATTTACAATAGCCAAGAAATGGAAGCAACCCATGTGCACATTGCCAAATGATGGATCAAGAGCTGTGGTATATGTAGACAGTGGAATATTACTCAGCCTTAACAAATGAAATCTTGTCATTTGCAACAACATGGATGGATATAGAGGGTATAATGCTAAGTGAAATAAGTCAGTCAGAAAAAGACAAACATCATATGACTTCATTCACACGTAGAATTTAAGAAACAAAACAAATAAAAAAAAGAGAAAAAGAGATAAACCAAAAACAGACTTTGGACTTTGGAAAAAAAAAAACAAAAAAACAGATGGTTGCCAGAGGGGAGGAGGGGATGGGTGGGTAAGATAGGTGAAGGTGATTTAGAGTGCACTTACTGTGATGAGTACTGGGTAATGTATAGAATTATTGAATCACTATATTGCACACCTGAAACTAATATAACACTGTATGTTAATTATACTGAAATATAAAAAGTAAATAAAAATTTTAAAAATTAAGAAAACCTATCATAGAAGAAAAAGGCCTTTTAGAATCTTTAAACAACAATTTTGTCCAATTTGGAAGTACTAAGTCACTGAACTCTAAATTTTCTTATAAAGGAGAACTTATTTGGGCACCTGGGTGGCTCAGTTGGTTAAGCCACTGCCTTAGGCTCAGGTCATGATCCTGGAGTTCCGGGATCAAGTCCCGCATCGGGCTCCCAGCTCCATGGGGAGTCTGTTTCTCCCTCTGACCTTCTTCCCTCTTCAGTTCTTTCTCACTCTCTCTCGCTCAAATAAATAAATAAAATCTTTTTTTTTTAAAGATTTTATTTATTTATTTGACAGAGAGAGAGAGAGATCACAAGTAGGCAGAGAGGCAGGCAGAGAGAGAGGAGGAAGCAGGCTCCTCGCTGAGCAGAGAGCCCAACGCGGGGCTTGATCCCAGGTCCCTGAGACCATGACCTGAGCCGAAGGCAGAGGCTTTAACCCACTGAGCCACTCAGGCGCCCCAAATAAATAAAATCTTTAAAAAAAAAAAAAGGAGAACTTATTCTATCTACTGCTACTTTCTTATCTATAAATCATGCAATAGTGTAAATTATTTCACCCTTGTTATCTTTCATTACAATAAATAGTCAGGCAAATGGAATTTCATGTTTATGTAGTTAGTAACACTGCACTGGTTTTGCACAATTCTCAAAAAAGGAAAGATTTGGTCACTTCTTAATTGTCTTAAGTAGTCAATCTAACAGCATATTATATTAATACCAAACTATTTCAATTAATTTTAAAGTTTCTAGTGATGCATATGGGTACATTTAGATATACAAACACTTTCCCAACAATTTTATTTTTATTTCTTTTTAAAGATTTATTTATTTATTTGAGAGAGAGAGAGAATGTGTGTGCGTGTGGGGGGAGGAACAGAGGGAAAGAAAGAGAGAGAATCTCAAGCAGACTCTCCATCGAGCACAGAGCCTGATGTGTGGCTCAATTTCATAATCTTGAGATCATGACATGAGCTGAAACCAAGAGTCAGACACTTAACTGAGCCACCCAGACACTCCTTTCCAACAATTTTAATTTCTAGGTAAGCAATATCCTTTAAATAAAGGTGTCCCCACATTCACTTTATATATCATCACAAACTCCTTAAATCAATTAAAATGTGCCTCAATTTTTACCTATTTTTTTTTTAAAATAACTTTTCCCCTTATTTTTTCTTCATCTTGACTCCATCTACTAGTAGTTGCAAATTTTTTTTTAAAGATTTTATTTATTTATTTATTAGGAAAGAGAGAGAGTGAGAGAGAGAAGGTCAGAGTGAGAAGCGGACTCCCCATGGAGCTGGGAGCCCGATGTGGGACTCAATCCCCGGACTCCGGGATCATGACCTGAGCCGAAGGCAGTCGCTCAACCAACTGCGCCACCCAGGGGCCCAATTTTTACCTATTTTTAAATATTATCAAAATTTGGTCCTTTCTCCATTACATATGTAATGAAATATTTTATACAGTTCGTAAAGAAGTTGTAATCCAGGAAGAAAATACTACTTATCAATTTTTATTATTATGTATCATTTTTTTCACACTATAAGTGAAACATGCATTCTCAGAAGTACAGTGCTTTTTTTTTTCCAGCAGAAAAATTGCCACCTTGGCTCTTACTATTTGCTTTTCCTTATAGCAACAACTGTCCTCCTACTCTACCCCCCTGATCCTTCAGTTGTTACTACATTTCACATTATAGCTTCAGATTGTTTACTGATAAAAGACCCAGTTCGTATTTGATTCAATACTCATTTAGTAATTACTATCAATGTAATTGTTATCTCATGCATCTAATACTTTTAGAAATATTCAAAGTGGATTATCTCTCAGAGAACTTAAGATTTCATGAGATAGCAGGACATTGATATGTTAAATAGACAGTATATTTAAGTCAAGTTAATATAAGCTAGTATAGTTAATATATCTGACATTCTTAATATGAGAGAAACAATTATGAACAGGTTTATCTTAAGGAGATTTTCCTGGAGTAGGGGATCTGAGATTATCTGGAAAGATAAATACAAGAGACAAGAGCAAGCAGCTCCTTGGCGTGGTAACTATTACTATGTGCTTCTTGATTTGGTCATGTGTTGTAATAGGACCTGGAGATATAAATTAAAAATTTGACCCAGTGGGGTCTGTTAAATGGCCTGTTCAGATCTCCTGCTACAGGAAATGTAATTGGCTATGACCCTGGGTGCTAGATCTATCATCACATTTGTTCCTAAGCCACCCTTCCCACGGGCTGCTCCCACCGATTCCTGCATACAGTAATGAGTTTACAGCACAGGCCCACTGCTATGAGAACTAGGTAGGCCCTTTTCAATGACCGCTTTTGTCCAAAAACTCCCCGTTGGTCTGGATGAAACTTTTTTGGGACTACACTGCCATTTGTGATTCTTTCCACCCAATTCTTCTTTCTTCCCCTCTCCTTTGCAGAAATCAGACTTGCCCTGCAGTCTAAAAGCTCCTTGTCCCCTCTCTGGCTCTTACTCCTTATCCTTCATAGGAATTTCTTAAAACGAACTTCTTGCACTTCTAATTCCATCATGGCATCTGCTTCTTGGGCAATCCAAACTAAACCAAGCCCTATCCTCAAGGATCACAAATTCTTCTGGTTACATTTACATGCAAACAAATAACTGTAACAATGAAGTGAATGTCCTTGTGAAGGTATCCGTTTATTCACTTAACAAATATTACACTAAAAAGGGCCCACTGTGGGCCAAGCACAATTCTAGGTACTAAGGACAGAGCAATAAAATAAAATACTTGGCACCAGGAAACTCACATTACAGTGGGAAACAGACCAAAATAAACAGATAAATAATGCGCTGGATGGATAAACTCACCTATGATAACTGAAAGAGAAAATTATGCAAATATCTGCAGGAAGGTTTTCCAAACAAAGAGAATAACAATTGCAAGGCTTTAAGAAGTCTCTTAAGTTATACTGATGAACAAATAGCAATGAAAACAGTGAGGATAAAGGGGAGGAGAGTGAGGCAGGAGGACACGAAAAGTAGACAATGATACTGGAAAACCAGTTGTGGGTAGATGTACATAAGCTCTGCCGACTGTGGATAGAATCCTGGATTTTATTCCAAGTAAAATAAAATCTAATAGGTCTGAACAGAAGTCATCACGATCCGGATTATGTTTTAAAAGAATCCCTCTGACAAGTGGGTCAGAGCAAGGGCAGAAGGAAGAGAACCAGGTAAAAACTTTGGCAATGCTCCAGGGAGGAGTGCTAGTGTACACATAGCAAGACCCAGTGAAATTCAGAGGGCATAGTAAAAAGAGAGCTCATGGGACTTACTGATGACTATGATGTGGAATAAGAGAAAAAGAAACATCAAGGATAACTTCAAGTGTTTTGGCCTGAGTGACTGGTAAGAAGAGTTGCAATTACTTCAGATAAAGCGGGGAAAGCAAAAAGGTTGCTGGGAGAAACCAAGGACTTGGTTTTAGACTTGCAAAGTTTCAGATGTTAATTAGTTGCCCCTTGATAAAAGTGAACGGTGGTGACTGATTTAGATGCTCTTAAAGAGTGACACTGTGTCAGTATTCTTACGTGACCACTGTGGTTCCATCTGGGTTCACTTCGTGTCCCCCTTCCCCTTTCGTTTCTCTGTCCACTCTCAGGTCTACTTCCTCCTGATTGATACCTTTTTGGGATCATTAAATTATCCTCCATCTCTATCTTGCTCTTCAGTGACACTTAGGGCTGGCATTAAAACAGGCCCACAGTTCCCAATACACAGTAATTTAGGATAATAAAAACTTTTACTCTCATCTTAAAAGCATTATAAGGAATCCAATTCATTTCCCACAGCAACACCACTCAAAAAGATCCATCTCTATGGCCTAATTCTTTGGTAACACCAATTTAAAGATCAACATGAGCCAACCCCCAAACTTCTGCCTCCCACCTCGCCTTCTAGTAGTTATTATTCTCTTCTCTCATTTGTCAGAAATCTTTGTGATTTTTTTAAGCATAAACTTTCTAGTCAAATTGTCTTCCCTACAGATTGTGTAATACTTCACAGAAATCAGTGGCTCCACATAGTGTCCCCTCTGGTGGGTAGTGAGAGATAGGGGAAGGGGCTTGATGTGGTGTTCAGAAAAAACTGTGTTGGGCAAAAAGGGAGAAATTGCTGCATCCATAGATCTTGTCTTTTTCCAAAAATAAATTATATTCTTATATGGATATTTGTAGGTATACAGATAAATGATAACTAACCTCTGATACCTTTTAGCACAGTGTCACTCAAAGTGCCAATACTTAACAAGGTTAAGGTCTTGCTACAAATGTTATGACAGTGGATATAAACAGTGGTTTTAATGAACCATAGGGGACTAGTAACATGCATGATCAGACAGTCCATCAATGTCTCACACTTTGTGTTACAGGGTCAGAAGGCACTGATTTAGTTCATTTACATCAGACTTAAATACTAACTATCTTAAGGTAGTATTATGGCATTTTTTATCAACATATTGCGTACTCTATAGAGATCATATATAACATATATTTTTAAGTGCAAAAATCATTGTACAGCATCTTTATCCTCATTTTCCTATCTTTATTCATAGTTTGAATACACTTCTATTCTACTTAAGTGCTTAAAATTAGCCAGCTCAAACTTATTCTACTTCTTTTCTGATAGTGAATTATATTAAAATGGAGGGGAAATTGCTACATGATGCAGTCCATACAAAATCAATGAGTTACATCAATAATAACTATTACCCACTGCAAAATATGATTCTTTTATGCCTAAAATTTTATTTTTCAAGCTCTCATTACACTATTATTGAGCTGGATTTGGATTTAATATAGTGTGATACCTTAAATATAATCCTCCATTTCTTTGCAATTCAGGTTTTGTTTCAAAATCAGAAAACTTCATTCTTCTTCTGGTCTGTAGCATCTGTGTTATTATTTTTAGGTAACATATGAGTTTTTGTCAGTAAGGTATAAAGTGTTTTATTTTATTTATTCTGTATAATAAACAGGATTTTTTTGTCGATCGTCTTCATTTTCACCATAAGATTGATACGGGCATTTCTAATTCATTGGGCATAGCATTTTACCACATAAAACCTGCAGTTTAAAGTAAGTATTAGGTATAGGTTCCATTATATTTGTGCAGAGTTGTAAATGTCTGAAGCATTTGTTAAATTTTATAGCTGATCTTGTTCAAAGTAGTCCCTTTGGTTGGGGGTTTGGTACCTGGATATTACTGACATTCATATCTAATTTCACACTGACATGCATATTAGTTTCTGGGTAAAGACAGAATAGGCCTCATTTTTTCTATCCCCTTTTAAAAAGATATAACTAATTTTGCAATTATGTTAACTACTGTTCATATAAATGTGAATTATAAATTTGATAATATCTTAGGTAATTCAGAATTTCTTTACCACAAATGAAAAAGAAACCCACAGATCACAGCTACATGGAAGTACTCCTACATATTTCAGCTCAGTAAAATTATACAGTATATTAATATCATGTGTCTTTATAATACGAAGTGTACTTTTCTTCAGAAAGTTTGAAATCAGGAAAATTGGTTCATTGTCTTACCTACTATTATGCAAAGGGTCTGTAATTAACAGATGACTACATTAATTCTCTAATCCCCAAGCACTTGGTTGCCTTTTTTTTCTGTTGTGAATGAGAACTTTGGAGATCTACTCTCAGCAACTTTTACATATGTAATACAGTATTATTAACCAATGTCAACATGCTGTACATTACAGTCCCATGACTTACTTATTTTATAACCATTAGTTTGTACCTTTGGACCCCTTTTATATATCAAGTGTCTTTTTATGTTGCTTATCCACATCCAGTTCTTTCACAGAAAAGGGTCAAGCTAATCCTGACATTAACCTGTTTATTTTTCTGTTCTATAATAATCAATAATTACTATTTATTAACAGGACTCCATGAGTAATTCAACACTGGATGCTATGAAATTATAAAATTGAAGACAGTTTCCCAGTAATGATAAAAACAATAAATTTGTCCATAATTTCATATCATTTTCTCAACTTTTTTTATTTCCTTTAGGTTCTAAAACAATCTTGCGAAGTAAGGATTATGAATTCACTATTCACTATTTGTATTTAATCTGTTTTGTGTTTTCAAACAGCCTTTTCAGGAGCTGTTGTAGGACTTCTACTTGTATGTATGCATGATGAAGTAGCTTGTGGGAGAATGTTGCCACCAAGAACATCGAGAAAAGCTGCTAAAAAAAAGACATTTGGAAAACAGATGAAGCAACTGAAGCAGCCTGGATTTTAGGGATCAGTACTATTGAATGGGGGTAGAGAAGAATCCACAGTTGAGGTCAGCTAACTGTTTGAGCCACTGTTTGCTGACAGTATTTGCCATTACTCTGTTTAAGATATGGGACTATGGGACTAAGAACCCAGACCCTGCCTAGGCAGAAAGCCATGACTAATAGATAGAAAATCCAGGCTCATATGGCTAAAAAATCAGGATGGGAGGCTTAAGATGAAAACGTCCTGGTGAGAAGGGGAGATTGAAGAACTGAACCTCATGACTGCTGGCTATCTCCTTAAGACATTTGCCAAATTCAAAAGATAGTTGGATAGAATCTTAAAACGCTTACCAGAAAGCACAGTTTATGGCAGTCTCTTAATGCCAGATAAAAGAGGTTATTTAGAAACTGCCAAGGGAAGATGTCCCAGTGAACATACCAAGTACCAAGTTTTCAAGTGAAGAAATGGCAAACTATGTCTGAGAGCAGAGGCAAATCTAGCTTCTTTATTCTAGTCCATGACTAGAATAAAGCAATCAGTCCAGTTCAATCTGCCTGGCAGAATAAAAAGTAAACTTTTATTGGAGAAAAGTTGTTTCACTTTTTATACAAAATGGCCCATATGAATTAAAATGTATATAATAAATTCATGAGATTGTGCCAGGAGACCAAAACTTAAGAAAAAGAAAAAAAAAAAAAACCAGCAACAACATAGCTGAACCAGGTATTATAGTTAGCTGGCAAGAGCTTTCAAGTTACTATAAATATATTAAAGATGAAGATTAAGAACACAGATGCAATTATAAAGATATACATCAGAGATTTAATATGTAATATGAAAAGGTAAACGGAATTTAGGAACTGGAAATCATAATTCATAATCAATAAATGGGCCTTAACACAGATTAGATAGAAAGGCAAGATTAATGAACTGAAAACAGAGGAGAAAACGTAAACTGGAATGCAGAGAAAAATTTTTAAAAAATGTACAAAAGCATGTAAGAAGCAGGTAGAGCAATCGAAAATATCTATCATCATAATTGGAATCACACAAGAAGAAAAGTAGGAAAGAAACAATAGTTTAAATGCTAATGACTGAAAATTTCAAAATTTAGTAAAGTGACTAACCTATATATTGAAGAAGCTTTGAGAATCCTAATAAGCATAAAAACACCTCAGCATGTCTTAAACTGTTGAAAACCAAACACAAAAAGATAAATCTTAAAAACAGCCAAACTAAAATTATATTTTCAAAATGAACATGGGCGCCTGGGTTAAAGCTTCTGCCTTCAGCTCAGGTCATGATCTCAGGGTCCTGGGATCAAGACCCGCATTGGGCTCTCTGCTCAGCAGGGAGCCTGCTTCCCCCTCTCCCTCTGCCTGCCTCTCTGCCTGTTTGTCATCTCTCTCTCTTTCTCTGTCAAATAAATATATAAAATCTTAAAAAAAAATTAACAATAAGAAGATTGACAGCTAATGTTCAAGCAAATAGGATGAGAGCTAGACAGCAGGGGAAAGTTATAAAGTGCTGAAGAGAAACAACAGCCAAACTAGAATTCTGTATCTAATGGGAAAAAAAAAAAAAATCCTTCAAAAATAAAAGTAAAAATAGTTTTCTACACCATAAAAACCAAGAGTTCATCACTAGAAAACATGATAAAATAGCATGTTTATTTAAAAATATTGCAAATTGGGTTTAAAAAATGAAGGAAATACCATCAGCAGGTTGTAACTGGATTACCATAAACTACCAAAATCCTCCCTCAAAAAAATTAGTTTTTAGTCATCTGTCAAGAATTAATATTCTATACATAGGTATGCATGTACGTAATGGGCTGTATCTGTTCCTGTATATGAATTTTTAACATATTTGAAAGATTATACCATCTATTCATCACAAAAATTCTATGCTACTCTCTTACTTTTGGTATTCCCAAACATTGGAATGTTTGTCTCCTTCCACTACTTATGAAATTTATATTTAGTTGTTTTTGGTTTTGTTTTGTTTTCTTTTTTTTTTAGATTTTATTTATTTGACAGAGAGAGAGAGAGAGATCACAAGTAGGCAGAGAGGCAGGCAGATAGAGAGGGGGGAAGCAGGCTCCCTGCTGAGGAGAGGGTTCCAATGTGGGGCTCGATCCCAGGACCCTGAGATCATAACCTGAGCTGAAGGCAGAGCCTTAGCCCACTGAGCCACCGAGGAGCCCCTTGTTTTGTTTTCTTGATGGGGGGTGGGCAGGGAGAGGGAGAAAGAGAATCTTAAGCAGGCTCTATGCCCAGCATGGAGCCCCAGTCTCAGGACACTGAGATGGTGACCTGAGCCAAAATCGAGTCAGATGCTTAACCAACTGAGCCACCCAAGTGCTCCTATAATTTAGTTTTCAATGGCAAGCTCAAAGATTGTGTTTCCTACTAAGTTTTATTCAAATCAAATGTAATCTTATTTTAAAATATATCAACCATGGCTTCAATTACCACCTCTTTTCTGATAACTACTAAGTCATTTTTGAACCACAACCTCATTTCCAATTGCTTTTTTATAGATTTCTACTGGATGTCTGAAACATCAGAAATCCTGATAAATGGGCTCCCAGCTCCATGGGGAGTCTGTTTCTCCCTCTGACCTTCTTCCCTCTCATACTCTCTCTCACTCTTTCTCTCAAATAAACAAACAAAACCTTTAAAAAAAAATTGGGCGCCTGGGTGGCTCAGTTGGTTAAGCAGCTGCCTTGGGCTCAGGTCATGATCCCAGAGTCGGAGATCAAGTCCTGCATTGGGCTCCCAGCTCCATGGGGAGTCTGTTTCTCCCTCTGATCTTCTCCCCTCTTATACTCTCTCTCACTCTCTCTCTCTCTCAAATAAACAAATAAAACCTTTAAAAAAAAAAAGAAAGAAATCCTGATAAATGAACAGCAGATACTTTAAACTCCATATTCTCCAAACCAAACACTATTCTCAATGAAACCTATTCTAGCTATTTTGGACCAGGAAAGTCAATCTATCCTGTTATTACAACAGCAAAAACCTTCAGTACTAGTTGATTCTTCCCATTTGTCACATTTACTGAGGCACAGGATATTGTCAATTTCATTATTAAAATATCTCCTAAAATACTTCATTTCCCTTTTTCTATTGCCACTACCTTAGCATAGGTGCCGTGTTTACAGGATTCACTTGTAATATTTGTCAATTGCTTATAGTATGTTGCCCTTGCCATCATTAACTGGATTTCAAGTTCATTGATGATAGTGACTTTGCTTTCTTTGTCTTTGTATCTGCTCCTTGCTCATAGCAAATATTTTATTGCCTTTATAAGGAAAATCACTGAGTGACAGAATGATACTGCTTAAATATGCAGTATTATCTATATTATAAACAAGATCTAAATTACAAATATTCTATTTGAGGTGAATATGTTTAAATACTTTTATATAGTCCCTGTAGATATTACTGTTCTGTCTTTAGTTGTTGCTGGGTCTTAAAATATCTTCTACCTCTAGAATATAAAATCTGTTATACACTCCAGGAAATTTTTTTACAGGAAATTGGTTTAGTTCTGTCAACTGTATTTTTTTAATGGCTCAGATAATATTATACTTTTAAATTTATTTTATATACATAAATTCTTACACTGACTTGTGTGACTTGAGTCATTCTCTTTTTATAAAATTTTATGGAAGAGTAACATATCAAGACACAGGGTTACATTAAGTTGTCAGGTCAGTTTTAAAAAGAAGTAATTCCTACTATCACTAAAATTAAACACATTGTATAAAACCATTAGCTCCAACATGGTTAAATATAAATAAAGTGTGAGATCAACTAACAGTATATTTCTCTCTTTTCTGTTTTATAAACATGGATTCCCAAAAGAAAGACAAACATTTTAACTACTTACATGCTTTCAAATCTGGTTCTTAAAACGATATTGTTGGTTTTAGTGCATAATATATAGCAGATAATTCAGTTAGCCTTAGTAGAAGAAAGTGACAGCACACCATCAACTCTATTGATGTGTATACTCTGTAGGAATCATAGAGGAGATTTAGTCTTTGAAGTTTGTTTAAAAACCTACTGTGTTTACAGCTTGGATAAGAAACTTGTCATTTTATTAATGATGAGTGACCAGTTGTCACCACACATGAAAAAAAAAGTGACATATTAGTGGCAAACAATCATGAGACAAAACAAATGTAAATACTTATAATTTTAGGAGATAATTAAAGCTCTCAAGATAACAATTGTGAAAAGCCAGCATGACAAGCTGAATATATGTTGACAGAAAAATGTTCATATTGATAGAAATATGTATGAAATCTTCTTTTTACAATATATATGTACCGATTTTGGAGGTCATAGGTATTTATTAACTGTGTATAAATAAATGTATGTTAGGCTTGTCTCATTACAAGCAACATATGGTTAATACTCTTAACATAATTTAAATTATCTTTAATTTGAGTGTATTCTGTGTGGGATTTTTTTAAGTTCAAAAAACTTCTGGGATAATTTTTTTCCTTGGCTTTAACAAAACATCAGAAAGGTGTTAATACCTGGAATGCATAAAGGACAGAGAGTTAGCTAAAATAATTTAAAAGCTTCCTTAATTCTAACCTGCCAAGTATTCTCTTGCTAAATAATGAATTTCAGCATTTTAATAACTTTTAAGTACTATACTTTAGGAATTCAAAGGAGAGAGCTGTCAAAAACATCTAAATAAGTAGAATGAGCCACTTAGTAGCATGGGTGACAAAAGTGACATTTAGGATCAATCTATGAGGCATGACCTCAACTAAACCTAGAGAAAAACATAAACATTATTTTGGCATCTACTTACATTCTGGCATTTCTTTCTAAGACTTCTTATCTGTAGATATTTTCTTTGTATCTTATTCTGACATACATACAATTTTCTATAGAGAGATGCCTAGATTTTAATTCAAAACCAAGGAAATTTACAAACACATACAATAAAAGTAAAATAGTGAAATGATAAGAATTGAGATTAACAATTCCAAAAACTAATGAATCATTGAGCACTATATAAAAAACTGATGTACAATATGTTGGCTAATTGAATTTAAATTAAAAATCTAAATTGGAACACTGAAAAAGTAAAATAAAATTAAGATTTAAAAAAATAGTAAATAAATAAAAAGAACATTGATCACTTGTGATTTGCATGGTCCCTCTCATAAGCAAGAGGTGAGCAACAAATGGAGTCAAAAAGGTCTATACTTGGGGGCACCTGGGTGGCTCAGTGGGTTAAAGCCTCTCCCTTCGGCTCAGGTCACGCTCTCAGGGTCCTGGGATCGAGCCCTGCATTGGGCTCTCTGCTTGGGGGGGAGCCTGCTTCCCTCTCTCTTTGCCTGCCTCTCTGCCTACTTGTGATCTCTCTGTGTCAGATAAATAAATAAAATCTTTAAAAAAAAAAAGGTCTATACTTGTATGGTAGGAGAAAACCAATTCGTATTTGTTTTTCCTTAAAGATTTATTCTTTTTGCTGTGTGGAATAAAAGGATACATACATTTCATTATAGTATACTGGTATCTTGACTGTATCCCCACTGACAAGTAATGTCAGATCATTTTTACCTTGTTTTTTTCCAGAATGAAATCAGACGCTGGAATTCTAGTGAACGTTATAACACGAATGGATGGATGGGTGGTAGATGGAAGGATGGACGGTTAGATAAAAAAATCTGCTCATTTTTACATGTATTTATGAGACTATTCCATTCCATCTGTCTCTTTCTTCTCTCTTTCCCAGACATGCATGTATCTGCACACACACACACACACACACCCCTCACATGGGCACACGGAAAGGAATAAATATTGAAGTCCAGAAGCCCATTGCAATTATGAAATAACTTGTAGAACTTTTTAAACATATATATCCTTACTCAGGCCTTACCCCACACACAAAAAAATTATCAATATATTCGGGCTTAGTCCTGGTTGTCTTTGATTATCTAGGATCATTTATTCCAACTTCCATTTTATTAGAAATGGCACTGTGCATGGTTTGAGTAGAAACTACCGTATAATTATTTGCAAAGAAATGAAGAAGGCTTTACTTTGCAAAAGGTGGACAATAAGATTCTTTTAAAGATAATACCCTCAGGTAGATTCTAATTGATTCATTGAAAAAAAAATTCTTGATTTATAGAGAATTTTTCTAAAAACGTGCTTGGTAAAGAAAGACACACCGATACAACTTTTTGTATGATATACTATACCCATTTGACTCCACTCTTTGATTCCACGTTAGTGGAATACAAATTTTAATTTGTCAGATCATTTTTCTGCTCAAAACTTTGCCATGGCTCCACATTCTGATAAAAGAATAATTAGAGTATTGATCCAATAGTTTCCAACTTATTTTTTGACAAGCCCCATGCTCGGGACTCATTGTACTACCCTCACTTGCTCTTGTTCACAGAACTTACCAAATAGGTTTCTACCTTTGAGTCTTTGTTTTATCTCATGAGAATTATCCACAATTGTATTTAATATTTTAAACTGCTCAACTACTTCTAGCACTCTCCAAATCTCACACTTTGCTCCTTTTTTTCCTTCGGTTCAACCTATCCTATATCCTATATCTCATATCCTATATAATTTACCTATTTGGCAACTTAATGTTCATTATCTCTCCATACTAAAATGTAAGTCCTGTTATGGAAGAGACTTTGGCCAATTTTGTGCAACAATGCATGTCAAAAGCCTAGAGTAGTGCATGTCACCATAAATGAATTAATTTCTGATTTCAAAAATTTATTTAGAATAAATGAACCTATTTATTTCAATACAGTGCAACTATCTTACTTTCACAAATAAACTTCAAAGGTTTACAATGAATACTTTCTATAGGATACTTTTACCATTTAGCTGCTCCTCTAAACTTCATTACACCCCACCTGCAGAAATAATCAGGAAGCTGAGCATGCCAGTGCTGTGCAGGTTCTGCTAAATTTGGAATTATTGATCTTCATGATACCTTTTCTAAAACTATCAATAAGTGATCGGCAAATGGCTGTCTCTTTGACCCAGGTGCTCAAAAGACTCTCGTAGTAAACATGAGTCATCTTCAAAATGAGAAGAATTTGCTAAAGAATACTTCTAGGAGCAAGTAAATTTCTTTTGGGGGGGGCAAGTTGTAAAATTAAACAATGTTTACTTTTTTATGGAAGCTATAAGAATATGATTTTACTATGAACTCTCTTTCCATAGTCAACAAAGATGACTCAAAGCCAAGTAATATGCAGACCCTAATTCATTTACAGGATTTGACAAAGAGAGAGTCGGTGGAGGGTGGGGGGGGTGGAATACTGTCATGGAAGGAGGATGATATGTAATTACTGCTTTATTGCCATGTGTCCCAGAGTGATTAGTGAGATTAAGGAAGAAACTAGAAACATACCATACTTCAATTCCTTAGCTACCTCCTCTTATTGTTACATCTTCCTAACACCAAGAACACTTACTGTGGAAAGGAGAGGGGCAGACCATGCCTTCCAGGAAATAACTCAGGTATTAATTAAGCCCTACGGTTTAAACCTATGTGACTTTTGGAGTATGACCATGAAGAATGTGCTTATGTAGGTGAATGTCCTGGTAAAACCCAAATATAGAAGCATCAGAAGAGAAAGAGAGAAGAAAGATAATATGTAAAAAGGGAGGGAGAGCAAAAAAAGTAAGAGAAAAGCAAAGAATAGCTTTTCAAGACTTTCTTGCACTTTAAAAACCTCTCCACTTTTACCTATTAATTTGTAAAATCTGGTCGATATTTTTCTATAAATGCCAAACCTAGGGAATGGAATTGTTTTCCTACTTTTACCCAAAATGAAATAGATCAGAGCCCAATAAGAGCTCCATACAACATATGTAATTAATGCAAATCAGAAAATATACACATTATAGAAAATGAAGCTCAAGAACATATGAAAAGAGAAAGTGGTTTATCTATAAGGCTATTAGGATAGTCTCTAACCACATGTTATAATAGGATAAATAAGAAATAATCTCAGAAAAATTGCAAAGAAATCTATTAAAATTTTCAAGTTTACATGAAAATTATAATGTAAAAGAAAATATATAGTATAGTGAATTAGTATGCATGAGGTCTTAGATTCCTGTCTATTTTTGGCAAGAAATTAACTCCTTTTCTGTAATTTTGCTACACTTACCCAGGTGTTACAAAGGACAAAGTTTAGTAAACTTATGTGAGAAAGAAAGATTGAAATTTTTAAAGTGAGTACATGAAACAAAGTTTATAGAGGATACATATTATAAGCAGTGCAATGTGAAAATTATTGTATTGCTCTTTATAGAAGTAAAACCTATTTACCACCCACCATGTCATTTTTTGATACAGAATCACACTTTTTCTTGTTCTTTTTGACTCAAAAATAATTATCCCCTGTGTTTGTTACAGTAATAAAGATAACAATAATTTGGTCTAACAGGTACTTTTCCTCCTAAGACTTTAAGCACTCGAGAGCAAACTATTCCACTCATCCTCATAAGAACCCCGCAAAGTAGGTATATAGAGACAAATGGCCATAAAAGATGAATAAAGGAAAATGTTTTAACCTGGAGAGCTGGGTTCTTATTCATCTTCGTTGTTTGAGCCAGAGAAATGGAGTCTGCATCATGAATACAGAATTGAAATTCTCCTAAGATTCCAAATATTTTTTCCTTGATCTCTGAGGTAAATGGTGAACATTTTTATTGCCTGAAATTTCAGCCTGACTTAAATTGAGATATACTGTCAAATTTTCTATCTAATGGTATTTTACTGAAAGGATAAAAATGCATTTTTTCAAAGGATTTTTGGCACAGCTAGTAGAGGTATCCATACTTAAAAACGATAGGCTCATTTAATATGTACATTCTCCTAATTACAGTAGGTTTCATGTGTTAATTAAGATCAATAATTAATAGATGATGTTAAGAATATCATCTTGTTAAGATGTTAAGAATATGATGTTAAGAATAAAATATAAGTATTTTCAAGGAACCCATACATGTCATGATATCCTTTATAGACAATAACAAATCATCTTTAGGACTAGTAAATAAAAAATGGTCAGGCTCTGTCCTTGAAAAATAGTTAAGCACTCATCCCACTGACCCTAAATGTGAGTTCGATTAATCCATCCTGAAGCATGAATAACTAAGCTAAGTTTTCTAGGGTTTGAAACAGAGGTAAGTTTAGTCACAATTTCAAAACTTTGGAGAATATGTTCAAATACGAGAAAAATGAAAGATTAACGTGAATCTGTTAAGTCCCACTTATTTTATCTTGTGAGATATGGTAAATCCTATTGTTTGCTTCATATAAATTAAAATAGGAGTGACTCAATCATCTAGCTAATTAATATTAAAGAATGTTGAAAATGAGTATTTAAAAATGAATCATTTATAACCAGTGAAGCTTAAGTTTTATTCTTTTTTTTTTTAATTGTTTTAAGCCAGTGCATTATTTGAACTGTAACATCTGGTACCATAATCATTATAATCCATACAAATAGTTTTAAAAATATTAGGATTAAGTATTTTGCCTACATGTATGTTTATTGATCTTGGCTTCATAAAGAAATAATGCAAAAATAAGATTATTTCCACACTGGCAAAATGCAATGTACTATTTTACAAAGTGCCTTACATTGTTTTGCATATCTGACATTGTTATAGCTTCTCTTATAGAATGAAATTCATTTTACTCATGTTGCCAGCTTTATCAATTCCATTTGATGATGAAAATAAATGTAGGGCTTATCACGATGTAATGGAATTGGGTACAATTATATCTTAAACTGGTAAAAAAAAAAAGGAGTTGGAAAGTATAGTAATATGAAAAGAACTACATTTATATCTTTTTTTGCAAAATCAATGACTCTATTGATTACTTTTAAATTTTAATATTGTATTTGCCCTTTGCCCCATTCCTTATTTTCTATCGTATTTTCAATTGTATTATAGATATTGGCAACCTATTTCCAATTCCATGTGGTAACAAGTAAACAGACAGAAAAATGGATAGGTAGGTGAGTAGATAAATAGATGATGATAGGGACGCCTGGGTGGCTCAGTTGGTTGAGCGGCTGCCTTTGGTTTGGGTCATGGTCTCAGCGTCCTGGGATCGAGTCCCGCATAGGGCTCCTTGCTCAGCGGGGAGCCTGCTCCTCTCTCTCTGCCTCTGCCTGCCTCTCTGCCTGCCTGTGTTCTCTCTCTGTTAAAATAAAATAAATAAAATCTTTAAAAAAATAGATGATGATAGATAGATAGATAAATACATAGACAAATGATGGACAGACACCCATAGGAAACTGGGGAGTGGGAGAGAGAGAGAGAGTATATAGGAGGTAGAAAGAGAGGAAAACAGTATAAAATTTAATCTGAAGAACCATAATAGAAAAATGTTTTGTTATCCTTATTTTATGAATTAGGAAACCAAAACTCACTGGAATTAATCACATTGCTCTGCATCACACACTGGTATAAAGTAGAGCTGGGTCTGTGTGCTGCTCTGAGGAGGATGAAGATGGATGAGTAGGTTGATGTTTAGACTGCCACCCATAGTGAATATGGACAGAGATCAATAAGCATGCAAGGACTGAAGATCCAAAGAATACTTCCCATACATTTGTAAGTCATGGAAAAATAAAGTAATATCAGAAAAGTAGAATTTCTAAATGAATTCAATGAATAGAATAAGCCACATGTACCTTTCAAAACTGAAGACTGATGGTGTCTTTTGCAACCAAATTAAAAAAAAACTTATTTATAAGTTCTGTTTCATTGGGTTATAAAATTGTTCATCTGTTATCCAATCAAATTAAGTAGAAAGAAATCATGCCTTTTCAGCAATACTTCTTAATTTCAGCATCTGGAAATCCTGTTTTAGGATTTTAGGATTTTAGAAATCCTTTTTCTCATTGTTGAGTCTAATTTATTGAGAACTTCCCTCTTCCTCTTAATTTAAACAATCTGTGATCATATAAACTGAGGTTCCCTGAGACTGAGTCCTTCCATTGTCAGACACACATTGTTTCCTTTTCACTATATAACAGTAAGTTAAGAACAGTATGAGTAGGGAGCTTCAGACAATCACATAGTATATAGAATTCTAGGTTTCTGGATGAAATTATCAAATAAAGGAAATATAATAGTTATTCCTATTGTATACCAGGAGAGAGGAAACCTATCCAAGAGTGTCACCCACCCATATAGGTTTTGAAAATACTAAAAATTGATAAAATTGGCCTCATGATATAGAAAGTGCAAAGAAAACTACTTCTCAGGTGACATCATAGATTTTACATTCTTAAAAAATTTCTAACTTCAGCTATTTTAAAAGAGCAAAATGTTACACTTCTATTTTCAAATCTTAAAAATTCTGCAAATTTTTGCTTTATACATTACAATTATAAACTATAAATATTTTTTAGGTTTTGAGATGATGTCTTTGACAATAATAAGTTAACATCCGGGTTTTATATACTACAAAGTAAATTCATATTTAAGAAAAAAATGTAAGGTGTCAATAATAATAACAGGTAATTTTCCTATGAAGTTAATTTTTTATAGTCACTCTTTCAGATGATATTCCCATGTTACCAACAATTTGTAAAATTGTTTATACCACAAAGATAAAATTGGGCCACAGTCTATATTGGTGGATCCTATGTGCTAACCATTATGATAGACATCATTTGGTATAAATGATTTCTGAATTATTTAATATACAGCATGAAGACATAAAAGCTTACCAGTCAAAAAGAAAAAAAAAGGTAAGTTTCAAACCAAGGAGAAAATTAGAATCTTGATTCTAAAAAAAAGTTTCTGGTCCCAAATACTCAAGTTCCAGTGAAATTTTGTATTGAAAATTATGTAGGGGCACCTGGGTGGCTCAGTGGGTTAAAGCCTCTGCCTTCAGCTCAGGTCATGATCTCAGGGTCCTGGGATCAAGCCCTGCATGGGGCTCTCTGCTCTGCGGGGAACCTGTTTCTTCCTCTGTCTCTGCCTGCCTCTCTGGCTACTTGTGATCTCTGTCAAATAAATAAATATTAAAAAAAGAAAATTATTTTAAAAAAGCACAACAAAAATATTTTTTAAAAATGACTGCATCTAAGTCAGAGTTCTCATTTAACTTTAGGCCTCATGAGGGCTCTCTGCTTGGCGGGGAGCCTGCTTCCTCCTCTGTCTCTGCCTGCCTCTCTGCCTACTTGTGATCTCTGCCAAATAAATAAATAAAATATTAAAACAAAAGAAAATTATATAAAAAGAGCACAACAAAAATATTTTTTAAAAATGACTGCATCTAAGTCAGAGTTCTCATTTAACTTTAGGCTTCATGAAGTCTATTGTGTATTTACAGACAAAGCTTTCTGGCAAGTAAAGGAACACTGGTAAACATGGTGATCTTTGTAGAAGGCCTTATTATCACTGACCCAACTATATAAAAACTTCATGTGCTCATGATATCACGGCACAGATGAAAATCAACATTTCTTAGAGCCAGAATCATTGTTCTCTGAAGTTACCCTGTTCAGACCATCATTCAAGCAAGAGAAATGAAACAGATTAAGGGGTTCAGCAATTTTCAACATCAGAGTCAATTCCAAAGATCATGTCTGCTCTAACAAAGATCTGGACGTCATTTTAGCCCATGTATCAACTGTGTGCAGAAAGCCACAATGCCGCCCTCGGCTGTGGCTAGGAGATAAGAATTCTGGGGAATAAGGACAGTTCTAGGACAGACACAAATGAGATTATAGGACGTAGGCCCAAGTTGTGCCAAAACCCAGGCTGATGTTTTTGTCTTCAGCTGTCACAGATGGGATAGCTTAAAACATGCATACCACACCATCTTTTAAAAAAGAAAATGGTGAGGGGGGAGAAAGAGGTTTTCAAGGACAAAGTGTTATAAAACGACAGAGAATTTGGACTTAGAGAAAAAGACCAGAGAACTAAACCTATTACAAAACTGGCACATTACCGTTCAGGATTTTGGCAGGGTGTATTTATAACAGATTTCATGTAGAGGACAGAATCCAAAAACTACTCCTCCCCTAATTATGAACTGAATTCTCCCCTCTTAAAAAGAAAAAAAAAAAGAGGAAGAAATAAAAATAACTTCATTTTTGGATTATATGGAAATTTAAAGAGAATCAGCTCAGCAGGATAGATTACCAACTGGAAAATTTGGAAGGAATGTAAGGTCTGGGATTTCAGCTCCAAGCTGTAGACTCTGAATTTGTCACAGAGGTTAGCTCTGTCTCCGAAGGGGAGTCAGCCATCCTGTACAAGAGTACCCCCTGTTGGTTGGTTGGCCAGAGAACATTGGCATTGCCTGCTGTGGCAGCTGCTCATTTAAACTTCTACCCTGAAATTTGCTGAAAGAAAAACAAGAATCGAAAGAGGGGACAGGGAGATTAAGGGAAGCAGGAAGGATACTGTGTAAGGAAGGATATTAGGGGCAGACATTTTCTCTAATTCTGTTGTTAAGGCCAAAAAAATAATCAAAGGTAATCACAGAGGATATGGGGACAACACTGTGAGTAAATTCTATCCAAAGACATTAAATTATTGTTAATGCCAATGCGTTTCTAACTAGAGCTTTTGCTACCATAATTGCATCTTTAAATTGTTATAGTACAAGTCCAATTCTCATCCTTTTGCAAAATACTGTGGCTAGAAGATTCAGTGGTCAGAGAATCTATTTTTTTTTATTCAAAAAGAAGATAATGGTATTATTTTATTGCTCTGAATAATGCAAATCGGGTCTGAAAACTTTACTTCCTCAATATTCAACCAACACTAGGAATAAACTGAAAATTAACAGAATTCTGAGATAAGTTCAGCTCTCCATTGAGAAATGTGACTGCATGTGAAGCTGTAACAGACGCAAAAAGAAGACCTGGAAGGCAAACGAACAAAAACGTCTACAGTGTGTGCTTACTGATGCCCTCTGCATTCTCGTCCTGTCATTATTATTTTTAGCAGCAACATGTAATTGCAATGAAAATAATTCTATCATAAGAAATGCACACAGTGCTGTGCTGACTTGGAGTATTAGCACATGCTAGGAGGGTCTAAGTCAGATTTGTTGTAATCTTTACAGCGAGGATACACTGGGGTTCTAAAAGGTTAATGAACCACTTGTGGTAGACCTTTCCTTCACATTTTAACTCTGTTTTATTCCTGATAGAACCATTAACTTCTACACTAACCTTTCTACTTGTTACTATTACACACATTCTACCCACTAAAGCTTTCTATTGATTTTTGCCAGTGAGGTTTTATAAAATGTAGGTTTAAATACATGGTTTCTGCAATTGTGTTCGCATCAGCCAGTGTGTGTGAAGACAAAGATTAATTCTCTGGTTTTAATTTTTTTTATATTGTCATTCAAGTACTCTTTTGTCATGATTGTTTTTCATGAAAAAACTTCTCTAAAGTCTTCACATTTGTGTTTTTAATACTTATATGGCAAATACAATTTTATTTTCTTAGTTTTAAATGTGTTTATTCTAAATACACTAAAAGATACATACCTTTGTGCCTGTCACTCAATAGGTTTCCCAACATTTTCAATCACTGCTCATGTGTGTGTGTGTGTGTGTGTGTGTGTGTGTGTGTGTGTATCTTCGTGTGTGCTTTGGAATGGGAGATAAAGAATGAGAGATGAAAACAATGTATATAAATAGACATACAAATAGTTATGTGAATTTTTACTTAGAAGTCTGCATAATTTGCTACAATGAATGCATGAGATTTTTAAAAACATTCAAGACTAAATTTGGCTCTGTGAAAATCATGTCAAAAATACAAATTCAGTATGCCTTAAATAAGAATACTATGAAGAAGTTAGCCCTGACATTTTAGTATGAGTTTCATTTGTATTGAATAGTTTTAATTTATTTTGTTACTTTTTTATTTATTATATCACCTTACAAAGTCAATATACTGCCTTAAAAGTACTTTTAATATATTATTTGTTCAGTTTGAAGATACTGGTTTAGCAGAGCAGTGATGTAACAAAGGAGCAAGTAAGAAGAAAAATAAATATTAATCCATGTGTAATCTCACTTCTGAATCAAAGAATGAAAGAAGAGGAGGAAGATGAGGGGCAAAGGAAGAGGAAGAAAAGTAGGCACAGAAAGGATATAAGTGAATGAGGCAAAAGATATATTAAAATCATTTTAACTGGAAATTATTTTATATTTTTGATATATATTATTCCGACCTATCTATCTAATCTATGTAAGACATATGTAAAAATAGATAAACAGATAGATAGATATATAGATAGATGATAGGTAAATAGCTATCAGAATAAACAGAAACCAGAGAGAAAAGGAAGGAGAGAAGAGAAACAGATGAAAAGAAAGAGAAACTATGTCTGCCTATTCTAGTAAGATAAAAATTTAGAATCTATATACATAAAAAACAACCCAGTTCAAATAAGAATAAATAAAAATACCCAACAAGAAGAAAAACAAGCACTTACCATAGTAATACTTTTATATTTACTTACATATATAATAATCAGAATGTGATTAGATCACTGTATATCTCCTTGCTAGATTTTATATATCTGATGGTTGAGAAAGATCCTGACTCCTTCTAAAATTTAACATCCTTGCTCAAAACTTCAGTACTTTATCCTTAGATCTCAAATATTAGAACAGTTGCCTGATGATCAAAATTATGTTAAACCAATCATGAAAATTAATAAAAAACTAAAAAATCATTGTCTATTCTTAGCAGCAAATGTCTAGACTTTTTTAGAGCTCTTATTGTGTGTTAAATAAAAAACAAAATATGTAAGTATCTGTAGTACTCATTTTGCAAGAAATTATTACTAAATGCTAGCAATCCTCATCTACCTTTCAGTTAGCCATGCTATATGCAAAGCATACGTTCTTGAACCAGAACGTGATAATATACATATTGTCAACAGTGTGTCTTGAACTAACTGAAGATCAAGTACATGAGAAAATATTTGGATTTTTGGAAGTTGTTCTTACTATCTAACCCCATAAAGGGATACAAATAGATACACTTCATTTTTTTTTATACACTTCATTTTGTGACGCTAACACCACAGAAGTGTTAACTCACTCTGTTTAAAGGCATACATTTTCACCATAGGACATTGGCTTCCAAGTGACCTGCAACTGTGTTTCACTTCTGTGTTCTTTGATAACATACAACATGGGGCATTGCTAGTTATTAGATGTCATTTCTTTCAGATAGTGAACTAGCAGTAAATTTTAACAGCTTTGAAATTTAAAAATTATAGCTTTGATCTTATGTCAGGCCACTAATCAGGAGAGGAGAATCATCTGAGATGAAGACAAAAAACTTCAGGTGGAGAGGAAGACAGAATGCCAGTGGACCAACTGTGCTTGGGATGGATGATCCAGAAAGTAGGTGGGTAAAAGGAAATGGAAGATCTGCCAAGGGGGTAATGGATGTCAAAGCAGTGTTTTTGTGTCATTGTTTATTTAAAAAAGGAAGTCATGGAAGAATGATCTAGAACCCATACGGCACTTGGTACCATCATCTCCTTTTAATTCTATTTGAGAAAATGAATACCACCCCTAGAGAAAATCATAGAGAAATTATTGTCCTCAAGAGGAAGCTAAGATTTAGGTCAGATAAGGCAGGAGAAAATTTCAGAGGGATAGTTGAGGCCTATGGCCTTTTCTGGTTGCAAAGTGCACAGTGGATATATGTGGACAGAAGGGGGAGAAGGAAATTAGTAAAGGAAAACACAGATTTCTAGAGCTTTGAGGGGCATCGGGTACAGTGAGGCCTATTTTTGAGCCCTTGAGCTTAACTAACATACTTCAGATGCTCCAGGAAAGGGAGTCTATTTGTAAGGTTGTGAGGAAAATAACTCTCCTGTTCTTAATCTATACATGTCATTTGTTATAGAGTTAGTGGGTATGTCAAAATAAAGCTATCGGGCTTTGGACCTTCCTGTGGTGGAGGGGAGGAAAATGGGCAGTCCTCCTCAGCACAGTATTTAAACTCTGTATGCTGGTGCTCTGCCTGGTCAGGGGACTAGGCCACTGCCCTCATGGCTTGACATGCTCCCAGGCACTTGACATCACTGCATGGTATTGGGTGCTGTGTAGCAGCGTGTGGGCAGACACCTGTGGTATTACTTGCAGTGCTGAGAAATCTGCAAATCCTCTTCCTCAAGAATAAACAGATCAGCTTTCTCTCTTTAGAGGATTTGTTTTCCAAATGTGAGCAAGTCACAGCTGGAGTCACCGTGACTACAGCTTCCAAGAACTCCTAGGGACCTTACATGTTATTCATTAGCATCATGAAATATTGAAGGCCACTCAATGGGGCATATTATTTTAATAAAATTTAACCTGTAATTGATAGAAAAAGATGCATCTGTCCTTGGAAATGGAAAAAATGTTTTCATTATTACTCAGTCCTTTATCCCAGCTCTGCCCCAAGCACTAGGGAGAAAGAAAAAAATAAGCAGTAAAAAGGTGTATCCCTTCAAAAAGCCTATTGTTGATTGAAATCACAAATAATTTTAGGTATGATATGTTCTGGTTGGTACAAAGCGGTTGATACAAAGTATACAAAAAGTATATAGGAAGGGGACTTATTTCAGTCTTGAGGAATCAAGAAAGGCTTATTAGACAATTGTATCTACTCTGAAACATAACGGATGAGTAGGCATTAGTAAGGCAAAGAGGGAGGATAGTTCTCAATTTTAAGAAACAGGGCTGGCAAAGGTCTCTGGTGATGGCAGAAACCTTGACCCATCAATGAAGACACTGTAGGCAAAGCACTAAGTGAATGGGATTCAACAATGTTAGCTAGTTTTTCATTCCTTTTACTTCTACTATTACTGCTACTACTGATAATAATGATAATTCTAGATACAAATTTCCAGTACATATATGGAGGAAGATAGGTAGTTTTGACTATAATAAAACTAAATAAAATTGGTAAACTCTAGTCTTATGTGTACTTAGATGGGACAATGCAATCCCCAAAGCAGGAACACTGGAAAGTAAATCCCTCAGACAAGAAGGTCATGAGGGGTCTTCAAATTCAATCTATTATTGTTGTCTAGAATCCCCAAATTTGATCTATTATTGTTGGCTGGAATCTATCTATTAATGTATCTATCTATCTATCATCCATTTATCACCTATCAATAGATAGATATTTAGATATATATGTATTATGGGTTTTCTCAAGCAAAATGCATGATAGAAGATTAAAGGGCCATCCTACCTCCACTCCCCAGCAGTATTCTGCTACTACATAAGTCCTCCCAGAACAAAAATGAAACCCTGGAAAAGAAGTGGGAGTACTAGCTGTTATAGAGATTACCTTTCCACCACCTTGATGGAATGGGGCTTCATTACAATCAACAAATTTTAAACAAATAGAATTAAAGTTATTGTATCTGAGTTATGAACATATACAATATATATATAATAAAACATTAGCATTAAGGTAATTTTTCCTGTTATTTATCTACCAAACAAGTGGTCTCTCCTACTCAAAACTATATTCTTTGAGAGCAGTTAAGTGATGTTTTATCTTCATTTTAATATTCCTTAATATTCCTTATTATAGGAATTAAATTCAATAAGAGTTGCATAAATAGGTAGATAGATAAATTTGTATATTCTTTAACAGTCTGAAATTATGAAAATAGCTGGCATGTTATTTTAGAGTCTAATTTATCTTAGCGATAAGATTAGATGTTTGGCATTGTACAAGTAGAGTAAGTAATTATATAATAGAACATGGTGTTGGCAACTATTGTGTCCATCTTATTCCGAGAACTGAAATTAGAAATATAGGAAACTGGATCTTAGCATTTAAATATATGCCATACAGGGGGAAAAAATCAGTTTGAGCAATAGCTTTCACAAATACATTTACTGCTATAACAGGCCATAAACTATGCATCTCTTCCTTTATTTTAACTATGTGAAGCCATGAAAGCAAATGTTTCATAAACTCACCTTCTCCTGATGATGATTTGTCAAGTCACTGCCCTTAACTTTTGACAACCCAATGAATCCACAAAAATAGAACATGCCCAAGGTCTTAAAAAAAGAAAAAAAAGAATAGGTTCAATGGAAATCAGGTAGTGTATTAAACATCAATTCCTTTACTTGGTTTTCATGACAAGTTACGTCTATGACCAAAATCTGAGTATATTTGCTAAAGAATCAGTCATATTTGTCATTTCTATAGTAGGATAAAAGATAGCAAAAATGGTAGGAAGAATAAGATGATCAAGGTGATTTTGGTGATTGTACACACATAAATTACAGTTTTTACTAAATAAAGTTTTTTTTATAGATCAAAGTGGCCATGTGTTATAAAGTCCTGAAAAGAAAGATTCTATTCTCTGATGAGAAATAAACAGTAATATCTAAGTTCATAAACATTGTCCAAACAGTAATTTGTAACAATAATCCAACATTATTGTCCAGATATTCAAATGTTATTTAAATAGAATTTGATGGATGATTAACAAGAAGTGTGGAATGGATGAGTAAAAATCAGGGGCATCTGGGTGCCTCAGTTAGTTAAGCAGCCAATTCATGATTTTGGCTTAGGTCATGATCTCAGGGTCATGAGACTGAGCCCCACAACCGGCTTGGCTCAGAGCAGTCTGCTTGAGATTACCTCTGTCCCTAGCCTGGCTCGTGTGTGGGCATGCACTCTCTCTCAAGTAAATAAAATCTTTTAAAAACAAAACAATAAAAATCTAGTTGTGATCATTTCATTGATAAAGACTATCCAAACTATTAACCAAATGATTCATACGAACATTTATTAAGCACCTACTATTGTCCAGGTTCTGTGTTAGGTATTAATGATATACACAATTTCTTTATTGAAAGCATTAACAGTATTGAAGAAAATGTCACAACAAGAAAAAAATACAAAATTATAAAATACTAAATCCTAAAAGAAAACATAGGTGTGGTAAGTGTATCTAAAAAAAATATAATGCAAAATGTCATTGAATTCCCATTTTTATGTAGAAATTGATTGCAATAGGGTTTGAAAAACAAATTTAATTTTAGGATGATATAGAGTTGAGTAAATTTAGTGTTTATAGGATAAGGGGAAGGAGTTAATGAACATATGAGACCTTTAGAATATTTGAGAATTATATCATTGTCCCTATCAATAAAGAATAGAAAAATAAAAGCAACCCAATACAGGCTAAATAGAGTTTTCTGAATGCACTCTTCAAAGTTTTCCCATGAGGTGCCAGTAGTTTTGAAAGTACTTTTAGTACACTTAAAGTATATTTCCTTTTCATGAGGAATCATCTGTATGCTAGTAATTGTCAATGAAAGTTCTACTATACAATCCTTGTCATCTTGAATATATTTTAAGTAAAATATCCTGAAGAAGTACTTTATTGCCATTTCATGAAATTATTCTGCTTGGGTCCAAACGGGAAAATGATCAAATTGAGCAAATGTTTAGCATAGCTCTGACCCCAAAGTCCCATGACTGAAAGCTATAGTCTTTCCCAGGCAAAATCGGGCTTATCGATGGTTCTCATTGATATAATTGTTCAATTTTTCTTCTCATCGTATTCAGAAGAATAGTCAAAAATATTTCAGTAATGTTTCTTCTGATAAAAGTGTCTTTATGTAAGGTGCCACGGTAGAGGTAGTGAGTGAAGATATTTATTGGTAATACTGGTACCAGATAAATACGCACTTGTGGAAAAGTAAGGCCAGCCTACTTTTGCCACACCATTTTCCCTCAGCCTTCGGCTATCTCAGAGCAGGGCTATGCAGAATTGATTTTTACACCTTACGTCAAAATCCATTTTGTCTAGAATAGGGTAGTTCCAAGCCACAAGAGCCTTTTTTAAAAAATCTTTTTTATTATTTTATTTTGTAATTACTTGGAATATAGTTGCTCCTATTCTAATTAATCTCAAGTATGAATAAATATATTTCAGCTAACTCTGAAACATGGAGGAAAAAAACAAGATCCACTGAGAGGAGAATAGGTTAATTGTAAAAAGGAAAATGACCATAGCTAACAGACTGTAAACAGAAGGCAGACACAAAAAGGGTAGCTCAAATGTGACTAAATTCAGGTTCTAAATATCTCCTTCTTATAGACCTATATTAAATGTAAAATTTTTAATTAAAAAAGAAAAATGATTTGGCAAGTACAGAATATATGAAAACGAATTAACATAAAATTACACAAAAAGCACTTGTAATTTACTTTTCCACTAATTCGGTATAAACCCACAGTGTTCGTGGCTGCCTAAAAAACTAAAGTAAGTCTATACTTACAACTGTGGAGGGAGGGAAATCAGAATTGGTGGACTTTCAGCTAGGAGAGGCCATTTACGATGAATGAACAATCAGTGGCATACACCTTAACTACCATATGTAGTTAAGGAGGATGATTATCACGGAAATAAACCCCAACCTCTACCTGGGACTACCTCTCATCAGTGCTCATGCATATGGACTCAGTCTTAGGTCAGGTAGAAATCTGAGCCCAATATACTATGACTTGATCCTCAAAACCACCAATTACGCTAAGTCTCTAATAACTTCAGAGTAGATCGCCACAGATCAGAGTTCTATTTAGGTAATATAGTGAGTTAGAGGGTAAGGACCATTGATTTCTCCATTGAAGTAAACCCTTCATCCAATGAATATGAATCTTCAGTTGAAACCTCAAAAAGATAGGCTCTTCTCAGCAGCTTCTATCTGGAGCTAAGCCATCTGCTTAGAAAAGCTAGGAATTCTGGGAACTCACATAAGTTTATCAAGTAGGGTCCATCTGAAGCTTTCTTTAAACAAATATATAGATCTCAGTTATTCTCTTCTTGTCCTCTATGAGTCAGTAATTCTGCCCTGAGTATGTTTTTTTATTCCATGTTTATTAGGGTAACGGAAACAGATCCCAATAATGCTAGAATGGATGTTCCACTAATCTTCTATCTATAGTCAAACCTACTTAGGTAAAAGAAAGACATTATGCACTCAGGGTTGGTGCAAACTAGCTCCTTGCAAACTTGCAATCTATTATGTCATAGTGCACTAATTTCTTAAGGTAGGAGGGTCTCCAGCACTGGTGAATTTCTCTAGATCTAAATGCTACAATGGTACCAGGGGCTACAGCATCCTCTCCACTTTAAACATTGCATTTAATTAGATCTCCATACTCTGACTGGAAATGTTTTGCTCTAAGAACTCTCCAAAAACCTGGAAATGAACTTTTACCTAGAAAGCTTCTGTGAGAAGCCAGAGTGTGAGGTGGAGAAGACTGTCAATGGGCAAACAGACATATACTCACCAGCTCAGCATGTAGGCCTCCCCACTGTCCTTGAATGAGCCACAACTTGCCAGATATAAAATCTCAGCATACCTAGGCCACTATTTTATTCAGGCCCAGAGATACAGATAGAATGGAGACCCTGGGATGTGGAATTCATGGAATAATTATTTGATAATCTGTCTAAGAAAGCTAGAATGCCTGTATTCTGGTTTGTTTCAGATTCCTTTCAACCAGGCTGGTATGCAGCTGAGGTGGGGCTATCCTAAGACTGTGGATATGCTTGTGAGACTGTGGCAGGAGGGACCAAAATAGTGCTTAGAGATGAAGTTCAGCCCAAAAAGGGAAGAAACGGTATCCAGTTTCCAATCCAGTGGAGACCAGGCCAAAATAACAAACAAACAAACAAACAAACAAACAAACAAACCCACAAAGGCCAAATACTTTTAAAGGGAGAAAAAGAAAGAAAGAGAGTGGTGCTGGGAAGAAAAAGAATACAGAATCAAGAGAGCAGCACAGAGATTTCTAGAAGTGCCAACAAGTTATATGGTAAAAAAGGACCAAAGGGCAAGTTCTCAGCTTTCTTAAACTAAGAGGCTATAAGGCTGAGAAATTAATAGCTACCATAATACCAGATACTATATAAAAATAGAAGAATTTGTTAAAATTACAGGATAGCTTTGAAAATATAGGGGAGCAAACTAGGACAAGTTTCAATATTATTTTTTTCTTTTTTTTTTAAAGATTTTATTTATTTGCCAGAGAAAGAGAGAGAGAGAGAACGCAAGCAGGGGGAGTAGCAGGCAGAGGAAGAAGCAAGCTCCCCATTGAGCAAGGAGCCTGATGTAGGACTCGATCCCAGGACCCTGGGATCATGACCTGAGCTGAAGGCAGATGCTTAACTGACTGAGCCGCCTAGGCGTCCCAGTTTCAAATATTCTAAGGGCTTACAATGCATTATGATTGTGTTAGAAAATAAAACGTAGCCTATTGGTTAGAGGTCAGAGCTGTTCATCAAAGGATCAGTTTTTGTCATATCGCAAAAATTTTCCCACCCTTAGAATTGTTCAAGAAGATCCAGAGGGCCACCTCTCACTGACCTTATAGAAGATCTGTTTTTCAAATCACAAGCTATATGTTCTATAAAGTTCTAAAAATATTCAGTGGAATAAAAAAACCCAGCAAATGAATATGGCAGTTCATCTCTTCACTTTTAAGTTTCGAGAGCACAAGAATTTCTATAGATCTCTTCGTAAAGGCATGAGTCTAGCACAACGCTGAGTAGGCACTTTACAACTATTTTTCTGACAGATCACTATTGGAAGTTTTTTTTAAATGCTGTGCTTTATTCATTAATCTACTTTTACAAGTGTTGTAAAATAAAAAAAAAATTACATGGAAATGACTGATTCAAATTTAGGACTTACCATGATATCCATCTCAGATACAGACAGAAGTCCCAATCAAAATCTCTTTAAATTAGCACATGTATGCTATGTCTGACAAATGAGATATTTTCAAATTCTAAAATGTAAAATTCTAAAATTCTATAAAACTTAAGAGTTTAGTAAAGGGAAACCATTCTGTGTCTATGATTCACTATTATTAGTATATCTTTGCAAGGTAGAAAAAGACAAAATTATTTTAGAACGTTTCCTACCGGTATTCACTTTAAATTTAGGAATAGGTGGAATAGTAAATCAGGTTATATCTTTTTAACACTTTATTATCAAATACTGAGTTTCTTCCTACTCAGATCCATTTTCATTCCATAAGAAGTTGAATATTTTTAGCAATTTCATCAATATATGCCCTCTCTTCTCAATTACTTTCTTAAACTTTATGTATGTGCTTTTGAAATAGCAGTTTTGTTCACCCACACATCGCACTAAAATTTAACTGAAAAAAGTTTACCTCTACACAAATATCATTGCTATAGAAGGGGTGAGAAAAGAAGTTGTTCTATTTTCTTAGGCACCGTGGGAAGTTATTTGCGGTTTTAGAGCAATGCACACATACAAGCACATGCACACACATTCAGAGTTCTTCTATTATGTTGGGAAGCTCACAGGGAGATTACAAAATAACCTTAAACTGGTAAACGAGTCAAGTGGGTGGCATTATCATTTAGTGCACATTGTCAAATTGTAATGCATTGGACTTCTAAAATCGCGCTTTAATTCTGCTTAAAGGAACTGGTTTTTTGGGTTGTTTTTTTTCCCTCCCAGTTTGTAAACCCACGATCTCCTTGAAAAATAAAACTCTGCACTTGACATTTTCAGATTCCCCTTATCCCATTTCCATTACAGCCAAGTTTGACTTTGGGAGCACTAAGAATTTCAGAGAATTGAATTCCAGAGAGAAACTCCTACTGGAATAGAGACTGCCTATCCAGGAACACAGAGGACAGCTTTTTCTCACCCCTGCTAATGAAGAGCTAGACTAATGTCCCCTCTTGGGGTTTGCAGTAATACTCTCATGGAACATTCATTTGCAGAAGCTGCTGAGTTAACTCCAAAGTCCCCCTTTCCCATAGCAAGTTGTCTACAAAGACAGTAAATTTAAGGGGTCATGATAATGGTGTCTCCCAAGACACTGAGTAAAATGCTGCATGTTCTCACACCCCATTTCAAACTCTCCTATGGATTGTTGATGGCAAGATGTGCGTATCTTGAAGAGGTCACCTCCAAGAAGTTTCTACAAAGCTACTAATACAAAGACTAGTTAACTGTGGAAATAAAGGCACTTTTGTGAGACTCTTCTTTCTAGTACAATTAAAGTAGATGTTGTCACTGTATATTGCAACAGAATTAAGGGTGTAAGACCTCATGTTAAAGGTAAGTAAAAGCTATCAAATGAAACTATTAGTATAAGCTCTTCGAGGAAAGTAAATTTAGCTTTTCTTAATACTTTCCACAGCTGGAAACAGGTCCTTTTAGGAAGGAAGGAAGGAAGGAAGGAAGGAAGGAAGGAAGGAAGGAAGGAAAGAAGGAAAGAAGTAAGGAAGGAAGGGCTGAACAAATAAAAGAGTAAACAGAAAAGTATCTTACAGCTAATAGGGCAAAGAAGGTATAAAAACAGTTCCCTGCCCATGTGCATTAGGCTTTTGTTTTTCAGTTATTTCATAATGATCCTGGATTTTCTTCTAATAAAAGTATTGTGGGGGTAAAATAAAAAGGAAGATCCTCCATATGAGAGGAAGTGAACTGAAGCAATCTCTATTTTTGGCTGTGAAGGGTTTCTTTGTTTTGTTGTTATTGTTGTTGTTGTTTTGTTTTATTGTTTTTTTTTCCCCTTACTGAGTACTCTGCCATCAGCAGGAGGTCAATTTATGGTCTCTTTAAAATGGATAAATCCAACAGTTTTTCTTTCTTTTCTGTTATATGCTTTAAACCTGACTCAGAATAGTGAGAACAAACTTAATATATGGACTTCAAGAATGATTTTCTCTAAAGAGGATGCTTTATGCCCAGAAGTGGATCTCTCACTGATACTCATTTTCTGGGGACTGGTTTGTGACTCTCTGTAATGCTAGCTCTTCTAATAGCCCCAGGAAGAATTAGTTAAAAATTGATATTGAATGTAATTCATTTGCTACAAAGTGGTCTTTCACCCCCTGCTCTTCTCTTTCACTCACATCCACATTTTCTTTTCTAGTCCCTTGTTAAAAAATAAACTGCACAGCAAAAGCATGTGAGGATAAGGATTTCTGAACACCGTCATGCACACCATGGTGTTCCCAGCACTGAGCCATTAATGCATCACTGCTTGTCCGGTGCTGGATGAGGGAGGAGAGGGAGTTAAGAGGAGCAGCTGGCTAAGGAGGGCCCCAGGGATGAGCTCCCAGAGACACTAACCTGGAAAGAAGAGAGTAATAGCCTTCATCATATCTAGTTGCCTCTTGGCTCCCTGCTCTCAGCTCTCAGGGGTCAGCTTGTTGCTGGGCATGCCACTAGCTTTTGTGCCACTCTACACAAAATCAGCACAGGTAAAACTGAGAGGAAAATGCTTTCCTTATTAATGTTTCCAAAGTTAAATTAACAATAACTTGCAAGCTAATTATAAGTATGCATTCAAATTGGGCAAAATTTGTTTAGGTCTTATTATTACTCTTTATTCCCTCTTTAAAAAGCCAAGGCCCATTTATTCTTTCCTTCTAAACTTGCACTATGAAAACCAAGAAAAGGGATTGTGTTATGGCTTAATGTACATTTAAATCACTGTTAGCTCCTTTAAGCTTCTCAAGTGGAAATTAAAAAGGTCTTTGCTGATAAACAGAATTGTAAGCATCACTGAAGGACAGAAGTGGAAACTTTTGGATCAGTACAGTATTTTACTCACCAATAAGAAACATTTTTCCTCTACCCCTTCCCATAAGCAAACTGTTTGAATACAGAATAAACTTGGCATTGTTCAAATAAAATATATTTTCAACTCCTATCACAAAAGTTTCTCAAAATGCTTGCACAGGAAAAAAAAAAAAGCTTCCTATTTAGACATCTCAGTAATTTCCTGATAGAGCAGGGTCTTCATAATCCTTAATAAAGACCCACCTTTGTCTAATTCATCTGTACAGTATACTTGGTCCTAATTACTAAGTATAATGAAGAGTAAAAACAATTCTACCTTTCAATATCTTTTGTAAGACAAAAAAAATATTATCAAAATGAGGTAACTGAAAAACAGAGTCCGGTAAATAAATACTACATCTAACATTGATTTTTCAATGGATATTAGTTTTATTCACAAAGTAGCTGAAAATATAGTGTCAAGACAGTAAAGCAAACTTGGTTTCTACTGTTGACTTTCTTTTTGGGAAGTCTGGTATGGTTAGAATTCCTTTACTTCAGCTAATTGGAGTCCACGGTTTTCAAGTGGAAAGTTATATATATACATTTTTGTCCTATTGGATACAGATACTTCTCAATAAACATATATTTCATATACATTTAATAGTTTATGAAAAGAAAAAAATGCTAACTTCTACAATACAGCAGATCACAACTGAGAAAACACATCAGAGCTTTTTAATTAATAAAGAAAGCTAAACTCCAGTTAAAGGATCTACATCCCTTAAGAATAATCTCTAGGCACGTCTGAGTGCCTCAGTTGGTTAAGAACTGGACTCTTGATTTTGCCACAGGTCATGATCTCAGGGCCATGAGATTGAGCCCCACATCAGGTTTCCTGCTCAGTAGGGAGTCTGTTTGGGATGTCTCTCTCTCCCTCTGCACCACTCCTACGCACATGCACTCTTTCTCTCTAAAAAAAATAAATCTTAAAGAAAATCTCTAGGAAAAGAGCAAATAATTTGAAGACTGAATTCAGAATGTAAATCTTGATGAGGAAATTGTTACTGGAGAAATAAAATTATCATGTTTCTGTTATTTACTTAAATGTAAATAAAATACAAATGTGTAAAGATTTAGAGAAATATATTTAAAGTTCTAGCTATGATCAATTAAAAAGTGTTATAATTATTTTATGTGATGTTATTTTTAGATTAACAGAAGCTGAATTTCCATTTACAATTAAATGAGGTAGAATGCATGATGAGCATCACGTTTGGTACACAATAATTCTAAATACAACCCATCCCACCATCAGATATTCATTGTTTTAATAGTTCTTAACCTATCACAGGAACTCAGAATGACAGTAATTAGTCAGTAAAGGAAATACACCATCAAGAAAAAGAAAAATAACTTAGAATCTTAACATTCACCTGTAAATAAATTAATACAAATGTGTATGTATAGCTTTAGCCTTCTTATGAAGCTCAAGATCTCTATTTCCAACTTTCTTCTAGGCCTCCAAATCAATGTCCGATTTTATTCATAACCACACAATGCAGTCAAAGCAAATGCAACATCTTCTCAATGTATCCTCTTGGGTATTGTGGTATGTCAAAAGATGCCATACGGTATAGATACAGTGTGTGTGGAAGTCTGTGTGTGTGTGTGTGTGTGTGTGTGTGTGTGTGTGTGTGTGTGTGTGTGTGTAGTGTGTATACAAAGAGGGAGAGGAAGTAGGAGAGAGAAAGATAGAGGAAGAGTTGATTCACTCAACTAGGTCCTACTACAGTGTCCAATTTTGATATTTTTTTGAAGTTATGTAGATTTTAAGGTTGCTGAGATCCAAAATGCTGAAATGCTGGTGAATATTAGCAGTGTAGCTATTGAAATGGATAAGATGAAGGAGGTAAGACCAGTTGTTAGTTATTTCCATAATGTAGATATTTAAATTTCTAAATATGATGATAAGAGAAAGGATAAGAAGACACCCTTAAGCAAGGTTTTCAAATCACTGAAGGAGGAAGAAACCAATTAAAGAAATAGTGAGAACAGTAACTTAAACTCCAAGTGTCTGTAAAATGTTTAGTATAAAATAAATAATTATTAATAAATGTTATTCATTGTTATTATTTGTGTCATTATGTAAATCAATGGAAAAAGAAGTAAACTTAAAATATTAATACTTTAGGGGCACCTGGGTGGCTCAGTGGGTTGGGGCCTCTGGTTTCAGCTCATGTCGTGATCTCAGGGTCCTGGGATCGAGCCCCGTGTCGGGCCTTCTGCTCGGCAGGGAGCCTGCTTCCCCTTCTCTCTCTGCCTGGCTCTCTGCCTACTTGTGATCCCCCTCTCTCTGTCAAATAAATAAATAAATAAATAGATAAATAGATAAAAAAGTAAATAAATAAAGTTAAAAAATGTATTAATACTTTCAAAGATATATTCTAAGAAATAGAGATGTGAATCATAGTTAAAAACTAAAAAATGGGAAGGTTACTATTATGAAAGAACTAGCATGCTCCAACTTGTCACTAATATTCTGAAGAAAACTACCAGTTAACCAAATCACACCTGTTGTAACTGGCCATATCAAGAATTCTTTAAGAATGTAGAGAAATGTCAATGTTCTCTCTCAAAATGGCATTCAGTCACCATGTAAAAAGAACAAATTTTGTTATATACTGATGTTTTTAATTATGATGATATTATAATTAGAGATAGGCAATTCTTCTAGAAAAATCTCATAAATAAGACTTATTGTCCATTTTGGAAATCTTACACAATATTCCTGAAAAAAACTTTAAAAACTATGCCAATGAAAAAGATAGAGAAAAGGTGATTTGGATTGTGAGTTCTTTTCATTTTGGTTATTTTCTTTGTCATTTTTTAATAGACAAATGTTACTATTCCATGAACTAATCAAACAAACTATAAATAAAGGGCAAAAGTGTTATAAATAGGTTAAAATCGAGTTAAAAATATGAGCAAGATGAATAAAGGCTTCTGAAATTCTTTTAAAAATTGGGTTAACTGAACCTCTTAGAGAACAATGATGAACACAAATGGGCAAGCTAAGTACTTGGATGATGCAATTAACAGAAACAAAGTAAAACTATTCGTTTCATACTTTAATGTTGTATGTATGTAAAGTGAGGTAATATAAGAGTTATAGGAGAAAATGTGTTTTGTGTCAGCAGAAAAAATAAAGTAATGGATAAAATTTATAAGAAGATAGATTTACTTTAACCTACAAAATAGAAATCATAGTATTTCAAAATGGAATGTGTCCTACTTTCAACCATTATGAAGTAATGAATGAATATGAAACTTGCTATCCAGTCACAATCAACTATAAAACTGGAAAAACTTTATGAAACAATTTTTCTTTATTCATTGGAAAGTAGGTAGCAAAAACCTGAACATTTAGAGGGTGGATAAAAGCAGATGAACCCTGTGTGAATGGCCTAGCTAGGGCATACACTTGTTGAACTGAACACAGAAATCAGAGATTAGCAAGGTTTACTTAGACATTTAGTGTGGAGGGCAGATCTGCATAAGGGTCACCTCAATTCTTTGGCTAAGTTTCATACACATAGAATGACTCCACAAGGCCAGGCAAAGAATAGCTATTAAACAAATATAACTATCATAGAGCCATAAGATGGAAAACTCCCAGAACTCTCATAGGGTTGGGTAAGTGCTGAGTTTAATCAGATTGGAGAGACCTCACGGAATCCACACAGCATTTTGTAGAAATGCCAAAAGGTCTGCATACTAGAAGTGGAAATATACTAATCACAGTATAAACGTACTCTAGACTTTACCAGAGATTTTTGTAGTCATGTTATAATGATTAAATATGCAATTCTTTAAAAAAATAAAGCAATACTGAATATGTGTGCACCTAATAATATAGGCTTATTATACCTGAAAGACTGACAGGAAAAAAAAATAGGCAAATCTAGTTTTTATTTGAATTATTTCATCTTCCTTTCTTAGTATTTTTATAGACTTATTACAGAGAAAAATAGAAAAGTTGAACAGGCTATCAAGCAAAATGGTCTAATTAACATTTATAAAGCTTTACACCCAACAAAAATGGAATACATATTTTTTTTTCAAGTGTGCATGGAACATTACCCAGGATATCCATATGATAGAACATAAAGCAAGTTTCAAAAAAACCAAGGGACTTAAATCCTTTTAAGCATTATTATTCACAGGAGAATTAAATTAGAAATCAATAACAAAGGGCACCCAGGTAGTTCAATTAGCTGAGCTTTCAACTCTTGGTTTTGGGTCAAGTTGTGATCTCAGCAGTCCTGAGATTGAGCCCCCATTTGCCTGGGGCTGTGTTCAGTGAGGAGTCTGCTTGAAGATTCTGGTCCTCTGCTCCCTTCCCTATAGACATGTGCTCTCTCTCCCTCTCCAATAAATATATCTTTTAAAAAAAGAACTCAGTAGGGGCACCTGGGTGGCTCAGTAAGTTAAACATTTGCCTTTGGCTCAGGTCATGATCCCAGGGTCCTGGGATCAAGTCCTGCATAGGGCTCTCTGCTCAGCAGAGAGCCTGCTTCCTCCTCTCTCTCTGCCTGCCTCTCTGCCTGCTTGTAATCTCTCTCTCTCTGTCAAATAAATAAATAAAATAAAAAAGAAGATATATAAATAACCAATAAACATAGGAAAAGGTGCTTAATATCATAGGTAGTTAGGGAAATGTAAATTAAGACCCCAGTGTGGGACCGCTACACATATATTAGAATGACTAAACAAGTTAATGACATCATTTGTTGGTGAGGATGTAGAGCAAGTGATACTCAGACTTAGCTGGTGGGAGTGTAACAAGATATAACCACTGTTGAAAAGTTTTGTGGTTTCTAATAATGTTAAATATGCTATTGCTATATAGCCAAGCAATTCTACTAATAAATATTGATCCCAAAGAAATGAAAAAATCTCTTCACAATATACCTTGTACACTAATGTTCACAGTTTTTTCTATTCATAATTACCCCAAGTTGGAAGCAAATATTCATTCATCAATAGATCGGTTAGTCATTCAGCGGAATAAAACAATAAATGAAGAAACAACAAATGTCTGCAAAAAAAGAGAGAATCTCAAAAACAGATTTCTCAGTACAAAAATCCAGGTCTCAAAGAGTACATACTATATGTGTTCTTTTACACAAAATTTACACAAACAAAACTATAGTGAGAGAAGTAATATGGTTGACTGGGGTGGGAAGTGGTTGGGAATGACTACAACTTATAAGGGAACTTTTTGGATTCATGAAAATGTTCTTATCTTAACCAGGGTGTGGTTACATGGGTTTATACACTGGCCTAAACCCGCCAAACTACACTTAAAATGCTTATGATTTATGATATGTAAATTGAATCTTGGTAAATTTGAATAAGGATGCACAAGCAAAAATGATAATTAAACTCATTTTTTTCATTCAAACTATAAGTGGAATAGGTTGTCTCTTGAACAAGCTACCTTTCCATCTCAGATATTTTCATGAAGCCTTGAGAAGTATCGTTATCTTTGCCTCTCAAACCTAATGAAGCCAATATGCTCTGTTCATTAACAAAAGAATGTGTTTTGTATTTTGGATTCTGCATCTTGATTTGATACCATCCCTTCATAGCCTTTTTTTTTTTTTAAAGATTTTATTTATTTATTTGAGAAAGAGAGAGAGAGCACAAGCAGGGGGAGCAAAAGGCAGAGGGAGAGGGAGAAGTGGGCTCCTCACTGAGCAGGGAGCCCGATGCAGAGCTCAGTCCCAGGACCCTGAGATCATGACCTGAGCTGAAGGCAGACGCTTAACCGACCAAGCCACCCAGGTGTCCTCTTCATAGGCTTTTGTTATATGAACGTTTTGTATGATAGATTTCACCAGAGGGTCTGGGTCAGCTGACAAATCACCTCTCAGTGTGGGCAAAAATTATTCTTACATTGGACATGAGCCTCGACCAAGCTACCTCTGCAACCCCTGCACTTCTATAATACATAACAGTTACCTTTCTAGACAATCATTAGAAATCATCTAATGTTACATAAGGGATTGCTTTTGAGCCCTCAAGAAGTCTCTGCAGCATCAGTGGGACAGTATGTCACTGGCTGCAATACATTGACTGTATTCTACGCCTATTTGGCCTCCCTTATCACAGACTTTCTTCTGAAAAAGAAGAATGCCTTCTGTATTTGTTTTCTATTGTTGCGATAACAAATTACCACAAACTTAAAACAATGGAAAAGTATTATCTGACAGTTGTGTAGGTTAGGAGGCCAGGCATAGCATGTCTCAACTGATTTCTCTGTTTAGAATCTCACTCGGTGGAAATGAGGGTGTCTACAGGGTTGCATTTTTTTCTGGAGTCCTGAGGGGAGAATCCATTTCCAGACGCATTCATATTATTTACAGAACTCAGTTCCATGCATTTGTAGGACTGAGACTTCATGTCTTCATGTTCTGCTGGCTGTCAGCTACAGACTGTTCCCTGTTTCTAGAGAAGCTGGACTCTTCCCAACTTACGGATCCTCTCTAAGCCAGCAGCAGCAATTTTTCTTCTCGTGCTTCCCTATCTCTCACTTTATCTGCTGCTGCATGCTCTTGCCATCTCTTCTACTCTATCTTTCCTACAGACTCTTCTGACCACTTCGGCTTGTAATGGTTCAGGTGAACATACTGGACACACACAGATAGTCCAGGATAATTTTTCTACTTTAAAGTCAAGTGATTAATTCCATCCGCAAGTTCTTTCATAGCAGTACTGAGATAAGTGTTAGACTGAATAATTAGGAGACAAGAATATTATGGAGGAGGTCAACTTAAAAATTCTACCCACAATATCTGCATTAGTGATACTTTAAACCAGTTTCTTCAAGTGTTCTCTGATCAGTATTCATCAAAATTACCAAAGTTATTTTCTCTGTTACTGCTTCTACTTTGATTTCATTTTTTTCTTTTCTTTTTTTTTTTTTTAGTAGACAGTAAATTACTGACACAATATATAAAATTTCTGTATATGACTTCATAATCTAAAACCGGTCATTTGGTCCATGCATACAGAATAAAAATGAAATACATTACTCTTTCAATCTTGACCACCCTTTCCTTCCACATTCCCTTAGATGTTTATTGATCTTCTTTATGTCATAAAATTACCTTTGGGTATGAGAGAAATAACTCAATGAGTGCTTGTTTTTGAGGAAATTTTAATGTATGTTAAGCTACATTAAGTTAAGCTATAGTTGTGGGAATAACTTAAACCTACTACTCTATCTTAAAATATTCCATGACTTTTTGTCACTCTCCCTCCAATTATATATATTTTTTTACTTATAGGAAAATTATAATTCTAGAGACTAAAGAAATGTCAAGTTAAAAAGCTATTAAGACAAGAGTATGATTACCAAGTATGATCTGGGACCCACACAGATGCCAAAGGGGAGATTTCTATCTGGAACTAGTGACCTAGCTGGACTGAGTTAGGTCAAAGCTCTTATGACAGGTCTTTCCTCATAACAGCCACATGTCAAAAGCACCTGACTTACTTGAAAAGCAGCAATTTCAGAGCAGCTTCTTATTTTCTTATGCCCCTCTCTCTAATTTCTATCAATGTTAACATTCAAACCACATGGATGAAGAAAGAAAAATTAAAGAATGAGATGCATAGAAAGAAGAAAAAAATACTAGGATATCTCAGTACAAACCAGTCTTTAACATTCTTGATCCAACTTCTATACATCCTAATGGAACAAATAATGCTTTTCATGTTGCTTTATGTACTGTTCCCCTTTTTAACCATAATGGAAATACTCAGCAGGCAAAGTGTTCCAGATCATATGCCTCATGGAGCATTATATGCTCCATGAAAGTTTTCATGCCCGTCCTTACAGAGGTATGTTTACGATTTTCCCAAACCATTAGATATAAACGTGAAACTCAAAGAATTCAGTATCCAGTTGTCATCTTTAAAATGAACTCGGGCTTAAGTCTAAAAAAGTTATTTTTCAATGTTTTCTAGTTATTTGACAAGATTGTGTCTATATAAGTCCAGCATACGTATTTTCCAATATTATGACCATTCAAAGCCTAAAGATTCTCCCTGCAATTCTCAGCGTTGAGTATCTAATACAGTGCCAGGCCCATATCCGTATTTAATGAAGTTCTTTTTTTTTTTTTAAAGATTTTTTATTTATTTATTAGAGAGAGAGAGAGAGACTGAGAATGAGAGGAGAGAAGGTCAGAGGGAGAAGCAGACTTCCCGCAGAGCCGGGAGTCCGATATGGGACCCGATCCCGGGACTCCGAGATCATGACCTGAGCCGAAGGCAGTCGCCCAACCAACTGAGCCACCCAGGCGCCCTAATGAAGTACTAATAAAGATGTGTTTAAAGTTTTTAAATGAATTTTAAATTTCAGAGCAGTTTTAAGTTTCTTTTTTTTTTTTTTAGAGCAAAATGGAGGGACAGGTAAGAGAGTCTCCACATACCTCCTGCCCCCACCTATGCATTACATCCCCTGTCATCCATAACCTCCCATGCCCAGGAGAGGTACATTTGCTGAACTTGATGAACCTGCATTGGTTGACACATCACAACCACTCAAAGTTCAAAGCTTACATTAGGGTTCATTCTTGGTGTTGTACATCCTGTGGGCTTGGACAAGTGTACAGTGATATTTCCCCATCACAATGGTATCACAGAATATTTTCAATACCCTAAAAATCCTATGATTGATCAATTTACCCCTCCTTCTTTGCCCCCCAAATCTTGTTACTCTCGCCATAGTTTTACCTTTTCCAGAATGTTGTCTAGTTAGAATCATATAATATTCAGGCTTTTCAAATTAGATTCCTTCATTCAGAAATATGTATGTCAGGGCCCTCATGTCCTTTCATGGCTTGATAGCTCATTTCTTTTTACTACTGAGTACTATTTCTTTGTCTGGGTGTACCACAATTTATCCATTCACCCATTGAGGGGCACTATGGTTGCTTCCAAGTTTTGACAATTATGAATAAAACTGCTATAAACATCGATGTACAGGTTTTTGAGTGGATATACGTTTTTAATTACTTTGCGATAAATACCAAAAAGTGCAATTCTGGATGATATGGTAAGAGTATGCTTAATTTTGTAACAAACCACCAAACAGTCACCCAAAATGTCTGTGTCATTTTACATTATCACCAGCCATGTGTGAGAGCTTCTGTTGCACCACATCTTCACCAGCATTTTGTGTTGGTGTTCTGAGTTTTGGACATTCTTATAGGTATATACAGGACCTTATCTATCAATTTCTTTAGTAGATATATGTCTACTCAGATTGTCTATTTCTTCTTGTGTGAGTTTTAGCAAATATTATCTTTCAAGGAATTGAAATTCTTCCAATTTCATTTAGGTTATCGAATTTGTGGGAATCAAGTTGAATTGTTCTATCCATTTAATGTCTTTACTATCCATTTAATGTCTGTAGGATCTGCATTGATGTCCCCTTTCATTTCTGATATTAGTAATTTGTGTCTTTTCTTTTTTTAAATTAGCTAGCCTAGTAAGGGCTTATCAATTTTGTTTTTATCTTTTCAAATAACACACTCGTTTCATTGATTTTTCCCTACTGATTTCATTTTTAATTTTATTGTTTTCTGCTCTATTCATCCTATTTTTTGGCTCCTTTGATTTTAAATTACTCTTCTTTGTCTTGTTTCCTGTTTCCTAAAATGGAAGCTTAGATTATTGATTTTAGATCTTCTTTAATATATGCATCTAATGCTATAAATTTCAATCTAAGTACTGCGTTCATCAATTCCTACAATTTGTAATAAGTTGTATTTTCATTTCATTCAACATATTTTGAATTTCCCTTGAATTTTTTTTGAAAATTTTATTTATTTATTTGACAGAGAGAGAGACAGTGACTTGCCTATCACAAGTAGGCAGAGAGGCAGGCAGAGAGAGGGGGAAGCATGCTCCCTGCTGAGCAGAGAGCCTGCTGCAGGGCTCAATCCCAGGACCCTGGGATCATGACATGAGCCAAAGGCAGAAGCTTTAACCCACCGAGCCACCCAGGCACTCTATCCCTTGAAATTTCTTTTGTGACACTTTTGTGCCACTTATTTAGAAGAGTATTGTTTAACCTGCATGTATTTTGGGATTTTCCAATTATCTTTCTGTTACTAATTTCTAGTTTAATTCTATTATGCTCTGATAGCAATGTGCAATTTTTATTCTTCTAAATTTGGAAAGGTATATTTTGTGGCCTCAAATTGGTGAATGCTCTATGTGAGTTTGAGAATGTAAATTCTGCTGTTGTTAGATGAAGTACTCTATAGATGTCCTAAGTTTCCATTTGGTTGATGCTGATGTTCAATTCAACTATATCCTTACTGATTTTCTTCCTGCCAAATCTGCCCAGTTCGGAGAGAGGAGTGTTGAAGTCTCCAGCTATGGTAGTGAATTAACCTATTTCTTTTTAAAATTCTATTAGTTTTTGCCTCGCATATTTTGATGCTCCATCGTTAGGTGCATAACCATCAAAAATTACCATGTCTCTTTAGAAAATTGACCATTTTTCATTATATAATATCCTCCTATAACTATGATAACTTCCATTTTCTCAAGTTATTAATATAGCTATTCTTGTTATCTTTTGATTAGTGTTAGCATGGGATATATATATATATATATATATATATATATATATATATATATTTTCCCATTCATTGACTTTTAATCTTATCTGCCTTTATATTTGAAGTGGATTTCTTGTACATAACATATAGTCAGGTCTTGTTTTTTTATGAATTCTGACAATTTTTAAAAATTTTTAAAAAAGATTTTACTTATTTATTTGAGAGAGAGAATGAAAGAGAGAGAGAGAGAGCACGGGGGTGGGGGAGGTGGTCAGAGGGAGAAGCAGACTCCCTGCTGAGCAGAGAGCCCAACATGGGACTTGATCCTGGACTTCAGGACCATGATGTGAGCAAAAGGCAATCACTTGACCAAGTGAGCTACGCAGGCACCCAATCTCTGTCTTTTAAATGGTGTTTTTCAACCACTGGCATTCAAGGTGATTATTGATATGGTTAAAATAACAGTTATCTTTTCTTTTACTTTTTCTATCTGTTGCCCTTGTTCTTTCTTATTCTTCCCTTCCACTCTTTTCTGACTTTTGTGGTTTTACATGAGCATTTTTTTATAATTTCATTTTCTATGCTTTCTTATATTGGTCATGGTTTAGTTTTTTAGTGGTTGCCCTAGAATTTGTAATATACATTTAAGGCTAATTCAAGTCCCCTTCAAATAACACCATACCATTTAACAGGTATTATGGGTACTTTATAATAACAAAATAATCCTAATTCCTCCATCCCATCCTTTGTAGCATTACTGTAATTTATTTCACTTATATGTAAGTATACATAAGCATATATATGTGTGGGTGTGTGTATACTTAAGGATACAAAATTACAGTGTTGCTATTATTAATTTGAATGATTGTTAGAGGAAATAAGAATAAGAAAAATAAATTTTCTTTTACTTTCACCTATTCTTTCTTCAATTTTCTTCCTTTTCTTATGTAGATCTGAGGTTCTGACCTATATTATTTTATTTCTCTCTAAAGACTTCTTTTAGCTTTTCTTGAAGGCAAGTCTACTGGGAACAAATTCCCTCAATTTTTGCTTGTCTGAGGAAGTTATTTCCCCTTCACTTTTTTTTTTTAATATTTTATTTACTTATTTGACAGAGAGACACAGTGAGAAAAGGAACACAAGCAGGAGGGAGAGGGAGAAGCAGGCCTCCCGCTGAGCAGGGTGCCTCGTGCAGGGCTCAATCCCAGGACCCTGGGATCAAGACCTGAGCTGAAGGCAGCAGCTTAATGACTGAGCCACCCAGGGGCCCCTCCCCTTCACTTCTGAAAGATATTTCACAATGTACAGAGTCTAGGTTGGTTGTTTTTTCTCTTAACTCTAAATACTTCATACCACTCTGTTCTTGTTTACAGTTTCTGAGAAGTAGGACATAAGTCTTATCTTTGCTCCTTTATAGGTAAGGTATTTCTTTTGGCTTTTATATTTTTCTTTATCTTTGATATTCTGTAGTGTGAAGACAATATGCCTAAATGTAGCTTGTTTGTCTGGCATTCATTCTGCTTGCTGTTTTCTGAGCTTCCTGGATTTGTGTGTGTGACATTGGTGTGTGACATTAATTTCAGGAAATTCTCCATTATTAATTTTTCAAGTATTTTTTCTGTTTCTTTGTTCTCTTTCTGGCATTCTCATACACGTCTATTACCCCTTTTAAAGTTTTTCCACAGTCTTTGGATATATTGTTCTGTTTTTTTTCCCAGTTCTTGTTTTCTTTGCTTTTTGGTTTTTAAGGTTTCTATTTAAATATTTACTTGCTCAGAGATTCTTTCCTCATCTGTCTCAACTGTGTCCAGTCCATTAAAGGCATTCTTCATTATATTATTATAGTGTTTTTAATAATAGCATTTCTTTTGGGTCTTAGGATCTTCTCTCTTCTTTGCATTGCCCATCTATTCTTGCACATTGTCTACTTTGACCATTAGAGCCCTTACCATCTTAATCATAGTTGTTCTAAATTCCCAGTTTGATCATTCCAACATCCCTGATGTCTGGTTCAGATGCCTGCTCTTGCTCTTCAAATTGTGTTTTTACCTTTTGATATACCTTGTAATATTTTCTTGAGAGCCACACATAATGTATTGGGTAAGACGAACTATCATAAATAGACCTTTAGTAATGTGGTGATGAGGTATGGGGGCAGGGGAAGTGTTCTACAGTCCTATGATTAGGTCTCAGACATTTAATAAGACTGTGCCTCTGGACTGTGTTCTTCAAAAGTGTTTTTCTGTATTTTTTCTTCCTCCTTAGGTGTGGCAGATTGGCTAACATGGGCTAGAGTTCCCCCCAATCAGTTAGTCTCTGATAATACCTCAGCTGCTGATGTCTCAGCTGTTTAGGCTCTTGGTATTTCCTGTTAGGGCAGGCTTTGTTAAGAATCAAGTGCTCTGGTGGATTTCAAAATGGTTCCTCTTCTCCCCCGGCAGCTAGAAGCAGAAGGAGGTTTTTCTCCCATATTTACTATGGGAACCTGGTTGAGCAAGATCTTGGAGGTTAAATCTCATATTGTGAAGCCATTCCCATGACTGGGTGTCCTCTGAGTTTTTGACTCTCAGAGTTCTTCACACTGAGCCTCTAGCAATTTGTCAAGTACAGTTCAGTTCTTACAAGCTTTAATAAACTTTTAGATGATTTCTTCTGACCATAGCATTCAGAATCCTTAAACCAAGAAGAGTCTGATATAATAAACTAACAATGACCTGAATTTTAAATAAAGATGATCCTAATCCTAATTCTATTACTCTTTGATCTTAAGCTGAGAAACTGTGCTTGCTCTTAAAAAGCCTTTTGGAATAAAACTGCATCACAACTTGTAAAATATTATCATTTATTTTCGCCATTTGGCTTGGGATTTTCCCATCACTTTTGAATTGTCTTTCTTGCTTCCCAAGATCTCTCGGCTTTTGACAATAAGAACAGGTGATCCCCTGAGTAAAATTCAGACAGACCACATGGCTTGACAATTTGAACTTTCTCTTTGCCTTTCAACTTCTCCTTCCACCTCTCTCTTTTTATAAAATCCCCAGGGATACACAAACTTCACCTTTACTATGTGAAGATGCATTTGGGGGAAAGAAGGAAAAAGTGCTTTTCACATATAGTTGAACATGACCAAATTATACCAGTGGAAATGGATGAAATGTTAAAAAAAAAAAAGTGTTAATAGAGTAAATCTTACTCTGAGTAAATCTTACTCTGCTTTATGTGGAAGAAAATTTAAATGGCTACTATATAAAACTTCTCACTATTTACCTAAGATTATTTTAGCAGTCTTAGAAATTAGTTTAGTTCTTGCAAAAGCTAATCATTGTGAGAGAAAATATTTTTTATTATCACTTCACTAGTATTCATTCCCCTTTTCACTGGAAGCAAAACATAGTTGGAGTACTGAACTGAATATTTCTTCCTTGCTCAACATAAGAGATAGTGGGTATATTGCATGGGGTAAGTAACTGACGTATTCTCTAAGAACTGATTTTGAACTTGTACCTGTAAACTAAAAAAAAACCTGCATAATGAAAGCATATTTATGTTATTTATCAAAATAATTACCATCATCATTATTCTTGTTACTTGGCCATTATTTAATACTTACTCTATATCAGGTGCTGTTTCCCAGTACCCTGCATCTATTAACTCATTAAAACTTTTCCGCATCTTCTATGTGTTCCCTTATAGTACCATCCTTTGTCTTTTTCTGGCTTTACTTTATAATACAATACCTTTGAGTGCCCGTATCTAAATCTGTGGATTCCAAAGACATTCAGATATCATCCACTTTTAAATTCTAGCCCAGACAATGTTTCTGAACTGGACATTTTTTTTTTCAGACTCTATTTGACTGAGAGAGAGAGAGAGCAAGAGTAGGAACACAAGCAAGGGGAATGTGAAGGGGAGAAGCAGGCTTCCCGCCTAGCAGGGAGCCGGATGTGGGGCTTGATCCCCGGATCCTGGGATCATGACCTGAGCCGAAGGCAGACGCTTAACAACTAAGCCACCCAGGCATCCCCCTGGAAATTTCTAACAAATGACCTAGCGAACGGACCTTTCCACTTATATGATGTCACCTAAATAAAAATATTGCCTTATTGCCTTCTCTCTAAATTTGTTTTCCTGATTACTTAATAAAAAAAAAGTTGTCTAAACAAGTCGAAACAAGAATGTCCACACATCAAGTTCCCCCAACAAGAATTCTATATCATCCTACATGCTTCTTTCTTTTAACCTTAATCATTCTTAAAATCCAATTAATTCAAATTAATATCATTTCTTTTCCTTCTCCTTAAGTTTTCATCTCTACTGAAAATGTATAGATTAAGCAAATACTTATCTTTCTGCATCTTAAGAGCACTATTATCTAGACATTAAGTGTCAAAGTGCTGGATTCAAGCCATGCATGTTTCAAATCCCACTTTCATGCTACCTAGCTGCATGATCTTGGGCAAGTTTCTTAACTTCTATGAGTACAGAAATCTTTATCAATCTAACATCATATAGAAAAAGTGAAAAAGAAACTCAAAAAATAAATTGATAGTTAATAAATATCAAATGAGATATTAAAGTAAATCCAAATATTTCAGTAAATAAAGCAAAGGTAAACAAATAAATTTAGTTTTTAAAAGTCAGAGATTATGACACCACAAATTAAAATATTTATACCTATATGAGATTTGTCTAGAACAGAATGAAACATAAATAGATGTGAAACATATACCATGAAATATCACTGATAGAAATACTTATGTATCAGTATAAATAACATTATAGAATCCGAAATCATAAATGGAATTTAAAGCTTTATCTCTCTTTGCTTTCTATATCACTCAAGAATGTCTGTGAGAATTCACAATAACCAATTGAAAATATCTTACATAAAAGAGAGATAATATTGACTTACATAACTGGTGAGTTCAGTCAAGGATTTGACTTAGATATGGCTGTTTTCAGAGGTTTAGATGCTGGGTTATTTTCTCTGTCTCTTGGCTCTATTTTCCCCTTCATGTTGCTTTAATTCAGCAGATAGATTATCTCCACATGGCAGGAAGGATATCTACTGTTAGCCCCATTCAAAACCTGCCAGTTTACCAATTCTAGCTGGTAAAAAGGGAAAGAGACTTCTCTCTTCCTATGCCCATATAGAAACCCTGGAAGATGCTCTGTTTGGACTTGCCAGGGGTGAGTCTGTGGATTACTCCTGACTGGGAAATATGCCCAACTCTTTGACCATAAGAGAGATGCGGCAGTATGATTGAAAAGAACCATTTGGATCATGTGTATTTTGTAGAATGGAGCAGTATTCCAAAAGCAGAACACTGAACAAGAAAAATAAAATGTACAATATACATACTCTTTTTATTAACTATTATTTAAAGAAGGAAATAAGTGCCAAGAATAGAGTATGCCTATAAAAAGAATCCAAGAAGATTTATTTTTAATATAGGCCATAGACCCATGGGACAAAAGAATACTCCTGTGGCTTATATATGCTCAACCAAATTAACAATGACTTGTTTAGATATAAAATGTTAACTTATTCAGCTTATTATCTCTGTAAGATGACCTCTAGCTTATCATTATCTTCTCCTTAGGTTAATGACTAAAATATATTTATTTGGAAATTAAAAGAAAGTGTAGATCAATTGAATTTTAAATTATGCTTCTTGGCTGCAGGCTTTAGTCAGTACCAAACTATAAATATTAACAAAGTGTTAAAATAAAAAGCTTAAATTTTTTTAAGTGATTGATTTTGTGTTCCTTTGTGTTTTGCTGTCTTTCTTTTACATGTTTCCCACAAACACTGCAGACTTTTAGGGTAAATGAAATTAGGCTTCAATTTCTTCCATTCCAGTGACTGGATTACAAAGTATTTACTGATGGTGCATTTTTATTGACTCAGATCAAGTCTTCAGTCAAAAGTCATGAACCTCTGTTAACTCTGAATATACCAGTAGAAGCTAAAGAATACCTGTAGATTATATCAAAAGGCAGTAGTATTAAAGGAAAGAGAAGTAAACAACAGGGGAAAATTGAAGGTATATAGCATGGACCATAAAAGTTTATAGTAGTTAAGTGTCCTAAATGAAAAAAGAAAAAAAAAACTTTTCTAGAAAAAGAATAATGCACCAGAAATCAGTTACCAAATATACCAAATTTTGTATATTTGTATACAAATATACAAAAACATGAAAACAAAACTGGAACATTCACAAATATGTTAAGATTAAACAGCATGCTACTGAACAAAAAAATTGTCCAAAGAAGAAATCAAAAGGGAAACCAAATAATATCTTGAAACAAATTAAAATGTAAATATAATGACCAAAATATAAGATGCAGCAAAAGCAGTTTTAAGAGGAAAGTTTATAGCAATAAATGCCTACATTCAAAAAAAAAAAAAGCAGCTCAAATAAACAGTCTAATTATAAAACTCAATGAATGAGAAAAAAAATAATTAAAGATAGCAGAAGGAAGGAAATAACAAAATTAGAGTGGAAATAAGTGAAATAGGTATTGAAAAGATAATACAAAAAATCAATGAAACCAAGAGCTGGTTTTTGAAAAAAATACACAAAATGGACAAAATTTTAGTTAGACTTACTGGGAAAAGAACAAGAAAAAGGAAAAAGAAAAGGAGGGCTAACATAAAATAAAAAATGAAAGAGATGATACAACTGATACTATAGAAATACAAAAGACTGGTGCACCTGAGTGGCTCAGTTGGTTAAGTGTCTGACTCTTGATTTCAGCTGAAGTTATGATCTCAGGGTCATAATCTCAGGGTTGTGAGATCAAGCCCCTTATTGGGCTACATACTGGGTGTGTGGCTTGTCTAAAATTATCTTTTCCTCTCCCTCTGCCCCGCCCTCCCTACAAACAAATAAATATATTTAGAAATACAAAAGATCATAAGAGACTAATTGAACAATTACATGCCAACAAATCATATAATCTAGAAGAAATGGATGAATTGCTAATAATATACAATTTGCTAAGATTGAACCACTTAAAAAAAAAAAAAAAGAAAACCCGAACAGGTTAATCGCTAGTAAGAAATTGAATTAGAATCAACATCTTTCTACAAAGGAAAGCCCAAGACCAGATGGTTTCACCGCTGGATTCTACTAAATGTTTAAAGAAGAATACCAGTGTTTCTCAAACTCTTCCAAAAAATATAAAAGGGGAAATACTTTCAAATATTTTATGTCTGATACCAAAACCAAACAAGATATTACCAAAAAAGGAAAACTATATGCCAATATTCCTGATGAACATAGTTGTAAAAATCCACAACAAAATATTAGCTAACTGAACTAAACAGTCCATTAAAAGAATCATATACAATGATCAAATGGGATTTATTTGAAGGATGCAAGAATGCTTCAACATCTGCAAATCAATTGCTATGATACAATATTTTAACAAAATTAAGAATTAAAATCTATGATCATCTCAATAGATGCAGAAAATCATTTGACAAAATTCAAATTCCATTCATGATGAAAACTCTCAACAAACTGGGTATAGAAGAAATGTACCTCAACATTATGAAGGCTATATATGACAGCTAACATGAAACTCAACAGTGAAAAGCTGAAAGCTTTTCCTCTAAGATTAGGAACAAGGCAAGGATATCCACTCTTATCACTATTTTTTTTTCAATACAGTTTTGGAAGTCTTAGAAAGAGCAATTAGGCAAGAAAAAGAAATACAAGTTACCTAAATCAAAAACGAAGAAGTAAAACTGTCTCTATGTGCAGATGGCATGATATTAGATATAGAAAACTCAAAGATTCTACCCTAAAACTATTCAAAATGATAAATGAATTCACTAAATTCACTAAATTTGCAAGATCCAAGATCAATATACATACATCTGTTGCATTTCTATACACTATTAATGAACTATCAGAAAAGAAATTAAGAAAACAATTTCATTTATACTAGCACCAAAAATAAAATACTGAGCAATAAATTTAACTATAGGTAAAAGATATATATATATATCTTAAAAGATATATATCTTAAGACATTAATGAAAGATATATATATGTATATATACATATAAAATTAAGATATTAAGATATTGATGAAAGAAACTGAAGAAACCACAAATAAATGAAATGAAAATATATTCCAGACTCACGGATTAAAAGAATTAATATTGTCAAATGTCCATACTACCCAATGCAACCCACAAAATCAGTGTAATCTATGGATTAAATGAAACCCCTATCAAAATTCCAATGGAATTGTTCACAGAAATAGAAATAGCAACTGGGGTGCCTGAGTGGCTCAGTGGGTTAAAGCCTCTGCCTTCAGCTCAGGTCATGGTCTCAGGATCCTGGAATCGAGCCCTGCATAGGCTCTCTGCTCAGAAGGGAGCTTGTTCTCTGCCTAGTTATGATCTCTTCCTCTCTGTCAAATAAATAAATAAAATCTTAAAAAAAAAGAAATAGCAATATTAAATTTGTATGAAACCACAAAAGACTGAATAGCCAGAGCAATATTGATGATAAAGAACAAAGCTGAAGGAATCACACTTCTTTATTTCAAACTATAGTACAAAGCTATAGTAATCAAAACAATATGGTATTGGATTAAAGCAGACACATAGATAAATGGAACAGAACAGAAAGCCCAGAAATAAACCCACACATATATGGTCAACTAATTTATAACAAAGGAACCAAAGAATATACAATGGGGAAAGAACAGTGTCTTCAATAAAATGGTTTTGGGAAAATTGGACAGCCACATGAAAAAGAATGAAACTGGATTCCTACCTTACATCATATGCAAAACTGAACTGAAAATGAATTAAAGGCTTCAAGACCTGAAACTACAAAACTCCTGGAAGAAAACAGTGACAGTAAATTCCTTACATCAGTTTTGGAAATGACTGGATTTGATACCAAAACAAAAGCAACAAAAGCAAAAATAAACAAGTGTGAAGACATCAAACTAAAAATCTTATCCACAGCAAAGGAAACCATCAACAAAATGAAAAAACAGTCTATGGCACTGGGGAAAATATTTGCAAATCATATATATAAAGGGTTATTATCCAAACTACGTAAGGAAATCACACAATTCAACAGCGAAAAGAAAAAAATCCAATTAATAAATGAACAGAGGAATAGACATTTTTACAAAGAAGGCATCCAAATAGTCAACAAGTATAGGAAGAAGTACTCAACATCACTAATCATCACGGAAATGAAAATTAAATCTATAATGAGACTGTAGTTTCCTTACAACTGTTAGAATGGCTATTTCCAAAAAGACAAGTGTTGATATGATCCTGTGAGGAAAAGGCAACCCTTGTGTGTGTTTGGTGGGAATGTAAATTGGTGTAGCCATTATGGAAAACAGTATGAAATCTTCTAAAAAATTAAAAATGGAACTATCATAGGATCCAACAATCCCATTTCCAGGCATATATTCAAAGGAAATAAAAATAGGATGCACCCTCATGTTCACTGCAGCAGTAATCATAATAGCAAGGATATAGAAACAACCTAAGTGTCAGTCACTGGATGAATTAATAAAGAAAATATGGTCTACATATACAATGGAATTTTATTCAGCTATGAAAAGAGGGAAATTCTGCCATTTCTAATAACATGGATGGAGCGATGGAGCTTGAGGAACTTATGATAGGTGAATTAAGCCAGACAGAAGAAGACAAATACAGCATAATATCCATTATAGGTAAAACCTAAGAAAAAGTCAAACTTATCAAAAGAGAGAATAGAAAAAAAAAAAAAAAGAGAATAGAAAAGTATTTGCCAGGGGCTGGGAAATAGAGGAAATAGGGAGATGTTAGTAAAAGAGTACAAAATTTCAAAATAAGGTCCGCGGATATAATATATAACACTGCAACTATATTTGATAACATTGTATGACATAATGGAAATATGCTTAAGAGAATAGATCTTAGTCTCTCACATACACAAAAAAAGATATATGTGTGAAGTGATGGACGTGAAGAAAAAAAATGGTGCAAATCCTTAAAGATTCTAAGAACATATTAACATCCATAGTAGAATAAGATGTTTTAATGCTTCTTAAAAAACTCATATAATTATTATGCTAATTATTTACTATTTATATTACTTTTGTAAAGCAGGTCACATAGGTAATAGAAATTTTCAAATGAAGTGGAAATTAAATGGTATTAACTTATAATATTTTTTTTTCATTTGAGATTTTCCATTCATTTAAATGAGTCCTAATGCACAAATACTGACTATAATGACTTTGCTGTTGAATCAGTGGTTCCCAAACTATGCTCTCAAGAATGCTAGAGTCTGTTGATAGGTATATAAGAGTTATGTCACACACATTTTCCATGATAAAATATCTTGGGGAAGTGGCACAATATAAAGAAATCACAATTTGTATTAATGAAGCAACAACCATAAAAATGCCCATAGAAAATAAAGTTGGCTTCCTACAAAAAAACAAAAACAAACACACAAACAAACACAGTAACAGAAACTTCTGCTTCTGGCCAAAATTGAATCATTGGCCCTAGGCTAGCCCTACTGCCATTAAAAATAAAACACAAGACACAAAAAAATCCTAGAAAATTTTATATATATATATATATATACACACACACACACACACACACACACACACACACACACACACACACATCTCTTCATTGATATTAGGCAGCACAGTTTGAATTCTAAGAGAAGAAAAACAAATGAAGTATACCCTACAATTTCCAGGCTTTCTTTTTGGAGGGAATTTCTAGGCCAAAGTTCAGGGAAAAGGAATCCAAGCACAAGAAAAGAGCCTTTCTAAGATAAGATAGCCTCAGATGGTTAGGATTTGTAGGGCAATGCACCATAAAGTGGTAGCTACACAGAGGAAAATACATCCAGAAATTTTAAAAGACACTCACTTCATTTTACCTCTGGCTGAATATTAAACTGAACATAAAAAGGCTGACACTCTGTAAAGCCAGGCAAGAAAACTTATGAGTAAAGGAACCTATAAGGTGACGATAAACTAAACTAATATCTGAGCTCACAAGTTCACACCCATTGAGATGTGTTTCAGATCCTACAGCCTCACAGATGCTTCACTGAACACCCAGAAAATTTGGTAGACACCTCAGAAATGCCAAGCCTGAGAACAAACATTAAAGTAAGAGGAAATATAAGGCTATTCTAGATGTGCACTAACAAAGTATAAAACCAAGCTTCAAAAAGATTAAGGTGAATGGCAATTACACTAATGTCTTGCCAGGACAAAGGAACTATTTAAGGAAGACGGCAAGATCAACAGTATTCAAATGTCCAGTATCCAATCAATAATTACTAAATAGGCAAAAAAAAAAAAGTTGTAAAAATTTGACATATAACAAGGAGAAAAATCAGTCAATAGAAACAGAACCAGAAATTATAGGGATGATTTAATTATAAGAAAAGGACTTAAACAAATGAAACAAAATGAAACAAAACTACTACTATGGAATAGGTATTTAAATCAAAGCATAACACAGTAATGAGAAAAATGACAAATTTAAAGAAGTGTCAAATGAAACTTAACATCTAATAATATATCTGGTATGGATCAGCTAAATAGGAGATCAGTTTTTCCCAAAGACATAACTGAACTTGAGGGGCCCCTGGGTGGCTCAGTGGGTTAAAGCTTCTGCCTTAGGCTCAGGTCATGAGCCCAGGGTCCTGAGATCGAGCCCATATTGGGCTCTCTGCTCAGCAAAGGCCTGCTTCCTTCTCTCTCTCTGCCTGCCTCACTGCCTACTTGTGAGCTCTCTGTGTCAAATAAATAAATAAAATCTTAAAAAAAAAAGACGCAACTGAACTTGAAAATAAGGCAATAGAAACTATTCAAACTAAAACATAAGGAGAGGAAAAAGAAAAGGGTGACCAACAGAGTTTTAATGGACAATATTAGCAGTCTAATATAAATGCATATATATTATATGATATCGATAGTATTATATACAACATATAATACAAATATATATTATATATAATAAAAATATGTGCATATATTTGTATTTATACTTGGAGTATTCCAAAGATGGGGAGGGACAGATAAATAAAACAATAGCTGAAAAATTCCAGATTTGATAAATATATCAATCAACAAATCCAAGAAACTTGAAAAACCCCAAATACCATTACACCAATACACATCATATTCAAATTGATGAAAATGATTAACAAAGAAAAAAATTTAAGTAGACAAAAAAACCCCAGACATATTACATACAGGGAAAAGAAAATTAAAATGACCACTTAATACTCATTAGAGTATTCAGAGACAATGAATGGAAAATTTTAATTTACTGTAAAATTGTTATGATAGAAATCTATACAAAGAGAATATATGTTTCAAAAATTATGGCAAAATAATGCCGCTTAATGACAGGCAAAATTTTAAACTATATAGCAATAGTCAACTTGTACTATATAAACTTCTATAGGATGAAGAAATGTTTTCTGATGGAAACTAGTAAAAGTTCTATTTATGTATTATACATACAAATATAAAATATTTTCATGTTTTTTAATTTTCTAAAAAAATAAGTATTCTGATAAAAAATACTACCAAGATATTGAGTACCAAGATATATCATTTGTGAAAGTAAAATATGTTACAGTAATAACGCAAATGACAACAGAAGTAGAAATACAGTTATATATGCAAATGGCATATTATTTGAAAGTAGATTATAGTAAACTCAAAATATATATTGTAAACACAGTAGTAACTAACACACCATAAAACAAAATGACTTAATAGTCCAGAAGACAAAATGGAATACTAAAGGTACTCAAGTAATCTCAAAGGAAAAGTAAAAGACAAAAAATATATATAATATCAATAATTATATTAAATATAAATGGACTAAACACACAAACCAAAAGGGATAAACTAATTAGACTGCTTTCAAAAAATATTTTCAATTATATTCTACCCACTTGAAATATGAAAATACATTCAGTAAAAAAAAAAAAGGAGCAATCCACTTACACATGCAACAATATGGATGAAGCTCAGAAATATTTTTTAATGAAAATATCCAGACACAATTTGTGCATACTATATATTTTCATTGATATAAAATTCTAGAAAAGGCAAAAGCAATCATATCAGTAATTTAGTGTGGTAGGTATGAAGAGTGAAGTTTATTGTCAAAGAAGCTTAAGGAAATGTTTTAGCCTGATGGAAATGTTCTATATCTTGATCTGGGTGGTGAGTATAGTAGATTATAGAAACACATCAAAGTGCTCACTTATAATTAAGAAGGACACTAGTTATGATGAATACCAGCTGTTCTATGAAGTGCTGAATCACAATATTGTAGCCTGAAACTAAAATTATATGGTATGTTAATTAACTTGAATTTAAATAATTTTTAAAAATGGGTTTTTATTTTATGTAAATTATATCTTTATAAAATTAATGAACAAAAATAAAAAAGTGAACTATAAAAACTATTCTAGAGCAAGAAATCAACTTAATTATCAATTTTTCTAATTTATCAAAACAGATAAGTTAAACCACTTTATAACACTATACATAAAAATAAGAGCAAAATGCATTAAAGACCTAACTGTAAGACCAAACTATTAAAAATCCCAAAACAGAACATAGGCAGTCATTTTTCTCACAATGGCTCATAAAATCACTTTTCTAGATATGTCTCATCATGCAAGAGAAACAAAATTATTGGGACAACAAAAAATAAAAAGCTTTTGCACAGCAAAAACAAACGTTTACAAAATAAAAAAGCAACCTACTGAATGGGAGAAGATATTTAAAAATAATATTCTGATAAGAGATTAATATCCAAAATATATAGAGAACTCACACAACTCATCACCAAAAATCCAATGTGATTAAAAAATCAGTAGAGGCTCTGAATAGACATTTTTCAGTAGACACATGAAAGGATGCTCAGCATCACTAATCATCAGGGAAATGCAAATCACAACCACAATGAGACATTCCCTTATACCTGTCAGAATAGATAAAAACAAAATAAAACCAAAAACAAGATATAACAAGTGTTGACAAGGATGTGAAGAAAAAGGAATCCTTGTGCACTACTGTTGGGAAAGTAAATTGTATATGCACTGTGGAAAACAGTATGAAAGTTCCTTAAAAAATTAAAAATAGAAGTACTATATGATCCAATAATTTCACTACTGGGTATTTACCCAAGGAAAACAAAAAACACTAATTTGGAAAAATATATGCACCTCTATGTTCATTGATGCATTATAATAGCCAAGATATGGAAGCAACCCAAGTGTCCAACTATAGATGAATGAACAAAGATGTGGAGCTTGCACGCACGCGCACACACACACACACACAAATACTATACAATCATAAAAAAGGATGAGATTTTTGCCATTTGTGACAACATGGATGAACCTACAAGGTATCATGGGAAGTGAAATAAATCCGACTAAGAAGATAAATACCATAAGATTTCACTCACATGTGAAACCTAAAACAAACAAACAAACAAATGAATACACAAACAAACAAAAACCCAACAGAATCAGACCTATATAGAGAACAAACTGATGATTGCCAGAGGGAAGCGGGGTAAAGATATATGCAAAATGCGTGAAGGGGAGTGGGAGATACAGGCTTTTAGTTATGGAATGAATAAATTGTGGGAATAAAAGACAGGGTATAGGGAATATAGTCAATGATATTGTAATAGTGTTCTAGGGTGACAGATGGTAATTACACTTGTGGTGAGTGTAGCATAACCTAGAGAAGTTGGTATACTATGTTGTACACCTGAGACTAATGAAACATTGTGTGTTACATATACTCAAATTTAAAACATGAATAAATAAGTAAATAAACAGATAAGTTGGAAACCAAGTTGTTTTCCATAGTCATTTATCCTAATATCCAATTTGTAGAGGTCTGAAGTAATGAGAATTTGAAATTATTTTAACAACACTAGAAAAAGTAGCTTACTCCACATAGCAGAGCTCAAAACATGTATACTAGTCATTTCTATATAGTCTACATTCTTGATAATACATAGCTTCACTTCTGAAAAACAGCTCATACTGCATTGGTTTCTGATTTCTTGGCCAGCATTGCCTTCCAGAAATCATGAAACATGTTGATTTATACTGGGAGTATTTATTTATCCCCAAGTTATGCCATTGATTTCATTCATGGAGGCCAATGGACTTCAAATAAGAAAGGTGATATAAAGGTCTTAAAAATCCACAACTGCTGAACTTCCAAAGTCCTCTGCCATGAAATGTGTTTTATAAAATACAAAATAATTTTTTTTTAGTCTCTCATCTCAAGTCACAAAACTATATCTGAGAATGAACTGTCATATTTACACCAATACGTGTGTTATCTGATACGGAGGGGAAGAGTTAAAGTCTATAAATGTGATCTAAAAGCTGATATTCTTTCAGACAGAATTAATATTAAGACTTAGAAAGTAATATTATAAAAGAGAAGAGATAATCAACTTTTTTGCAGAATATTTTAAATCTTATTATAAAAATGAAAATTATTAACAAGTGGAAAAGAAATAATATAACACCTACGAATTAGGAAAGAATCTGAAGAAAATCCACAATGAGACCAAACGACTACTAAGAAGTACAAATAAGTATAAATAGAAAAATGTACTGGGCGCCTGGGTGGCTCAGTTGGTTGAGCAACTGCCTTCGGCTCAGGTCATGATCCTTGAGTTCCGGGATCAAGTCCCACATCGGGCTCCCAGCTCCACGGGGAGTCTGCTTCTTCCTCTGACCTTCTCTCCTCTCATGCTCTCTCTCACTTTCTCTGTCTCTCAAATAAATAAATAAAAAATCTTTAAAAAAAAAAGAAAAATGTACTAAAGAAGTTAGAATTTAATATTTTATTTAAAGTACAGATTGAATTAAAAATAAAACCTATGGGACGCCTGGGTGGCTCAGTTGGTTGAGCAACTGCCTTTGGATCAGGTCATGATCCCAGCGTCTTGGGATCAAGTCCCGCATCGGGCTCCTTGCTCCGCAGGGAGCCTGCTCCTCTCTCTGCCTCTGCCTGCCTCTCTGCCTGTTTGTGTTCTCTCTCTGTTAAATGAATAAATAAAATCTTTAATAAATAAATAAATAAATAAATAAATAAAATAAAACCTGTACAGATTCTTAAAAAACCTATAAGCATGGTAAGTATTAGATATAATGACAGAATTACTGAGTATTGGGAAATAGGGAAAAATAGGACCATAGTTTATAAATGTACTGATTCTTTTATGATCTAGAGCACAGTTTGCAAACTATGCATAAATGGACTCACTTTTTTTTTTAAGATTTTATTTATTTATTTGACACAGAAAGAGAGATGACAAGTAGGCAGAGAAGCAGGCAGAGAGAGAGGGGGAAGCAGGCTCCCAGCAGAGCAGAGAGCCCAATGTGGGGCTCGATCCCAGGACCCAGAGATCATGACCCGAGTCGAAGGCAGAGGCCTCAACCCACCGAGCCACTCAGGCACCCCTGGACTCACATTTCTTTTTGTAAATAAAAATTTCTTTGAAAGCATCTATTTATGTTCATTTATGTATTGTCTATGGGTGCTTTCACACTACAGGTGCAGAGTTGGTGTAGTTGCAATACAGGTCCTACAGTCTGCAAAACCTGAAATGTTTTAACTCTGGCCTTCAATGAAGAACTGCTTACCCATGATAAGGAAAACAAACACAGATCTGAAAGTAAAAACATTTCCAACTGTGATCCTATTAGATACTTGCATTAAAGAGTTGTGGTTGTTTTTCAAGGCAGAATCAGACTGGTATATAATCTCATGTTGGTGAAACAATTAGCAAGGTTATCCAGGGATATTCTTTGGTGGTGGTAGAAGTATGAGGGGAGGAATAAATTGAGACAGACAGAGATTGAAAGAGTGAGAGAGAAAAAGAGATTTTAAGGAATTGGCCTATAGTGATTGTGGAAGTTGGCAAGTCCAAAATCTATAGGGTAGGCTGGTAGGCTGGAGACTCAGGCAACAGTTGATGTTTCAGTCGAGTCTGAAAGTGGACTGCTGGCAGAATTCTTCTTCCTTTGGGGAAGGTCAGCCTTTTTTATATTAGAGCCTTCAACTGATTGTGAGGTCCTCTAGTTTGGCTTCCAAGGTGAATACTATCCTCACCTTGGTGGGTTGTGTGGTGGTGGACAGGGATTGTTAAGTTATTGATGCCCAGAACCCATCCTTGCAGAATCTTGTTTATCCAGATCTAAAGGGGTATCCTGAGTATTTCTTTAAACTCCTTAGGTGCTTCACATAGGCAGCCAGAGTCAAGAACTATAGGGTTAGGCAAAATTTTATGACAAGATACTTTATACCCATTAAGTTGTTAGAATGCATTTTGAGATAGGCTCACAGTGTAGTGTGTTTCATTCACAGAGTTTATCAAATGTATTTTACCTATAAATGCTTATTTTTACAAGATCTATTAACCAATGTTTCTTATTTAAAAATGAATTTATTTGAGCAAGAGAGACCCAGGGATCATGAGCTGAGCTAAAGGCACACGCTTAACCAACTGAGCCACCCAGGTGCCCCAATTAACCAATGTTTCCTGAAGTAGGTTGGGATCTGCTGCTCTAGCCCAACACATTCATTTACCCAAGAGAAGATGAAAGATCAAGAAAGTTAAGTCATTTCCCATAGTCACACATCTTAATAATAGCAGAATCAAATCCAAGACTTGGGTTTCCTTTCTTTCTTTGATGCTCTTTTCCTTCCTCTTTATAGAATAACTTAATATTCTTCCTGACTCTCCATCCAAGTTGTACCTGTGTCTACATTACTGCCATCAGGATCATTGCACATTTAGTTGGGGAATTCTTCATTGCCATGGTGGGTACAGAGTTTACTTCGAATGCACTGTGACAGGGAATAATTTATCTCTCTCATTACCATTCCCTTTAAAACACCACTGCAGGTACCTGAAAGTCAGCTCCCTAGTCAGTGTTAACTGCTGAGGCTCTGACAGGATGACAGTCCTGAACTGGTTAATCAGAGGGTATAAATGATGTCAAGGTGACAGTCACTACTCTATTAGTGTTCACACAAGGAAGCTAAAAACCTCTACCCATGATTCTTAGAAAAGTTTTATAAGAACTAAGCCCATTTTTATCATGATTTTTAAATAAAGCATTTTAAGAAGTGCAAATAATAATACTTTGCAGCTCCCATATTCTCCCTATTGCTGCTTGAAAAGAGCAATTCTCATCCAAGGTGTGACGATTTGATGGTGTGGGTGATTCATTATGGGGGAGCCAATAAGATTCATGTTAGAAAGTTTGCAAATAATTACTTAAAGTGTAAACTGCATGTGATATGAGTTTATTATGAAATTAATTATCCTTCTTACATGTGCTCAATATGCAATCCCGAATGAAAGAGAAAGGGGTAGATTTTCCAGGTCACTGCATGAGAGTTTGTTACACATGTGATTATCATTCTGTTTGTATATAGCTGAGAAAAAATAAGAACTACTGCACAAAGGAGATTCTGACACATTTTCTTTTGGGATATACCATTCTCTATTTACTTGTGAAATTTCATACACACATACATACATACATCAGACACCCTCCACCCCGCCACAGGCCCACACAATCAAAGAATTCAAAACTATAAATTGCCATCAGGGTCTTCCCACCTCTGAAATATTTCATACTATGTTTGAAATGCTACCAAAAATAATCCATATCTTCTCTAAGGTACAGATTTTTTTTAATGCCAAATAAATTCACAAAGGAATTGAGATTACCAAGAAACAAGCCAGGATAAGGTCAATACAATCTCTTCTCATCGTAGAGTATGCATACAGTGAGGTCTAAGATATGTATTCTGCTGTATTTACAAGGATGCTAGAAGATCCCCTTGATGACCTAGACACTTATTATTTACTGTGCTTCATACACTCACTATTTCAGTTATAATGAGTCTCACTATATTTTCACTAAGAAGCAAAGAGTTCCAGAGTACTGAAGAATTGAAAGCTGGTGCTCCAAATTCTGGTTTGGAACCAATTTTGTTGTTATATAAAAGGGTTTTTTTTAATTAAATAATTATATGGTCTTTAACATTAACAATGAGAAATTAGTATATGAACAAATACATGAATATTCTTTCACTAAATATTTTCAAAAGTTATAACTAAACTTAATGTACCCCATATATAAGATCTGTTGATTTCATAGAGAGTTTCATCCTTTATGTTGTTGAAGCCAGAAGCACTGTAACTGTCATTTCAAAGTCAACCTATGCCTGCACGGATATTGATCTAAATCAGTTTGGTGTGCTAATATTATTTCTCTTGTGATATTGTTTAATTTTTACCATAATATAGATTCACTCCAGCTTGGAATACATCCAGCATTCAAATGGCTGAAGGGAAAAAAATACTGAAGAAGCTACTTGCACCTACAGGCTACACCTACATATTAAACTCACTGTACAGTCAGCTTGGGTGAAATTAGAGAGAAAACTGCCCAAGTATGTCAAATGTTTAAGCTTTAAGACCCTGGGTGGAATGAAACAAAAGAGGAAGGAATCCAGGGGTGCTTTAGCATAATCAAGCTGGCTCATGCCACTGAAGGCACAGCTGGGATGGAGAGTTTACTGCTGTGAGGAAAGTTGTAATTGTATTCCAGTCCCATAGTCACCAGTGGACGTGTGTGTGTGTGTGTGTGTGTGTGTGTGTGTGTGTGTGTGTGTGTGTGTGTGTTAAATTTCCTTGCTAAGAAAGCAGAGAAAAAACAAATACTACAGAAAGTGGTATGTTTCTCATCCCTTTCTTATAAATGTGTAAAACTTAAATATGTCTTTTCTCCCAGTCTTTCAACTTTACTTTTGACATATTTATACAAGGTGGTTTGGTGCCCATCACCGAAGATCTTTTCATTCAATCTGAAAGCCTATTACAGTATTCCAAAAGTGCACTGGAATGTAATGGTACTGTACTTGTAATGTCTTATTTTTGATGTAATAGACACAGTGAGAGTACAGATTTTTTTGCTTATGTTTAGTGTCTTCAGTACTAGTCAGAGGTGCCAGCCAGCCAGCCAAAGCACTGAATTTAAGCCCAGATATTAAAAAAGCAACATTCTACTTTCTTTCTCTACATTCCATGCTCCCATTTTAATGGTTTTTCAATCCATTTCCATTTGGTGGTTTAGCCATTTTGTAAAACCGAATGACAGCAAAGTATAACTCATCATTTGGATGGTACTTTTGGAAATAAAAAAATCTATTCATAGGATCTAATACCCATGGACATATGACATATATATTTACCAGATACATTTATGTCTATTACAGAGATAGGAGTTAGAATTAGATAGGTGGCAGGACCAAATATTATATACTTCAATAAAGAGAGATAAAAAGAGATTATCTGATGGTCTGGACTTCTTTCCCCAAAAAACCTCCCAAAAACCATGATAAAAGCCTACAGGAACTAAAAGTTCCATATTAAATATTCCTACAAAATATTATGGTGCTATTTGGCCTACTATAACCCAATTTATACCAAAATAGTAAGTGCTTTCTAACACTTGTGACAGATGGTTATCCAAACAACCAAAGTCAGTTATGTTATATACTAATCACTGTAAAAAAATATGATTAAATGAATATTTTTCTATAATTTTCCATTACTATTCATAGATATCCCACCCTCCCATAAGCATATTCATATGTTTGAGTATGCTTAGCCCAAAGTCTTAGCCCAAAGTCTAAGATCTGACCATTCAGGGATTAGTATAGTTTCTAGTGTTCTTGGAGTAATTCTTTTCCTTTTCAATTTCCAAGAAATTCTGTATGAAAACTATTGTACTAAAAAAGTAAATTTAACATAGTTAAAATTATTTGGATAATGATGCTGCATCTCTAGAACTGAATTTCATTTTAGAAGTTTCATCATTACTAGGTATGAGTTTAAAGCCTAACTTCAGGTTAAACAGTTGGGAGGGGTTGACCATATTATTTAAGTTTTCAGTGCCTCAGCCTGCCTATTAATAAATTCTACTTACCTGCTTCCCCCTCTCTCCCCACCTCCTTCCCCCCTCTCTCTGCCTGCCTCTCTGCCTACTTGTGATCTCTCTCCTCTCTGTCAAATAAATAAATAAAATCTTAAAAAAAAATTTTAAAAACAAAATATATTTTATTTTGCATAAATATACTTTATAGTATATTTATATATTTAAGTAAATAAAATATATTTTATTTATTTATTTGAGACAGCAAGTGAGCATGAGTTGGGTGATGGGTAGAGGGAGAAGCAGACTCCCCACTGAGCAGGGAGCCTGATGTGGGGCTTGATCACAGGACTCTGGGATCATGACCTGAGCTGAAGGCAGACACTTAACTGACTGAGCCATCCAGCATCCCCTATTCTGAAATACTTCTTAAGACATATTTATTTGGTTTATTTACCCCCACTATATAATCTGCTTAATATGTATAAAAATCCTAGGACATGTTAGTACATACTACATTATGTACTAATATATTATTCCATGTAACTTATCATCTTTCCATCCTTTAAAAAAGCTAGAACCTCCATGCTCCTGGGTGGCTCAGTCAGTTGGGCATCTGACTAGGTTTCAGCCTGGGTCATGATCTTAGGATCATGGGATTGAGCCCCATGATGGGCTCTGTGCTCAGACTGGAGTGTGCTGGAGATTCTCTCCCTCTCCCTCTCTGTCTCCCAGCTCCTGGGTGGACATGAATATGCACTCTATTTCTCTCTCAAAAAAAAATAATAAATAAATAAATAAATAAAATATTTTTTAAAAAAAGCTAGGACATCTGGAATTCTTCCTAGAAGTTATGCATTAGGTTGGATGAACTAACACTTGAATTATTTCAAATGCTTATGCACATTTAAAGCCAATGAACCACTTAATTATTGTATTGTAGCCAAATCTACTAAGATTTTTTTTTCAAATGACTGATTTAATGTTTGAATTTTTGAAATTAAAAAATAATTAGGGAAGGACTTAGTTAAAATGGAAATATTTCATATGCATTCAGATGCTCAAACCCAAAGCAATAAGAGCCCACAGATTAAATAACTGATTTTGATATCTGACAGACCTGGTCCTAATCACAACTGCATCACTTACAAACTAGTAGTTTGGGAAAAAAATGTTTTATCTATTCATTTCCTCTTCTGAAAAGTAGGGATAAGAGTGGCAACAGCCTCTTAGTGTTTCCATAAGGACTCCTTGGCATATTTTGGGTAATAATACGTGTTCAGTAAATATTATTGGTTGTTGTTGCTACTGTTATATGTGTGATACATTAATAATCTAGATAAAATTACATAAAAAAGAGAAAATATTACATTTAAAAGTTTGATTTAATAAATTTATAGTAACTATATTTGAAATTACATTTAAATCTAGTAAAATACTTACTATCCACATACTCAGAAATATACTACAATTATGATCTCTTTTAAATTAAATAGTATACTTTTACTCTATTTGCTTTACTATAAACTTTGGAGACTTGGACAGTTCTTATTTTCTTTATTTAATGAGTTTAGTGTGAATAAAAGGTATGATTGTGTCTTTCCTTAAAAACCATCTGTTCAATTATTATAAAAACTTATTTTCCTCTTCTTTATTTCTCTCTTTAGCACTTATTGGCATATGATGTTGATCTGGTTTTCTTTTTTTTTTTAATTCTTTGTCTCCAACAGAATATAAGCTGTGTAATAAAAGGGAAACCATTCATTGATATGTTCTCACAACTAGACTATTGCCTGGTACTTAGTATATTAAATAATCATTTGTGTAATGAATAAATGAATGAACAAGATAATTATATATAAAAGACTTATAGTTAATGGGAAAAGGGCTAAATAAAAAAGGAACAATTTTCATCTATACATGATTTCCCAATAATACTACAAGTTTTACTTTTGAGTAGTCAATATATAACTTCTTCCAGTGAAACTTAAAAAAATAAGCTTCTTAAAATTTTCTTGTAAAAATATATCATGTTCATTTAAAAGGGAGAAAATATTCATAATACTATCTGACCATTTAGAGATAATAATTACAGATTACATTTATTACACTCTCGCTTAGTGCCTGGCCCTGTGCTAAACACATCACATGGTTTAACTATTCTAAACTCAATAAAACCATAAGGTACAGATAATTATCTCTATTTTTTAGATTAGAAAACTGGGATACAAGTGGCGTAAGTAAACTTCCGAAAACATATAAAGTGGTATGGTAAGGGTAGATTCCAAACTTAGCAAGTTTGCAAATCTTAGTTCTTAACCTTATACTATATTGTTAAACCATTTTTGTTTATATGACATATATGCAGACTTCTCCATACATTTTATTTTAGATGTGGTTTCTTATACGGGTTTTATGATACTAATTCTGAGCATTCCTTGTGCATTACATATGCAAAATTTAATTTTGAAATTGATGAATAATATTTATTTAACAATTCTTTCTTTTGCTGACCACTTAAGATTATTTTCTGTCTTTCAAAAGACACTGGTTTGTTTATTATGATAGTATGACTGAAGCAAGACTGTTCAGTATAATAGAAGGGTATGAACATATTTTCAAGATTTTATTTATTTATTTGAGAGATTTGTTTAACTAATGTTTTATTTGTTGTGAATTGCCTGTTTATGTCCTTTAGCAAAAGTTTTCCTTTTACAGTTACTTGTTTTCAAGTTTGTTTATAACTCTAATATTTCTCCATCATTTCAATTTTAAAAAATTATATTCCAGACTAATTCATATATCTGCTTTTCTGCTTCCAGAATTTTTATTTTGTTCTTTTGATCTTTATTGCAATTTCTTGTAATTAATACTTTCTTTATATTATTACAGCTTTGTACGATTCATTATCTAGTAGGAAGTATCTTTCTTTTTACTTTTTTTTTTCAAAATGCTAATGGTTGGCCTCATTAAGCTAATTTTCTAGATGTGCTCTAGAATAATTCTGCCAAGACCCAAATAATCTCTACTAAGTTTTTAATCAGAATTGTCTTCAGGGGCACCTTGGTGGCTCAGTGGGTTAAAGCCTCTGTCTTTGGCTCAGGTCATGATCTCAGGGTCCTGGGATGGAGCCCCGAATCGGGCTCTCTGCTAAGTGGGGAGCCTGCTTCCCCTTCTCTCTCTGCCTGCCTCTCTGCCTACATGTGAACTCTCTCTCTCTCTGTCAAATAAATAAATAAAATCTTCAAAAGAAAAAAAAAGAATTGTTCCCAATATATACTCTAATGAAGAACTGGCATCTTTAAAACATTCAGAATTATTGTTTGTGCTTTTCAGTAAGATTTTATAGTTTTTGGTCATCTTTTACCAACTGGGTCTTTTACCATCTTTTACCAATTGTGTATATTATGCTGAAATATATGTTAAAGGCACAAGTGGGAACCAAACCTAAGCAGTGGTAAAACACATAAGGTCTCATAAACATAGATGTTACATCCTAACCATGGAAGTGATGGTACCCAGGATTCAATTAAATATCAAACTATCTAAAAGGTAATTCTCACATTAGTATCTTAGCCTCCTCAGTCACCCCCACTACCCCACACACACAAGCCTGAACACATGTACATGGTCATACACATTCATGTGTTTAAACCCAAATCCATGAAACAGAAATCACTTTCATTTCATCACTTTTTCAAATCTCCATGGAAACAGGCAGGGCAATAATTTTAAATAAAACTTAAGACATCTGATTTTTAGGGGCACCGGAGTGGCTCAGGACCAGATCTCAGGGTCTTGAGATAGAACCCCATGTCAGGCTCTGTGCTCAGCAGGGAGTCGGCTTAAGGATTTTTCTCTCCCTCTGCACTCCCCCACCCCCCAGCCCAATCAATCAATCAATCAATAAGTAAATAAGTAAGCAAACAAATAAATAAATCTTTAAGAAAACACTTAAGGGACACTTCGGTGGCTGAGTTGGTTAAGCGGTTGCCTTCGGCTCAGGTCATAATCCCAGGGTCCTGGGATCCAGTCCCACATCAGGCTCCTAGATCAGCAGGGAGGCTGCTTCTCCCTCTGCCTGTTGCTTCCCCTGCTTGTGCTCACTCTCTCTCTCTCTTGCTCTGACAAATAAGCAAAATCTTAAAAACAAAAACAAACAAAAAAACTTAAGATCTAGATGAGACTTTTATCATGCCAAAGTGGAGTGTAGGTCAATAGAATGAGGTCTGAACCCCAGCATTGCTTTTACTGGGGTGTCATTGACCAGGATGTTTACTATCAGTAACTCAATTTTATTCATTAGTAAAAGGGGCAAAATAACGCAACTTAATTTAGAGGACTGTGGTAAGGATTAACGAAATAATAATTGTAAAAGTTTTTAAAACAGAGTCTGAAATGTAGTGTTTGCTGCAGGTTGGATATTATTATGTAAATGTGGGCACTTAGGGAAAGAGAAGGGGACACAAAGAGTATAATACCTTTCTTTTAAATCACAATTCTATTTGCTAGACTAATAAACATGCATATAGGTTTCAAAAAAATTTTAAAAAGCTAACCAATAAGAAGCATCCTTTTGCAAAGGATTCTTTTAAGAACAGAGCACATAATTCTATCAACATGAAAAAAGAACCTGAAAAGGTTTTTGCTCTGAGAAATATTTTGCGTCTCCTTCTCTTTGACTGTGTTAACTATTGGGTTTAAGACAGGAGAACCTTCAACTATTAAAGATCCACAGGCACAGAAAAACCCTTGGCCATGAGGTTATATCCCAAAGTAGCCACATAGTTTTCCAGCTTTTTTCTAATTTTATAAATGAATCATAAAATGAAATGAATTCATTTTATAAATATAAATGTATTTAAAAATGAATTCATTTTATAAATGAATTTTATAAATGAATCTTAGAATAAGATTCTCAGAACTTTCTAGATAAGTATCCTATTAAGGAAAAGAATTCTATTTAAATTTAAAAATTAAATTTATAATTGCCTACTTACATATATATACATATATTTGCAAATATACATTCATAACTGAACTACTAAAATATATGTTATAAAACATAAATGTAAATATAGTTTAAAAAGAAAAGAAACAGTCTTTAAGATGACTTTCAAGTATCATGTTTCTTAGTATTGTTAGTCAATAACTCATAGTAAAATATACACTGAGTGAGAGCCATTCGTAAAACTAGTGGATTCAAATGCAAATTTCCAACAGACTATGATAGTTCTGGAAAAAAAAATCATTCAGGAATTTTTTAGGTTTGACTTGATCATCATCGATCATCATTTTATCCTCTTGTTTTTGTTCTTAATTCTTAACGCAGATGACAGGAAAACTCACATTCAAAGTACAGGCATGTCAGTTCCTCTATTTTCTAATCATCCTTAAATATTTAATATTACCTTATTTCTGTGCTGTTTGCTAAAGATTTTTTCCAAGTATGTTTGTATTTTGTGAAATTTTATTAATCAAAATTACATGCTATGGCCTACAAATTTAAATTGGAACAAAGGAGTTGTGATTAGTTGAGACATGCTAAAAGGGAATTGAAGAATGAAAGCACTCCTGATAACCTCTGCCTCCAAATGTGGATTATGTTCACTCTCCCTTCGTGATTCTATTTCATCTGCCATTCTAGCCAGGTGCTTTTGCCACTGCCATACTTAGGCTAAAAACTGGCAATGTTAAGTTTTTTTCTTATTTGTTAGTCAAAAATAAATTTTAGCTAAAAATTGGTTTTTCCGTTTTCTACCCAAATCCTACTAAATCATTACATAGCCCACAATGCTAAAAGTTATTTCAAATCTCTAATTACTTTAAACCATTACCCATAAAGTTAAAGTTTTTCAATTCTGTGATTTGCATGAAGACTTGCAAATTGAGAAATTCTAGCTCTGGGTGATACACCTCCACTGGCAGGTTGTATGTGTCTGACTAGCACAGGGAATGGGTGGCAGATGGGAGCAGAGATCCTCCTTTCTGCCCTTCTTCAGAAGCTTTTCTCACCTCCAACTCTTCATCTACATTAAAACATATTCAAATGTAATTAGTGTAACATTAAAATGGAGGAAATTTTGTAATTGCCAGTTGTTCTGTAGTCATGGTTACATCAGAGATTTATAGCAAGGAACTCCAGGCTGGGCACGAACAAGCAGTTAGCAAGAACAGCAGTAAGAAAATGTTTGTGTGCATGTGCAGGTGTGCTGATACGCATGTTTGCCAAGGAAAAAAAAAAAGAAAGAAAGAAAGAAAAAAAAAGAAAGAAAGAAAGAATATTCGGTGACATTTAAGGTGCTAATATCTGGAAGTCAACCTTTAATTTGACAGCTTTTAGTGCTAGTTAATTTCATCCATCCAGGCGAGGTGTAGGAAATTTGCAGCACCTTTAAATTATCACGTTTTCCACACTGCCTGGGGCCTATGTGGGACACCTGAACCATACATTTTTTTTTTACCTTTTTTTTTTTCAGGTCAGTTGAAGTAAAACTTTCATTCCCTTTCTCAGACAATTAATCTTTAGCTAATTGAAGCAGGGATGCTGCAGGATGGGTTTCACTGGGGCCTGTAAATCTCATTTAGCAAAGTGAATTCAAGGCACACGCTGCACCTAATGATGTGACAGGTGGACCGCACCGCAAGACAGCAGCCTCGGAAAAGTTGATTCTCATTAGACCCACAGAGTCCTGCAGTCAGTTTTCTGATGGCTGAAGAACACTAATCGCATCTGTTTGCTGCCAGGGTGGGTGGGGGGAGACAGGGAAGTTGCAGGGTTGGAGGGGTTGTGGATTGTGAAGGAAAGAAAAGGAGAGGAAGGGGCGAAATTCTCTTCTGTTCTTTCAGGAGTTAATATCCTTGACTCCTGCCCAAAAACCCAGCAGGTCTACCTCCCACCAAGCGATCAGCCTCCGTTCTGCTGACTCCAACAGGGTGCACCCTTTTTCTAATTAACTAAAATGGCTATGGAAAGCAAAGGAGGCCTTGTGTTGGGTGAACCAATTATTTTGAAGGGTATTAAGTCATCAGATTTACTTTTATCTTGATTGCATTGTGGAAATCGTGCATAATTAATGGTGGGAGCTTATTAGGAAAATGATTAGGCAAATTACACAGGTGTCGGATGCATTTTTTATGATAAATTTGCTAGAACAATCCTGCAATTCCATCTGTTCAGCTCACATCAGAATGTCACTCTGAAGAAATTAATGGTGCAGAGTTATACAAAGTTACTAGAGGTTCTGGTGGCAGACTTAGGTAAAATATGTATAAATATATAAATATAAATATATAATACCCAGTTAATTTACTAATAAGTATTTGATGTTACAGTTCAATAAATTTCTTATTTAATCTTGAAAGGAAATGATAGTCAGATGGAAACAAAGAAGTAGAGCAAATGTAAACCTCATCTCATCAGTTTGATTTGTCTGTAAATAAAAATAATCACAAGCCTTAATAACTCTTCGCTTTGCATGACGACTGCAGATGAGCTACCAGCTCACTACCAGATGAATCCTTGTGTTTTGTCCCCAAATATCCAGTTTATCCAGTTTTACCTGCAGTCTTTTCCATTTCCAGTTTCTTTTCAATTTTAAAGATTTTACTTATTAGAGAGGGAGAGAAAGTGCGAAAGATCCTGAGAGGGAGAAGGGTCATGGGGAGAAGCTGACTCCTGCTGAGAGGGGAGCCCAATGCGGGGCTCGAACCCAAAACTCCAAGATCATGACCTGAGCCAAAGGCAGACACCCAACTGACTGAGCCACCCAGGGAGCCCCTCAATTTTAAATGAAATCATCTTAACACTCACACTGTATCAGAAACCCTTATATAAATAGTATATCTACTATATCCATATAAATCAATTATTCACTATTTGAGGAGCCACCTTCCAAAAGTCAGTCAAGGAACAGATTTGCTAAGAGTTCTCATTCCATCTGGTCATTGATAGCTTGGATCAAATCACTCTCTAGCTCACCTGTTTATTTATGGCAAGTAATGACATATATTAATATTCTCTAATCTTCCTGATACTATGATGTAAATCACTGATCTGAAATATGAGATCTAAAAGTATTTAGAGATATGATTAAGTATCAATAAGCCACTGTATTTCAGGGTATTTTTAAAAAAAAAGTTAGACCTAGTTTTTTTCCTCATAATAAAAGAGTAAATTCTTAAATACCGTTTAAAATATATACATATATTGAAGACAATGAGAAAATGCTTATAGCTTAAATTATTAATAGGACTGGACTAAAATAGCTAATCACTCTTGCTGTTACAAGAGATCATGAAAAGAACTATTGTAACCTTGTGGCTTTGGTCTCTTCAAATTCTAAAGAAACTCAAAGAACAACAATTATGAATGCTGACATTATATATTGTCCAGCTGTATCATTCACCAAAGCAGCATTTTTGAGTTACAAAGAGAAGATACAAGGTATTCCAAGTTAATGGAAAGAATCAACTTCCCTAATCTGTATGTACTTTGCTAAACTGGATGTTCCCAACTACTTGCTACACAGCTCTCTGATTTTCCTACAAAATGCTTGAACTCAACAAGATAAAAAATGAACTCATTATTACCACTTCCAAAATAGTTCCCACATTTATATATACAGAATTATTAAACAAATACCATTATATCCCACCTACTTAACCAGACTTTAAATCTGAAAACCATCTCTTTCCTCAATTTTACACCAATGTTTAATTTACCACAAAGTCCTGTCACTTCTACTCTAGAGTATCTTTCAGTCTCCTTACTAATACTTCCTCAGTTCAGAATCCATTGTTTCTCACTTGCATTAATTATATACTTTCCAAACTTGCTCTTTTGCAATTAAGTGTTCTAAACTGCTATTGAAATTATTTCCCAAATTCTATCACACTATTTCCACATTGCTTACAGCATAAAAATTCATCTTTCTTAGAAATCATCCATTCATGATTTGATGTTTTGCCCACTTTTTTTGGCTTACCTTTTGCCACTCTTCCACAGTCATCCTGAATAACCATGATTCCTCAAGTACACCATGCATTTTAGTGTCTCTGCCTTTGCAAGGAATGCTGCTCCTATTGTTCTGCTACCTGAATATTATTCCTTACTCATCAAGTCTAAGAATAATGTCATATCCTCTGTGAAAATTTTCTGAATCTCATATATGCAGTTTTTACCTTTTCTACTGTGCTAATATAGTGCTTTGTATTTAACTCCATGGTACTATTTCCCTTACGATGTCTGTCTCTTCCACTTGGATGTGAGTTCACTGAATAAAGGGATCAAGGATCACTCATCATCACTCTATAGCTATTGCCCAATATATTTTCTGAAATGCAATACCTAATAAATGATTATCAAGTAAATGAAAGTATGAAAGTGTATGTGTAGCATGACAAGGCTGAATGGTAACCCTCAACCTGCTTTTGCCAGAGGAGATGTGGGTTCTTGGGAAAACAAATTGTTGAATAATAGAGCAAGACACTTTATGCTAGTACTTAATGCAAAAGCCAAAACCCCAGGTAAACCATATTTTTTTCTTAGTGATATTCCTCTTACACACGCATACATACACATATCTTTGCTCACTCACCACAGGAAGCACAGGGAAAGAAGGTCCTCTGGTAGTAGACCGACAGCTATATTGAATATATGATCTTGATACTCAGAATGTATGTCAGGACCAGCAGCATTGGAGTCTCTTGTTAGAAATGCAAACTTAAAAAAAAAAAAAGAAATGCAAACTCTTAGGACCAACTTTAGATCTACTAAATCTCAATCTACATTTTAGCAACATTACCAAGTGATTTATAGCACATAAAGTTTGAAAAACATAACATTAGAAGACACATCATTCCAAAACTCCAGAGATGTATATAGTAATAGATATATTAAAAGACTAATAGATATAATAGTTCAATACAGTGAAAAAATTAAATCCCAATTTTGATCAACAGCAAACAGATAGTGATAATTTTTGTGTATTTTTTTGTATCAATCATAGGACCTCTTATGCAACAGATGACCTCTTATTATAGATACAAGGGAGTGACTCTCCCACTCATATTCCTGTGGGGTGTGGATCAGCGTGAAGAGAATACAACAGAAGCATGCACTGCAGAACAAAGAAGGATAGAAGATAAGGATCAGGACAGGATGGTGACAGGAGTATCATATTCACCCACTTTTAAGCAAAGCTCATTTCTTAACAACAAATACCGGAAGTTAGTACTCTGGCCGTGTGTATGTGTGTACACATCTGCACATGTGAAATATAATATACCCACGCCTGGTCACACAGACACAACTAATAATGCTCAAGGTTTTGTTTTTGTTTGCTTGTTTTCATTTTTGTGTTTTTTTTTTTTAATATATGGTTAAGTATTTTGTTCCTTGCTGTGGATTCAGCCATTTTCAAATGACCCTTTTGTTTTCTTCCTAAAATTTCAAATAAAAAATAATTCTTTCCAGTATTACTGAGAGTTATGTAGACTAGGTAGGACTAAACTGTAGAGAGTCAGTTCACAGGCTGAGGAGAACCTTTGACAAAACAGAGCCTGAACAAGTTACATTGTGGTCTGGATCTGTCCCAGACCCACAGCCTAAGGTCAGGTCTACCAACCAAAGGGAAAGGGAAGATTCGCCAGGCATGTTTGGCAAGAATAATTCTGGTAATTCAAGTGCAATCTTTTCTCAGTTAACCTGATATCCAAAGCAAACATTTGCTTTTATCCTCTCAGAATGGAGAAGGCAATGCGCCTGAGTGGATTTAACTTAAAATTAATATTTCATTTAATTAATGAATGAAATAAGCACAAGGAAAAGATGATCTCAGAATTTAAACACTGTAGGCATAAGATTATTCTCTGTGCGTAAGAATTAGACTAGTTCTTTTTTTTTGATTAGTTCTTTAGACATCATTCAGAGCTTTGTGATATTAAACCTGTCTTTATTTCCTAAAAAATCTAATTTTATTATTTTTTATTTATTTTTTAAATCTAATTTTAACTAGAGTATAAGAAGTGGATAAATTTTCATGGAACTTTTTTCCTCCTTCAGAAATCTGTAAGGAATTTTGGTTACCCTCATCACCTACCATATTGTGATCAATGCATAGAACAAACTAAAATTTCATTGTAATTTCCCAAATATTTCATAGTATAATACTTAGATTATTATTACTATTATGTATTTCCTTAGTCATAGTCCCACATTTTCAATCAAGTCAGTTTACATCATTTGGTACTGATTACGACAATAATAATCCTAATTTGTTTTGGTCCTCCTAAGTTTTCAGAAGAATTTTACAAGCCAAGGCTATGTAGTAAATGTTTATAAAGTGAAGCATAAGTACTCTATTGATTTTTAAAATATGTCAGAATGAATAAAATACCAAACATATTCAAATGCAAACTTATTTTCAATTATTTCATTTTCCTGTCAACAACATAAATTTTATGAATCAAATATTTTCTCTATTCCAACTGTGATAATTCACCAAAAAATCTGATCTTGTCTCTAATTCAAAGAGCTCAACTGTGTGATTTCATCACTGAGAAATACATATGCACCAACAAATACAGCATGGAAAATGTTACTTTTCTTTCCTCGGTATTTCAGTGAATATGTAACTATCAATAACTAACTAATTCATTTAATTATCACAGTGAAGAACAATAAAAACAATCTTTGAGGTGACTGGGTTCTAAATAATGTTTTAAAAGCACAAAAACCAAAAAGTGATCATAGATTATGTATCCCCATGAATGCTGCATTGAATATACTAATCCTTTAGGGGAGACACCAAGTATTTCACAGAATTGTAGGTTTTAAGTCAGTTTTCATGAAAACTTTAAGAAGTATGCCTTATCATTGAATTGTTTCAAAAGTCGGGGCTCCTGGGTACTCAGTCCATTGAGCTTCTGCCTTTGCTCAGGTTATGATCGCGGGGTCCTGGGATCCAACCCAGTGTCTGGCTCCCTGCTCAAAGGGGAGTCTGCTTCTCTCTCTCCCTTCACCCCTTCCCCTCACTCCTGCTCTCTCTTACTCTCTCTCTCCAATAAATAAGTAATCTTTTTAAAAAATAAAGTAAAAATAAATTGTTTCAAAGGTATAAATATTGTGTAATAGTAATAATTTTCTAAAGATAGGTTTGTGGAAGAAGAGGTGCTTTTCCTAAAGATTATGCTGGCAAAATGACCTCCTATAAAACAATGAAAAACATAACCAGAAGATTTCCTAAGATATTAGCATTTACAAAAATATCTACTGCTAGCACAATTCATTCTAGATGGTAAAGACTGACTTTTGGTTATTCCTTCTAAGGTGACGTACAACTTACAGGAATCTCTCCTTTACTCACTCCCACATTGTAAGATATTCCCATTCTCTTAGACTCATTTCTTAGCAACCTAGACAAACATCACATAATATGTCTTCTAAGATCATTCAGAGACCCAAATACACAAAATATAATAGCACCAAGAAATGGTCATCTGAAATATTCAAAGAGAAGTCACCTGAAAGGGATCGTTTCATTTGATGATGGAGAGCTGATTCCATGGAAGAAAACAAGATACTTGTAATTAACTCTAAGGATAGACAATCTCTTCTAGTCTTAAATGCATAGAAAGTGAGAGAAAAGACATTTCATAAGGCCTTTTGTTGACTGTAGATGGTGCATGTGTTCTGGATGTTACTTCTCCATCAGTTGTTATCTCCCACATTCAATCCAGCTGCAATTCAATTCTTTATCTATGTGGGATTATTTTTTAATTGATGCCCAATGTTACATTAGCTTCAGGTATACTACAGAGAGATTTAACATCTCTCTATATTATCCTATGCTCACTGCACGTGTAGCTACCATATGTCACCATACAGCACTATTACAGTACCACTGACCATATTCCCTATACTCTAACTTTTACTCTTGTGACATATTCATTCCATAACTGGAAGTCTGTACTCCCCACTCTCCTTCATTCACTTCACTCAGTCTTCTCCCCTCTCATAACAACCAGTTTGCTTTCTATATTTACAAATCTGAATCTGTTTGTTCATGCATTTCTTTTGTTTTTGAGATACCACGTATGAATGAAACCTTTATGGTATTTACATTCTCAGTCTGACTTATTTTACCTAGAATAATACCCTCTAGGTCCTACCATGTTGTTACAAACGAAACAATCTCATCTTTCTAAGACTGTATAATATTCCATCATGTATGTGTGTATTTTGTATGTGTGTGCCATATCTTCCTTATCAATTCATTTACTGAAGGACACTTAGGTTGCTTCCATATCTTAGCTACTATCAATATGCTGCAATAAATATAGGGCTGTATGTATCCTTTTGGATTAGTGTTTTCATTTTCTTTGTAAATACCTAGTAATGGAATTGTGCTAAACATCATTAATCATCAGCAAAATGTAAGCCAAAACCATGATGAGATATCACCTTGCACCTTTCAGAATGGCTAAAATAAAAAAGATAAGAAATAACAAGTATTGGTGAGAAACTGGAAAAAAAAAAGGAACCCTCATGCACTGTCAGTGTGAATGTAAATTGGTATAGCAATTGGAGAAAATATGAATGTTCTTGAAAAAATTAAAAATAGAAATGCCATATTGGTGTGGGACTTTGGAGGTGTTCTTTTTCTTAGCCATAGATCCTTATCTGTAAATTGGAGACATCACTCTTATTTATTTCCTATAATTATTTTGGGCATTGAATGATCAATACATGTTAAACCCTTAATCCAGTGCCACCACCATCACCACTAGCATAATTTTCAGATTATCTCAGGACTGAGAAGGAATAAGAACACTAATCTAGCAGTCTTATTTCATTATTTCATTTCTATCTTTATCATGACTACCCCAAAGTTTGGTTCCCCAGAAAAAAAATAGTTAAAAATTTTAGTTAAGGGACACCGGGGTGGCTCAGTGTGTTATGCCTCTGCCTTCAGCTCAGGTCATGATCTCAGGGTCATGGGATCGAGCCCCGCATGGGCTCTCTGCTCAGCAGGAAGCAGAGAGCTCCCTCCTGCTTCCCCGCTCTCTCTCTGCCTGCCTCTCTGCCTACTTGTGATCTCGCCCTTTCTCTCTCTCTCTCTCTCTCTCTCTCTCTGTCAAATAAACAAATAATCTTATTTTTTTTTAATTTTAGTTAAAAAATTGACTTTTCCTCAAATTTTTCTATACTGTTTCTCTCTTGATCTTTAGCATCGAGATTATTGACATCAAGTGTTGAAATTAAGTCGAGTTTCCCATAGTTCTAAAAATTAAAAAAAACACAGTTATTGTGAAATTATTTTAGTATTCGGCATCCATCTGATAAAGGTCTGTGCCTATCATCTTCATGGCAGGAAAGACTCATGGCTAGATACCAATGTCCATAGATAGCTCTTATAGAACTGGACTAACCTGGAAGCAGTAACAGAATATTAACAGCAACGATAACACAATAACAACAAAAACATTACATTTAGGAAAGAGAAAAAAAGGAAGCAATAATTTGAGGAAGCTCCACTAAGGGATTTCATTCACCATTAAAATATGTTCCAAAAATAAAGGCCCCGGGGAACTTAGATTAATCCATCATTTATCTTACCCAAAAGGTGGATCTGTAAATGACTTCATTGATCCACAGCTGTGTTTAGTATCTTACGCAACAGTGGATCAGGCAGAAATTAGATTGTGGGCAAAGGGACATTAATAGAAAAGATTGAGCTGGAATTAGCTTCTCAGATTCTTTGCTAGTGTGTCCTGACAGCTTCCACCTGTTTGGTTTTAAACTTGAAGGAAATTTCTTCTTACATGATTATTACCATGGGATGCTGTTCAAGGCTGGAACAATTCCTCTCATTTTTCCAGTGGTCAAATAAAAGAGATTTCTACAGACTTATACTATCAAATAATTTTCTAGTCATTGTTCTACAAGGATTAAATCATTCAGTGGCTACTTACAAAGGACTTTAAAGGTAGTCAGTGAAATAAAAATATAATTTTAAACTAAAAAAAAAAGGCAACTCAGCTCAGAGACAACAACTGAAAAGGAGCAATATTCTGTGTGAATAAATCCCGGGGTGGTCACTGTTAGCACAGATCCATGTACCATGGAATTCAGACACCTTCCAGATACTTAGCATTCCTCCAAGATTGGAAAAGAAAACATACTGGCATTATGTCCAGGTCATGGTAAAAGGAGAGTGTCTTATAGAAGTAGCTTTGGCAACATAAGGTTAGAACAAATCCTTGACAATGCTATCATCTCATCCAGGTCTTTCTTTTTCCCCCCAGAACAACAACCCCCCCCCGCCCCCCGCTGGTATACATTTACAGAGATCATCTGAAACATCACTGAAGCAGTATTCTGTCTTGCATTTCAAAAATGAACTCAGTTTTGGTTCTGGAATGATAACACTGAGAATCAGCCAGTTGAGAGATTTGCTTAATTTCCCATATTATTTATTCAGGCCAAATTTTTATTGGAAAGCAGTCTGGTTTTCCAATAAATGATCCAGAAAGATAGAACTAGACTTCCATTCTGTCACACAGCTGAACTTTCCCTTTCCCAAAATAAGTTTCCTGTTTACATATTAATCAATGCATTTTTAAATTACTGCCCTTGCTCAGGAGAGAATTGGGGCATGACTCATATATTGACTAGGTTTGTGTTCCTCTTACCACCAGATGCAAGTTGGATTGCCCAGGGTGAAATTCCGTCTGTGTGGCCACTGGTAGGGAACTTACATCTCTTCCCTTATTAGTTAATAACAAAGATCACCTTTCTTTCCTGTACCACTTAAAATACCTTGGTATGAGGAATGAGAGAAGAGTGTGTAGAGAATGGAAGAAAAACTACACATTTATAATTTGAGCATTTTTAAAAAAAATGTAGCAGGGGGTGGGAAATTACCTTGAGAGGGCAAAAAAAAAAAAAAGTTACTTTGAGAGCAAAAAAAGTTACTTTGAGAGCTCAGAAGAAGGTTTTTAGGCAAACAGCCTAATAGTGATTTTATTACAAAAGGTGAAACTTTAGGAATGGAGCTAGGAAGGAGGAAAAGAGAAGCTAAAATACCCTGCAGATGAAATGAACAGGAATTAGAAAAGGCAGAGAGAGATGATGAGAGGGCAGGGAGGGGAGGGGAGAGGAGAAGGGGGGAGGGAAAGAGAAGGCAGGTGCGGAGGGGGGAGGGGAGGTAGGGAGGAGAAAGATATGTAAAAGAAAAGAAAGAACAAGAGCAAAATCTGGGTGAGACATAAATTTCTAACTACTGGGAACAGGTAACGGAGTAATAATTTACTGGCTGCGGTGCAAATCATTCTTTGCCCCTCCACACCATTAAAAGCTTGTGATGTATATGTGCATTATGTGCGAGATTTCAGTGAAATTAAAAAAACTGAGTTACAAGTCTAAATAGGCATAAATGAAACAAAAGAGTCATGTTAAGTGAGATAAGGGAGACAAAAAGATTAACGGAAAGAATGGGATCTTGAGGACATAGGATAAAAAGAATCAACAAAATTCTTAGGGAAGACATGGCGTTTCACATGATACTGAACAGAGGCATCCAGCCAAGTAATTTAAATCTCATAGGACAAGAGGATAGTAGCTGATATTCAGTCACATAAATTAAAAGTAAGTATTTTTTTCTGTATTAATGATTTAGGTAAGCATTTAGAGAGCTATATGAGGGTATACAAAAAAACAAAGCCCTACCATAACATACTAAAGCAAATAAAATAACCATATGTATACATCTATGGTATAGCTCCCCAAAATGAGATCCAAATGCAGCAGGAAATTTTCTTGTTTTTTTTTACTATTTCATTTTATCTGAAGAGTTAAAATAGGCACTACATATATTATGTGTAAACTTGGGACTATTTCCATACAACTGACAAAAAGCAATCATACACTAATACAAATATGGAAACAAATGTTTTGCTTCTTTTTCTGGTAAATTCAAGAACTTTAGGACAGAGTGTTCAAATGTCATCAGGTTACTAATTTCTTTCATCTGTCATCTTTTCAGGCTTGATTTTAAGGCAGCTCTTCCCCATGTTGTGGTACTGATGGCCACCTGCTACCCTAGCTATCCCAAGGTGAAAATAATTTCATTCGTGAAAACATCAGCAAAAAACACCGTTGGCTCAGTTCGGGTCACGTGTCCATTCTAAATCCAATCATTGCAGCAAGATTCAGAAAAGAACTGGAAAAATAGATAGAGTCATGAATGCTAGAGTAAACTCTTTTCACAGTAATAGATTCTGCTCATTTATAGTAATGCAGATAGAATTTTATAGTAACTCTCTCTAGGCTAAAATCCAGAAAGAAGCCTCAACTCAAGTTTCATAACAAAGAGTTTTAACTTGTTCTCAAATTTGTTCCATTCTCATGGTTTTGGTCAGCTGTTCTTTCATTTTTGATAGTTTTCACAAAGAATGTATTTTTGGAAAGACATTAATAATGAATGAGAAAAAAACTTTTTATAAACTCTTAACAAGCATTTATGTAGGTGTTTTTGTATTTTTATTTTTAGTAGATTTATGTTTTTCTTTATATGATCATCTTTTATAACAGATGAAATTTTCATAGACGCATGTACAAAATGCTATTACCAAACTAGATTCCACAGTTGCTAATATTTTGAAAAGGTAACACTTTAAGATTAGCGAAATTATAAAACTGCTTACATATACTTTCTAGATAATTCTTTTACTCTCTTGCCATCATAAATTCACAAAATAATTAAAACAAATAAATAGCGAAGAGATGGTTTGTTACTGTAGAGATAGAATTTTAACAGTTAATTTTTCCCCTTTTTCTCCCTCAAGTTTTTTTTTTTTTCTCAAGTGAATATGTATATAAGTCCATATATATAGGAAAAGATGGGATAGGGAAAAAAGGGTGAACTATGTTTGGCTATTCATGAGAAAAAGACAATTGCATTCATAGTTTATATAGATATTATCTATAAACCTAAAAAACTTGTATAACTTAATTTTATGTTTAAGTCTAATTCAAAGAACTGCCTAACTTTACCAAAAAAATATGGAAACTTGGTAAAAGCAAACAAAATAATACTGTAATGTAATTTTAAAGCTAAACACTGAAGTTATCAATATTTATGTACAATGTGTGTCTTTCATTTAATCATAATCACAAATTTAGACCAGAAATGCATTGAAAGTCATTATTCACTTTAAAATGATTCTTTACAAAAATACAGAAAAAATTATTTAAACTTATTTTCTGTATTTATTTGGAGGTTAATGTCATAAGAAAAGATAAAGTTTAGCTAGAAGAAAGATAATGAGGATTCAACATGTCTATCTCCAAATATTTGAAGGATTCATGCATCAAACGGACCAGCCTAATTTCTATGGCTAAAAAATGTATAGAATTGCAAGAAATAGAGGGGATGGAGTGAGAGACTTTGGCTCAGATAAACAGAAGAAGTTTCCAACAACCAGAGCTGTTCAAAAATGGAGGGTAAGGTCACAGGAAATAACGAATCCCATCAATGGGATTCCGTATGTCTAAACTAAATGGTTCATATATGACTGAGAGAATGCTAGGCTATGAATTAGGGGGTGTGCTACCTCCAGAATATATCAGTGTACTTCAAACCTGCTGCTTCTCAAATACTATTCATTCATTTATCAAGAACCTAAAGATAGGCACTTTTCAATTGTTAAGGACAGATACCGAAATCACTTAAAGTAAATGTTAAATAATTCATGAAACTGTAATGGGAAATGCTGTTAAAATAAAATTAAAATTTACATGCAGACTCTCAGGAATAATACTGATATTTTAATTGACAAATAGTTTGGTTTTTTTTTTTCATTTTTGGGGGAACAAGGAAAGTTTTAATACATCATCCATTGTGATAAGTAGCTAGCCAATCAAGCAACCATTTTTGGAATCACCAATAAATATATAATGAGCATAAATTATGTGCCAGTTCTTTTGCTAAAAGTATGAGATACATTGGTGATCTTGATAAACATGGCCCCGGCCATCATGCAGCTCTTATTCTAATGAATAAGCTAGACCAATAGCATGTTAACAAATAAATTAATTTAAATGAGGGGTGGGAGTAAGTAGGATAGTCAAGAAAGGCCTTTCTGAAGAGCTGACATTTATCTTGAGACTTTAAGTTGGAGGTGTTAACTTTGGGAAAATAAGGGCAAAGAGTATTCCAGAGGAGCAAACATCAGCAAAATTCTTGGAGGCAGCAAAGTGCTGGCCAAATGGAAGACAGGAAAGAATGCCTTTATGGTTGAAGTTAGATAGAGGAGAATGACATCAGATATAAGTACAGAAGGAGGCAGTTACCAGACTCTGCATATATAGAGTTTGGATTTCACTTTAAATGCAATGGGAAACAATTAAATATTTTTAAGTCAGGAAGAAACATGATTTCATTTATTTTTTTTTAGAGGACTTCAAGGGCAGAGGAGTGAGGAATATATTGAAAGTGAAAAAGAGTAGAAGCATGAAGACAAGACAGAGAAAATGAATGGATTTCAGATATAATTTCAGACAGAATTGGATAGGATATGCCAGTGAATTTAAGAGCTGTATTTTAGGTAATGCTGAAACCATAAAACAATTTTGGAGCCCTGCTTAATAATAAGAGCAGCAACCTTTCTTCAGTGATAGCAGCCTAACTATCACTGTTAACACTATATGCCCATCAAATAAGAGTCAAGAAGACTCACAATATTTCCCCCAAATAAAAAGTAATACTGTTCTCACCCAAAACAAACAAACACAAAAACTATATATAATATATGAGTTGATGGATGATTAATTAATTAGATGGGAGGAATCTTTTCAATATGTATATGTATATCAAATCATCACACTGTGCAGTATAAACGTCTTATAATTTTGTCAATTATACCTTAGGAAAGCTGAAAAAAAATAATATGCTGCATTGATTGAATCCATACAGGTTTCAGTATTTTCCTTTTCCTTAATTTTTTTAAACCATTGTAGGTAATGGCTACCAAATTGTGTGACAAATCATTTAACAATAAGTTAAAAACAATAATACTCACGATCTACATCTGAATAGCAGTTTACCACAATGCTTTCTCATTTTTTTTTAGACATATCAAGTTGTGCAATAGATACTATCATCCCTGTTACAGATAAAGTAAGTAAGGGTGATAAAGTTTAAGGGACCTGTCTAAGGTTACAACAGCCCAGGTGCTTGAACCAAGGTCTTCTAACTCTACCATAAGCCCATCCCAATACATAACAGTCCTCTCAATGCAAATTCCATCTGTCATGCTTAAATATGAATTTGTGTAAAGTGGCTATATTCAAAATTCTAATACCAAGCTGGTAGGAAGTGCCACAAAAAAAAAGGGAACTTAGCTTCTTTACTCAAACCTTGGCCTTTCTGCTTAGCCTGCAAATTAGTGCTGATTGTGATAGAGGTTTCCATGGTGTAGGCACTAGTCTCTCATGAACGGGACTTAACACATCAACATCTAAAACTGAAAGCCATTAGACAACAGTAGCTTAGGTCACTGTTGTTATCATTAAGAATTTATGCAGCACTTTATATTTGGAAAGGGGTCAATGAAATGTAGACAGATCTGCGTGCTATTTAAATGGACAAATCTGTCCTGGTATCTCAGCAGCACACTCATTTCTTAATACAGTTTTTATTCTTTTTGACTTATAACAGAATATAGGATTTATAACATAGTGCACAGTTTAAAACATGAGAACCATTGCCCACACAAGCCAGGGAAAGCACTATGTTTTGTTTTGTGTTGTGTTTTTGAAGTTAATAGCTTTATCATTAACTATTCCAGGGCATTACTAATATTATAAGAGATCCAATTTATTCCTTGGTCCCCAGATATTAAGGGGAAGAAAACACTGAAATAATGAAATAAACACAGCAGGTTCAGTTCTTATTGAAACAATTTAGAATAGTTTGATGGCTGTATTCTTTTTTTTTTCCATTTTTTTAAATTAACATATAATGTATTATTTGCTCCAGGGTACATGTCTACGAATCACCAGTCTTACACATTTCATAGCATTTGCCATAGCACATACCCTCCCCAATGTCCATATCCCTACCCCCCCCACCTCCCAGACACCCTTAGTTTGTTTTATGAGTTTAGGAGTCTCTTATGGTTTGTCTCCTTCCCCATCCCATCTTGTTTCATTTCTCTTCCCCACCCCCCTATAGCCCCCTGCCCTGCCTCTCAAATTCATCATATCAGAGTGATCATGTGATAATTGTCTTTCCCTGACTGACTTATTTCGCTTAGCATAATACCCTCTAGTTCCCTCCATGTCGTTGCAAATGGCAAGATTTAGTTTCTCTTGATGGCTGCATAGTATTCCATTGTGTATATATACCACATCTTCTTTATCCATTCATCTGTTGATGGACATCTAGGTTCTTTCCATAGTTTGGCTACTGTGGACAATGCTGCTATAAACATTCGGGTGCATGTGACCCTTCGGATCACTACATTTGTATCTTGAGGGTAAATACCCAGTAATGTGATTGCTGGGTCATAGGGTAGCTCTATTTTCAACATTTTGAGGAACCTCCATACTGTTTTCCAGAGTGGTTGCACCAGCTTGCATTCCCACCAAAGTGTAGGAGGGTTCTCCTT
>CM052807.1:38822798-38844282 GCA_028533885.1 Nasua narica
CCCAGTAATGTGATTGCTGGGTCATAGGGTAGCTCTATTTTCAACATTTTGAGGAACCTCCATACTGTTTTCCAGAGTGGTTGCACCAGCTTGCATTCCCACCAAAGTGTAGGAGGGTTCTCCTTTCTCCGCATCCTTGCTAACATCTGTCGTTCCCTGACTTGCTAATTTTAGCCATTCTGACTGGCGTGAGGTGGTATCTCACTGTGGTTTTGATTTGTTTCTCTGATGCCGAGTGATGTTGAACATTTTTTCATGTGTCTGTTGGCCATTTTTCATGTGTCTGTTGGCCTCTTTACTGAAATGTCTGTTCATATCTTCTGCCCATTTCTTGATTGGATTATTTGTTCTTTAGGTGTTGAGTTTGAGAAGTTCTTTATAGATTTTGGATACTAACCCTTTATCTGATATGTCATTTGTGAATATCTTCTCCCATTCTGTCAGTTGTCTTTTGGTTTTGTTGACAGTTTCCTTTGCTGTGCAAAAGCTTTTGATCTCGATGAAGTCCCAATGGTTCATTTTTGCCCTTGCTTCCCTTGCCTTTGGTGATGTTTCTAGGAAGAAGCTGCTGCAGCTGAGGTCGAAGAGGTTGCTCCCTGTGTTCTCCTCCAGGATTTTGATGGAGTCCTATCTCACTTTGAGGTCTTTTATCCATTTTGAGTCTATTTTTGTGTGTGGTATAAGGAAATGGTCCAGTTTCATTCTTTTGCATGTGGCTGTCCAGTTTTCCCAAAACCATTTGTTTAAGAGGCTGTCTTTTTTCCATTGAATATTCTTTCCTGCTTTGTCGAAGATTAGTTGATGGTTGTATTCTTGAAGTCAAGGCACATGGGGTTTCAATTCATAAGTCTGCCCCATAATAATTCTGTGACTTTAGATAGATAACTTTTCTGTACCTTTGTTTTATCAACCTTTCTGGAGGAATTAAAGAAAACAATATGGACGTTGCTCATTACTTGTGGTCACCCAGCATGACCTGACTCTCCTTAACTGAAACTCTTCTTCCAGATAGTCTACTTTCTTTTCTATTCTTTCTTGTGACTTTGATGCAGTCACCTGATGTGCCAATCATCAAAGTCATCCTAGAAATTGATTCATTAGCTAGTGTTGTAACGAAATGAAGAGCCCCACAGAAGTGGTCACAGCAGGGCAGAGGTTGGCAGTGTTGGCAGCAAAATGTACTCTCTGATTCCCATTTTATCAGAAATGTACATGCGGGCATCTGGGATGCAGAAGGGGAGGAAGTAGCATCATTGCTGAACCAGTTCTGCTGCATGATTTGGGTTTTTTCTCCTGGTTCCTTTCCCATTTCAATGATACTTTGGGTTTTTAAATAACTTCTTAAATAAATTCCTATTCCATGTAACTCATCTTATGTTGCTCGTACCAAGGAACCATGACTTATAATAAAAATAATTAATTGGTCACCTGACAATATCTTAGGTAGGAGTTTTGGACTTTATGAAATACTTTCTTCTACACAATTTCCCTTTGCTAAGAGTAACACAAAGATTAGCAATTTACAGGTGAAGGAACTGGTGGTCAGAGAGCTTACATGATTTTTCCCAAGATTATATTTGGGAACCAGCAGATTTAATCTTTTAATTTTCCTGATGAAATATCTGATATTTCTCATTAAACCATGACTTTTCAGACATGGGATCCAGGCAGATTCTAGAATACTAATCTTGATTAAAAAAAATGAAGCTCTAAATCATAAGATGCTGCATATCAGACAATCCTATTTATGCAGAGCATCCAGCTGCCCTAAAATAATATACTCATTATGGTTATTACAACAAAGTTTTATATAAAGATTGTGTAAAGCAGATATCTTGACTAGTTTCTGTCAGTCTCCAATGTCCTATTCTACTTTATAAGATAAAAATATATGATTTTTCTGATTTTAAAAAAGCAGAAAAACAATATTAAAGTGTAAAAAATCCCATAATTAATCTAAAATATTCCAAATTAACTTGAAAATTCACTGATTCCTATGGCATACAAATATATAAATCTACATAAATATCTAAAAGTACTCAAACACATTTTCCTAAAAATCCTCAACATTTTAGTCAAGACATATTACACTACAAATACACTACTTATTTTAAGAATCTATGGATACTTAACTACCCACAAATAACTCACTTATGGAAAATCATACTGAATTGCTAGCAAAAGTCCAAATTGGTACAAACTTGGGTTATGACATAAACTCATAAGATAAACATGGGCAAAACCTGTAACTCAGAAATCCCCCTTCTATGCATCTACCTAGAGGAGCTCTTGCATCTGTCCAACCATTAGTCATAGCCAAGAATATTAATTGTGGCAACTGTTTATAACAAAATATTGGAAGTAAACCAACTGTCAGTTAGTGGGAGAAGAGATAAATTATGGAATGTTCCTACAATGGAATATAAAACATTAAAAAGAATAAACTATAGCTGCAAACAACACCATGGATGAATCTCAAATACATAATATTAAGCAGAAAAACAGCAAGTCAGAAAATAAATCATACTTTATGATTTCATTCATCATAGTTCAAAACCGGACAAATTCTAAATAATATTTTTTTAGGGTTACATACAAATGGAGTAAAACTCGAGAGGAAAGTAAGTCTTTGATTAACACAAAAATTCAAGGTAGTTTTTACCCCTGGAGAAATAAAAAAATGTGAAGAGTGCCTTTAAAAAATATTGGTGGTGAAATTTGATGAGTGATTATTTTATTATATTGTTTGTACCATAATAATTTAAACTCTCAATATGACATAATTCTAACTATAATAGCGTTTTACTATAAGCATACATGTTAATTACTTATTAATGATCTTAAGTGTTTATTAACACTTAAGGGCTCACTGGACCCAAATGGTTTATACCCCTGAAACAGCCTTTTACTAGTAAAGGGTATAGTACAGCAACAGCAGGAGAAGAATATAGGAGCAGGAGAATTAAATTGTCTGGAGACACCAATTCAGGCTTCTTTGTTCTCTTTCCACTGTTCAGGTTGGATGGTATATACTGTGTGCAGGTCTCCTCTACTACTGCTACCTCATATCTTACCACCAGATAGCCTAACTTCTTCTCCTTTTTTTTCTTAAATATTTTATATTTATTAGAGAGAGAGAGAGAGAACACATACATAAGCAGGGGTGAGGGGCAGAGGGAAAGGGAAAAGCAGACTCTCCCCCTGAACAGGGAACCCATCTCAGGGCTAGAACCGAGAACCCCCACATCATGACCCAAGCTGAGGGAAGACGCTTAACCAACTGAGCACCCAGGTGCCCACCCCCCCACCCCAGCCTCTTCTTGTAGTAGAGGTGTCTCATAGTGAACTGGTAGTATTCTGACTATGTGGTCTCCATTAACCATTGAAACCATATTTCTCCCCCACCACCCAGGCACCCCCATTGCCCTGCCATAGGCCAGGCTCTACCAAACCAGGTGCAAATCATAAATCCAATTATTATTACTAAGCAATGCAGACAGGCTAAAATAATTCATGGAAAAATATGAAACCTGTGGTCACAGAACATCATTTTTTCTTAATAGATTCCTTAGCAATGGTTATAAGTAGCTACAGTCTAAGTCAGTATCTGTAGTTATACGTCTGGGGCCAATCTAGACCAAGTGAGATTAACCCATGCTGTGCAGGGTGTATCAGGGCACATGTGCAACATCAGTATGGTAATATTAACCATATATCAAATATACATTTAAATTTATATGAGTAATTATTCCCTGGCCTATTTCTACACTTATCCAATTTTGATGATTAATCCACTTTACCCATATCTCTAAGCTTAGTCTAGTTGCAAATATGGGACCATCTCTATTCCTAAGCAAGAGAAATATAGGAACGATCTTCTTCAATCTGCCTCAAATCTGCCTTATCACCAATACCTTTTTAACAATTCTTGTTTTATTTTAACAGTGACTACAATGAGTAATACCACTTACTAAGCAGTGTCTGTATGTACTCAGTACTAAGCACTGAGCTAAGCACAAAATATTTATTATCTCATTCAATACACATAACATGAAGTAATGAGGAAAATAAGACTCAGAACATTTAAATAACTTTCTAGGTTGTATAACAAATGTATTAGGAATGCTTTCAACTACAAGTATAAAAAACTTGATCATAATACATTAAACAAATTGAGGCTAATTTTTCTCTCATAATAAGAAGTAAATAGACGTGGCCTGTTGTGCAATGATGTCTGTACCAGAACCTCCATGAGGCTTTTGGCCTTTAGAGTTGCAAGAAAGCTGCTAGAGTGATACCCATTATGTTTGCATTTGACACAGGAAGAAGGGAAAAATGGGTAACATAAGCCAAAAGAAAAAAAAAACTCCTTTTCATCAGAAAAGCAAAATTTTCAACAGAAGCCCCCAACAAATTCTAATTATATCTCATGTGGAGAAACAGTATTACATGGGCACAGTTAACTCATAAAGACTTGGAAAGGCAAGAAAGAAAGGCTTAGAGTTTGGGTACTGGTTAGGCTAACAAGAGTATCTACCTAGCAAGTAAAGGGCAGGGCCTGAAATCAAAGATACCACATTAAGCAGACTCTCCTCTCATTCTCTTCTAACTAAACTGATATTCTCACTCAGTAACCAGGTCTTGGTTTTTATCTTTTTATCTTTCTTTATTTTTATCTTGCATGAGTCCTTACCTTGATTATCTACCAGGAACACCAATTTCTCTGAGAACACCATTCTATAATCCTTCTTTTATTTGCTCCCTAAAGCAGATTATGCACTTTTCTGGTCTTCTGTAGTTTATTCTTTGTATTGCTTACCAGCAAACTCTAGCCTAGTCTATCTTTCCACTTAATCTGGATATGGCTATGCACTCATCTCATTAGTCTACTTACTGCTCTCTGAATATAAACTTAGCTATTCCTCTTTATATTATTCCATTCAATATGCCTGGAATGACTTTTCTTCTCCATCTGCAAATGTCCACACATTATTCCAACCACAATACATTCTCATTATTGAAATTGTCTCAGAACACCGCAGCTTACACAGATCTCTACCTTTCCTGAAGTAAAGTAGAATTTACTGCCAATTCATTTGAAAATAATCTCTTGTTCTACAAAATCTGTTGATTTATTTGTTATTTATTAAAGATGTTGTGATTTAAATTTGTTTTGAAATATCTAAAATATTCAGAAAAATACAAACCGTAAAAAAAGCCACTCATTCTCTAAGCCCCAAGCATTAACTCTTTATACTTCTGTCATGTTTGCTTTTATTATTCTTTTCACATACATATTCTCTAAAACTTAATATTGGTGTATGCATATATATAATTAAGAATAAATGTATGTATATTATAATTTAAATATTAATAAAACATTTAAAAATCCACCTTTGTCAACACTTCCATCCCATTCCATGTCCTCTATCTATTCCAAGAGCTAATCCTTTCACAATTTCTACACAATTTTTCTTTTTAAATTTTCATTCAAATATCCATCTTGTATCCATGCACATAAGTGTGTGTATACATATTTTCATATTATTAAATATAAATTAAATATGTATATATATATATGAAAAGACAAAAACTATATGAACCTCTCAAAAGATGCTGAGAAACAGATACATAAAACATGAAAATTACACTACTGGACTCATGAATTATTTCAACTTTTCTCTGTCAGAAAGGTTATAGGAAATAATGTACTTACACACATATACCTACACACATATATATGTATAATAGTGAAATAAAGTCTATTCCTATCAGTTGCTGTGTAGTGTAACACATTGTATAGATAGATATACCACTATTTATTCATTCATCTCCCATTGATGGATAAGTAAGTTTCCAGTTTCTCACCATTGTAGACAACACTTGACTAATTTTATAATACAGCCAATGTGTACTTCTACAAAATTTTCTTTAAAGTATATGAAAAGCAGAATTGCTGAATATCAGGAAATAAGCATTTTTACTCACTAGATTATAATCTTTTTGCTCTGTGTAGCATCTGTTTACTTCATTGGTATACGAGTGTGTGAAAGTGCATTTTTTCTATATCCTTGCCAATCCTAAATAACTTTGAATTTTATCAACTTTTCAGTCTGATGAGTGAAATATCATGTCATTACATTAGTTAGAACACTCCTGATTGTCAGGGTTGTCAACTATTTTTTAAAAAACAGTTGAAATAAAATACACAAAACTTAAAATAATAATATAAAATTGCAAACATACCTAGTACCAAAAATTGTGTTATAATTGCTTTAAGAATTTTATGGTTTAAAAGAAATAAAATATGAGGGGCACCTAGATGGCATAGTTGGTTAAGCATTGGACTCTTGATTTCAGCTCAGGTCCTGATCTCAGGGTCCTGAGAACAAGCCCCTACTTGGGCTCCATGCTCTGTACAGAGTCTGCTTAAGACTTTCATTATCCCTACCCTCCTCCTCATGCCTCTTTCTCTCTCTCAAATAAATAAATAGATATTTTAAAAAATAAAAGAAATAAAATAGTAATGTTAATTTGAACTATGTAGAAGTGAAATTTTAGTATCTAGATATGTTTTATTGTAAGCCATATTTTCTTTGTGATAGCTAATTTTATTTAATTTTGTTCATTGCACATGACTTGATAATTAAAGCTTAGTGAAAATTGGTTAAGATATTCTTTGTGACTTTTATGATACTCAACCTTTTCTAATGTTCCATGAATGCTTGGGGAAAAAAAAAAAAACACTTTCTTTTTGTTGCTCACAGGAATCTATTTAAACTTATTACATAAAATTACAGTCCAAATACTCTATACTGTAGACAATTTATCATCTATTTCATCTAAAACTTTTATATTGAACTTTGGTACTATGGCAAAATGTTCTTGTAATTTTACCTTCTTGTTTTGTTTTCTGTATTTCAAAGATGCATTATTAGGTGCCTACAAGTTTACTATTGAAATAACTTCCTTATAAATTTTCTTTTACCTTTATGTTTTTTATCATTTATTTGCTAAAATTATATTTTGAAAGATGTTAATAACTTTAGTATTTTCCTCATGTATATTTCATATTTTATATTCATTATTCCTGTGTCTTTATTTTTTTTAATTTTTATTTAGATTCAATTAGCCAACATATAGTATTCATTAGTTTTGGATCTAATGTTCAATAATTCATCCATTGCATATAACACCCAGTGCTCATCACATCCCATGCCCTCCTTAATCTCCATCACCCAATTACCCCATCCCCTCACCCACCTCCCCTCCAGCAACCCTCAGTTTGTTTCCTACAGTTAAGAGTCTCTCATGGTTTTTCTCTCTCTGATGACTTCCCCTTCAGTTTTCTTTTCCTTACCCTAAGATCCTTTGTGCTGTTTCTTATATTCCACATACAAGTGAAACCGTATGATAATTGTCTTCCTCTGATTGACTTATTTCACTCAGCATAATACCCTTCAGTTCCATCCATGTCAATGTAAATAGTAAGTATTCGTTCTTTCTGATGACTAATATTTCATTGTATATAATATATACCACATCTTCTTTATCCATCCATCTGTCAATGGACATCTCGGCTCTTTTTTTTTTTTTAAGATTTTATTTATTTATTTGACAGAGAGAGAGAGAGAGAGATCACAAGTAGGCAGAGAGGCAGGCAGAGAGAGAAGGGGGAAGCAGGCTCCCTGCTGAGCAGAGAGCACGATGTGGGGCTTGATCCCAGGACCCTGAGATCATGACCTGAGCCAAAGACAGAGGCTTTAACCCACTGAGCCACCCAGGCGCCCCACATCTCAGCTCTCTCCACAGTTTGGCTGTTGTGGACATTGCTGCTATGAACACCGGGGTGCAGGTGCCCCTTTGGATCACTATAGTTGTATCTTTGGTTCCAAAACCAGATCCCGGCACAAAAGGAGAATTACAGACCAATTTCCCTGATGAACACAGATGCCAAAATACCGAGATACTAGCCAATAGGATCCAACAGTACATTAAGAGGACTGCTTACCACGACCATGTGGGATTTATTAGTGGGCTGCAGAAGGGGTCAACATTGGCAACTCAATCAACATGACACATCACATTAATAAAAGAAAGGATAAGAACCATATGATCCTTTCAATTGATGCAGAAAAAGCATTTGGCAAAGTATAACATCCACATTGATAAAGAAAAGACGAGAACTATATGGACCTCTCAATAGATGCAGAAAAAGCATTTGACAAAATATAGCATCCTTTCTAATTAAAACTTTCCACAGTGTAGGGATAGAGGCAATATAACTCAATATCATAAAAGCCACCTATAAAAAGCCCACAGCAAATGTCCTTCTCAATGGGGAAAAACCGAGAGCTTTTCCTCTAAGATTAGGAACACAACAGGGATACCCATTCTTACTACTGTTCAACATAGTACTAGAAGTCCTAGCCTCAGCAATCAGACAACAAAAAGAGATAAAATGCATCCAAACTCACAGAGGATAAATCGATCTCTCACTCTTTGAGGATGACATGATGCTCATGTGGAAAACCCAAACAACTCCACCCCAAAATTGCTAGAACTCATACAGGAATTCAGCAATGTGGCAGGATATAAAATCAATGCATAGAAATATACACGAACAAATGAGACAGAAGAAATGAAAGAACACTCCATGTTCATGGATTGGAAGAACAAATAGTATTAAAATGTCTATGCAACCCAGAGCAATCTACACATTCAATGTGCCCTTATGTTTTAAATGTTTTTTGTAAGCACATATAAAATTTAGTTTTAATTTTAAAATCAGCTTATATGGTCCAGACTTTAATAGATGAGTTTAATTCATTTGTAATTATTATAATTGCTGATATATCAAAGTCTACCTTACTTTTGTTTTCTGTTTACTGATTTTTTTTTGTCTTCTGTTGATTTGGTATTATTTATCCCCTCCTTCTCTTTTATCCCTCTACTCCATATTATATCAGAAGCTATAAATTTCATTTCCGACTATATTAAGAAGCTATAAATTTCATTTCTGTCTATATAAGTTACCCTAACTTTTTAGCATGTATATTTACCATATATTTTCAAAGTTTAAACATAGCTACTTTCTACCAAAAAGGGGGAAAAAAAAAACACCTAATTCCTTGGGGTGGGGCGCCTGGGTGGCTCAGTGGGTTAAAGCCTCTGCCTTCGGCTCAGGTCATGATCTCAGGGTCCTGGGATAGAGCCCCCGCATCAGGCTCTCTGCTTAGCAGGGAGCCTGCTTCCCCCTCTCTCTCTGCCTGCTTGTGATCTCTCTGTCAAATAAATAAATAAAATCTTTGAAAAAAACTCATTCCTCTCAAATTATTATTGATTATTGTACTGAGAATGCTTGTCTGTCTGTCCTCCTCTCTTCCTTGAATTCTACTCCTATTTCATTGTTATTGTAAAACATAAAACTCACTGCCTCTGGTTAACACTGCTCCTCCTGTGGGCTCTGCATCTCCATCCATAGAAGAAAAATGAGATGCCATAGCTTTGCATCTCAGGCAATTCTCTCATTACCTTTCCTTTTCTCATGGTCCGTAGCCTCACTAGCCGAGCTACCCTGTAGTCTATCAGTAATAATCACGTCCTTTATTTCTGCTTACTTCAGTTCCCAAAGGACAGCTGCCATCTCTCATCACCTAAAATCCCATCCTTACAAGGTTCCATGCACCCTTATGATGACTCCATCTCCTACTTTATCCCAACTCCCAAGAAACATCCATTGTTTCTGAAATTGGGATTTCAATCTCCATTAGTCTTAGTATTTTCTCTGAGCATTCCCTTCACCTTCCTGTTTTACTTGAAACCTGATAGTTCTCTAACCACACTGGTTTCCTTGCAGTTCTCTCAGGTGCTATGTTTTTTCTCCTATAGCTTTCAAGGTACCAGCTCTGGAAGTGTGGGTGGTCTTTCTCATTGTTCCAGACAACTTCCAGACAATTTTCTCTCCATATTCCATTTACAAATAAAAATTGAAAAAAATATTTTAATACTCATGTAAATATCTTTACAGGCTTTATTCTTTCTTTTTGTAATTATCTAGAGACTCAATATTTCCCTTCATTTATTTAGTTTCATGATAGCTCCCATATTTTTCATGTCAATATTCTTCATAACGTTAATAAACACATGAAAAGTTCTTCAAATATGGCCTCTGAGTTTCTTAACCTCCTCTACTCAGATAATCTTGATCTAGCTCTACCTCAGTTTTATACTCCCAGAGTTAAGATGATAAATTCTTCTATTATCAGCAACTGAAACTTCTCCATAATCTCAATGGCAATAATTATTCTCTGACAATCTCTGGTTTTTCCAGCTTGCTCTCTAGAAGCCAAATGCAACAACTTATTTTTATTGGTAGGAACTGGAACCCTTTTCTCTAATAAATTTTCACTGTACCCTACCATCTTCATGTGCATTGTTTTTAGTCCATGATCCATTATTACAACCACTTTATGCTTAATTCCTGGTAATCTGATCAAGTCTCATAACTTTGATACTATCTATATACTGATGACTTCCAAAAGTATATCTCCAACCCAAAGATCATGAGCTCCAGATTTGTTTTTCCAACTATTTCCTGGTCAATTCCCATCTGGGTTTCAGAGAGGTTAACATGTCCCTATCTGAATTTCTAATTGACTTTTTCATATCTGATTCCCTTTAATTTTCTCTAGCTCAGTGGATGGCAATCTTCACCTTCAGTTGCTCAGATCAAAATTATGAAATCATCTGACACACTTTTCTCTCCCAAACCACAATAAACTTATAGCAAAACCTGCTGACTCTGATTGCAAAGTACATATGCAGTCCTATCTCGTAACTATCACTGTTGTCTCCATAATCAGTGCTATCAGTCTTATTACAATCCTGATTCTACCTCAGGAATCAGCAAACTACTGCCTATAAGCCGAATTATTTGTTCATATCATTTGCACATGAGTTATTTATCTTTTACTCATTAATGGGTAGACAATAGTCAAATGTTCTGGTTACTAATATTTTACCAATAATTTTTTTACTATATATTTTACAACTATTATCTCTTAAACTTCAGCTTGCTTTTTAACACTGTCTATGGTGTTACTGGTATGTAATTCTTCACATTAAAAAAAATTACCAGCTAACTAAATTTTAAGTTCCCTGGGGGTATGGGTCTTACCTCATACAACTTTAATATCCTACTTTGCCTAACATTTCATAAGTGATCAATCAACATTTGTGGATTGATTGACTTAAAATATTGCATTTCACTTGAGATTCAACACACAGCACACAGGTAACAAAGAAATAAGATTCAGCAGTCTACACTAGCACTGACCTGTACTCTATCAGCAGTCAGAAATGAGCTTTGGAGGATAAGCCGGTTTCTCATGTTCCACTGTGTTAGAACTCAGGTACACAGGGCAAGAAGTAGGAAGCAGCGTATAAATGCACAGAGGATTCCAGACAGAATCTTAAAGTAGTAAATGCACTTTCAAAAATGAAAAGGTTTACTTCAAGGTCCTGGTTCCTTACACTGTTAGAAATATTATTCAGGAAAAGTCTTTTAAAGAAGCTCTGTTCATATAGTACACAATTTCATACACACAGGACAGTCAGGCTACTAGGGACTAGTTTTGTATTCTATAATTCATTTGCCACCTTCAACTGTTAGCTTATATGTATGTTTATGTAAGACTATATTTTACATTTATTACCAGATTAAATAATATATATGCAGCACCAAGAGAAAGTATTCCTACTGCCCTTGCAACAATATAATTCACTCCAAATTTAAAGAATAGGAGAGATGCCTGCTTAGCCAATGCATTTATTTCTGTCTGTCTCTCTCCCTCTCTCAAAAGAAATAACTACCTTGGAAGTTCACTAAGTTCATACGTCTGTAAATGAGTTCTACGGATATAAGGAGAATCAGGAGGGATAACATCCCAGCAAAATAAATCTGAGGGAAGAAGAGAGGGAAAGGTGTACAATGCTCCAAAAACTATATATGTATTAACATGAGATTCACATTTGATTTTTTTTCAATTTATTCCATCAGAAAGGATGAATACCCAACTTTTGCATCAACATGGACAGGATTGGAAGAGATTATGCTGAGTGAAATAAGTCAAGCACACTTGTTTTTTATGAATAAGCTTTGATTCACTATTACATCTGTGTAGTCTAGTTAGAAAAATTAAAAATGGTTTCTGAGTATCATTAAGTCCAGTGGAAAACTATCATTTTACACAAAAAGAGAAAATATAAGAGATTACTCCGGGAGTGGAACACACACAAAAAGACAGAAATTGGCATTAGGAAGAGAAGTACTTGAAGAGAGAGACTGAGAAGGAGGAACAGAGGTACACAGAGGAGTTAGAGATAGCTGGTTCTGAAATGAAAACTAGGAGAAAGTAATAGACTGATACCAATTGATCTATATACTCAGGGTATTACTGCGAGTTATTTACTGCACTGTGAAATATAAGCTGTTACTAAACATGTCTGATTATAAGAATTATCTGTAAAGCTTTCATAAAACAGTGATTCCTCATATCTATCACTCTACCTCTGAACTTCACTTTTTGCTTCAGGATGGCACTTAGACATCTTTTTTACATGTACATATGTATGTATGTATATATTTTAAAATTTGCTTGTTTATCCATATATGTGTGTATGCACATTTATATCAAATGTTAAATATGTATATGTATTTTTGAATTTGTCTATTTATATATATATTAAATGTGTGTGTATATATACAATGTTTAATATATACATATACACACACACACACATTAAATAATGTTAGGTGTGTCTGTGTGTGCATGTATGTATGTATATTCAGGAGATGAACCTGATTTCCAAACAGTAACTCATACTCATTTTGTTGGGTCATGAAAGAATGAGTGGAGAGCGGAGAGGGATCTCTGTCCTTCTATCTACCTCTGAGCTTTCCCTTCATAAGAAAAAAAAAACAAACCTGGTTATGTTAAATGAGGTTTCAGATGTGATAATAAAATATGCAATTCATGGAAGAAGCCCTTCCTCCTGCCAGGGTGATAAAAAAAGATACATATAGCCCTCTATCAGGTGGATACAACAATTTGCTGCTTTCTCTCTTCCCTTTACTGAGATTACTTTGAATCCTTCAGTCATTTGTTTCTTATAACCAACTTGTGGTGATGTTGGGATTTACTCAATGAAATGTTCCTAATAATTTCTCACAAAGTAGTTAACTTATAGTTTTCTCAAGTTTCAGTTGTGACTCCATCCATAAAATAGGGAAAATAATGCTTACTTACCTTGTAGTTTAGAAAGAGCACAGAGAAATAATATATATGTATGATTTCACTTATAAACTAGCATAAAATATTATTTATATAGTTAGATAAAGGTAAATTGTGCTTGATTGCCAAGATAGATTTCTAACATTGCCTGATACTTTTTGATTATCCTTATAAAACAAAACACAGTGGTATATGGTTTCTGGTCCAACCCACATTTCCAGACTCCTAACAAGGGCTTAGAATTTCAATTAATCATTTTTTCACATTTTTCTGTTTTTTCCCACCTGCTTACAAAGACAAAACCAGTTCAATCTATATTGTTGAAAATTAGTCTGTGAAATGCATCATCAGTCAGTAGATTAATATTATCTTATAGTTAGAGACTTCAGTTTACTGATCCATCGTGAAAGAGAAAAAAAAAGAAACTATATTTGTTGAACATAATTTCAAAAGATTCAACAAAGATACGTCACTTATTTTAAAGTTATATAATCTTGGAATCGTTATTTAACCTTGTTAGGCCTTATTTTATTCACTTTTAAAACAATTACAATGATTATTCCTACTACATTTAATTGTTATAAAGATTAAATGTCACTTTACATTGAACAAATAATATAATCCCTGGCACCTGTTAAGTATTATGCAAAAGTTAACTGTGTTGATTAACCATACACTCAAAAAGGATAGAATTTATACCCTAATAAAACTTTGAGTCTCCTAATTTCTCCCACAATTCCTGTTTTGTTAATTTATACATATAAAATTTATTTTAAAATATTCATTTTAATTACTACAAAAATAACAGAAAGGTGAGAGGTTTTTCTGAAGGCCATTTTCCTTATTATAAAGTGCAGTATTGCAATATATTATATCTGTTATAAATAAATTTTATCAGTAAAATATATTAAAACAAAAATATAAAAATGTGTTAACTATTTTTTTACTGATTTCTCCAATAAAATGATGATGCTTATTAGAGGGTTTAGGAACAACATTAACATGGCATTAAAAGAAATAAATTTTTACACCCAAATGTAAAAATGAAACATCAATTTTTTTTTTGTATCTCAACTTAAGTTTTAATTACTAAACAAAACCCCAAAATCCAGTTTTCATTTTGGCAGACATGTAGGTCTTAGCTGTTACTCAGAAAAATGTGTGGTAATTGCTATAATACCTGAATTTGGCCAAGTTGTAGGACATAAAACCAATATAAAGAAATCTGTTGTATTTCAATATGCCAGTAATGAAGCAGCAGAAAAAGATATCGAGGAATCAATCCCATGTATAATTGCACCAAAAACCATAAGATATCTAGGAATAAACCCAACCAAAGAAGTAAAAGATCTATACTCTAAAAACTATAGAAAACTATAAAACAATAGAAGACACAAAGAAATGGAAAAATATTTCATGCTCATGGATTGAAAAAACAAACATTGTTAAAATGTCTATCTTACCAAAGCAACCTATGCATTTAATGCAATTGCTATCAAAATACCATGAGCATTTTTCATTGAGCAAGAACAAACAATCCTAAAATTTATATGGAACCACCAAAGACCCTGAATAGTCAAAACAATCTGGAAAAAGAAAGAAAAGCTGGAGGCATCATGATTACAGACTTCAAGGTATATTACAAAGCTGTAGTCATCAAGACAGTACAGTACTGGCGCAAAAACAGACATATAAATAAAAGGTACAGGGGTGCTTGGGTGGCTCAGTCGTTAAGTGTCTGCCTTTGGCTCAGGTCATGATCCCAGGGTACAGGGATTGAGCCCTGCATCGGGCTCCCTGCTCCATGGGAAGCCTGCTTCTCCCTCTCTCCCTCCTCCTGCTTGTGTACCCTCTCTCACTGTGTCTCTCTCTGTCAAATAAATAAGTAAAATCTTTAAATAAATACATACATACATACATACATAAAAGGAACAGATTAGAAAACCCCAAAATAGACCCACAACTATAAGGCCAACTAATCTTCAAAAAAGAAGAAAGAATATCCAAGCAAAAAAAGATGGTCTCTTCAAATGGTGGTAGGAAAACCGGACAACTTGCAAAAGAATGAAACTGGACCGCTTTCTTAAACCATACATAAAAATAAATACAAAATAAATGAAAGACCTAAATGCGAGACAGGAAACCATTAAAATCCTGGAGAACGCAGGCAGCAACCTCTTTGACCTGGGCCATAGTAACTTTTTACTAGACATGTCACTGGAAGCAAGGGAAACAAAAGTAAAAATGAACTATTGGTACTTTTAGCAACATAAAAAGTTTCTGCACAGTGAAGGAAACAATCAACAAAACTAAAAGGCAACCTATGAGTGGGAGAAGATATTTGCAAATAACATATCTGATAAAGGGTTAGTATCCAAAATATACAAAGAATTTATAAAACTGAATACCCAAAAAACAAACCAATTAAGAAATGGGCAAAGGACGTGAATAGACATTTCTCCAAAGAAGACATCCAGATGGCTAACAGACACATGAAAAGATGCTCAACATCTGTCATCAGGGAAATACAAATCAAAAACATGATGAGATACTGCCTCACACCTGTCAGAATGGCTTAACAATACAGTAAATAACAGGTGTTGGTGCGGACTCAGAGAAAGGGGAACCCTCTTACACATTTGGTAGGAATGCAAACTAGTGCAGTCACTCTGGAGAGCTGCATGCAGGTTCCTCAAAAAGTTAAAAACAGAACTACCCTATGATCCAGCAATTATACTACTAGGCATTTACCCAAAGGATACAAAAATAAAGATTTGAAGGGGTACATGCACCCTGATGTTTATAGCAGCATTATTAACAATAGCCAAACTATGGAAAAAGCCTAAATGTCCACTGACTCACTGACTGACGAATGGACAATGAAGAAGTGATATATATAATATTACTCAGCCATTAAAAGAAAAGAAATATTGCCATTTGCAATGAAGTAGATGGAGCTAGAGTGTATTATGCTAACCAAAATAAGTCAGTCAGAGGAAGACAAAAACCATACAATTTCACTCATATGTAGAATTTAGAAAACAAAATAGATGAACATATGGAAAGGGAAAAAGAGAGCTTTTTCTTTTATCAACCATATATTATTGCCATGTTGCCTGTCTAGTAATTGTTGAGGGGGAAGCAAACCATAAGAGACTCAATGATAGAAAACAAACTAAGGGTTGATGGATGGATATGAGTGGGGGATGGACTAAATGGGTGATCGGTCTTAAGGAGACCACTTGTTATTTGAACACTAGGTGTGGTAAGTAAGTGATGAATCACTGAATTCTACTCCTAAACCAGTATTACACTATGTTAACTAACCAGAATTTAAATAAAAATTTGGAAAAAAAATTACTATCCTTTGAGGTAGGGGAAAAAAAAAGAAAGAAAGAAAATGTATGGTGATGCAATTCCATGGATTCATGACAAATGTTGCATAGACATACTACCTATGACAGAATTAGACAAATAGAAAAATTAATAGAGAACTTAAATTAGTCTAATACAACTGTAGTGTGTGCAGAAAGATCAATCTCCTGGAGTGAAAACACATCACTAACCTTATTATAAATTTACCAAAGTTTAGAAATTCTAATTGATGGTGAATTTCCATAAATACACAAATATCTAGACTTAGTTTTATATAATCTTTGCAAAACTTCACTTACTTTTTTTATTTTTTCTGTATAACTCATCTCTTAAAAAAAAGATATTTTGACAGACCATATTTCATAGAATATGGCATACAAAATGACACTAAAAAACATTAGACTTTCCATTATTTCCACTATAAAAAATTAAAAATGTTGCCTAACACTTAAACCAAGAAAAGGATTTTAATTTCCAGAAAAGTTAAATAATAGTAGTAGATTAATGCTCAGGCTTCAACAACTAGAAGAGGTTGGATACAATTTTCAACATATTTTTAAAGATACCTAAAAGCTTTCAAAACAATGAAGAATTAATGAACTCAAACATTATAGATAGCAGGGATTTTTTGAAGTAAGATGACAATCTCCTGCCATTTTGATGTTTGGAGGTTTTGTTTGTTCTGTTTCGTTTTTGCTTATTTGCCAATTCTGTGCATGAACTAAAGATCAGGCTTATTTTTTTTTTAGAAAGAATCTGTTGGGTGAAAAAATAACCAGCAGAACTTTACCCCCTATTATGTGCTGGTGGGCAAACTGCAAACTTACAAGAATACAAATGCAAAGGATGGTTTTCCTGCTAGTTATTTTCCAAATGTGGGCCTCTATCAGAGGCTAGAGTGCCAGGACAAAAGCATCTAGAAGACAAAGGAAATTATCCTGTACTGTTGCAAAGGATACAAAGCAAAGAAATGTGTCAAATCCATCACCAGTATCATTTTTCAAACAATTGACATGTTTTTAAGTACATGTGGCAGGATCTTGGGGAATGGGCTGAAACATCTAGAGGGCAAAGTCTGAAATATAGTATTTCAGGGCTGAGAAAATGAAAAGCCAATATGCAATCAGAGGACCTGTTGAATTATGTCCTAAGACAGGGGCTGAGCAAAGGGAAACTGAATCATAATTCAGCTAAGTCCCTATCAAGTTTAAATTCTAATTGGATTAGAATGATCAATCCCTTATCAGCTGCCTAAAAAGAGAGGAAAATCTTTTTTGTGCGTGAAAAATAACTTCTTGACACATTATTCATCAAAATCTCAACAATTACTAGACAGGCAACATGGCAATAATATATGGCTGATAATTAACAGAAACAGTAGGTAATAGATGGATATCTGCAGTTTTCCCACATATTGGACTTAACAGAAAATAACTATAATTAATATGTCAAAGAAAAAATTTTAAATGGATAAATGGAGGAAAAGATGGAGAACATCTCCAAAGGTGATGGAGAAATATCTGAAGACAGAATGACTGGGCATTTTCTAAAACTCCTAAAAGAAATCAATCTACATAATCTCAGAAAAACAAAACATGAAAAACATACAGACAGGAAAGAAAGAAAAGAAGGGAAAGGAAGGGAAGAAAGAGAAAGTAAACAAAGTCACATAAGTATATCATAGCAAAACTGCTTAAAAAATAAAAGAAAATCAAAACAAGAAATATAAGATAGCCCATAGAAATGGGGGGGGGGTATTAGAAGTATCAACCTCAAAGGTACAGTGAGTTCTGGTGAAGTGAAGAAAATCAGAAGACATAATGAAATGATCTCCTAAAAATACCAGAGTTAGGGGAGGAGAGGAGTCTGAATTCTACAGCCATATAACCATGAACAGTAAAATTCTGTACTAATGTGCAATATTTTTAAAAATAGGATAAAACTTAAATTATTTTTAGGCAAGGATTGAGATACATTTTTAGCCATAACCATGAATGCATAAATAGATAGGTACATGACAGATAGAGGGATAGACAGACAAAAGCAGAGAAGTTTTTTTTCCCTAAGGGAAATGAGAAAATTAAAAGAAGACTAACACCAGAAATGGTAACAATGTGAGCATGTTACAAATGGTAAAATGTTATTAATTAAACATAAATTAATACTTATCATACAATGCAGTTATTGCAATTGCAATGTCTTCTGGAATTTTGCTTATGAATAGAACTAAAATTAATGACAATAACATAATACTGGGCAGTTTAAGGTTAAAAGAAGTTTCAGGGATTTAGGATTCTATCAGCATCAAGAAAATGGTAAAATAATAATTTGCGTTAGACCATAATTTGATAAGAATGCATGCTGTAATCTCTAGGGTAACCACTCAAAGAAAATTAATTATCAATGTACAAACAGAAGGGGAAATAATGGGATAATATAAGTACCTGCTTAATTTTTATTTTATTTTTTTACTTTATTTTTTTAAAGATTTTATTTATTTATTTGACAGAGGGACACAGCAAGAGAGGGAACACAAGCAGGGGGAGTGGGAGAGGGAGAACCAGGCCTCCTGCCGAGCGGGGAGCCCAGTTTGGGGCTTAATCTTAGGACCCTGGAATCATGACCTGAGTTGAAAGCAGACAATGACTGAGCCACCCGGGCGCCCCCCTCCCCACTTAATTTTTAAAAGGGAAAAGGGAAAGAACAGAAATAAATGTAGTACTAGAATACAATTATGTCCTTTTATATAAGTATATAATATATATTCCTAAATAAGTCAGTATTGCACTAAATAAGTAGACTACACACTCCACAAAAAAGCCCAAGGATATTAGCACACTACAACAGAAAAGACCCCAAAAATGTATGCTCCTTAGAAGAGATATATCCTAAAATAAGGACACAGGCTAAAAAAAAAAATGATGGGAAAAGATATACAAAGAAAAACTAAGCATACTAAAGCTGATATGTCTATACTGTTACCAAGCAAGATGTCTTTAAAGCAAGATGATTTGATGCAGATAGACATTACACATGATAAAAGAGGTCAATCGACAGGAAAATGTAGCAATTACAAATTTATATGCATGTTAACATAATTTCCAATATGAAACAAGGATTGATAGAACTAAAAGGATAATTAGACAAATTTCAATCAAACTGAAAGACTTGAACACACTGTTTCAATAACTGTAAGATATAAATAATCTGATAACAGAATTAACAAACTTTACCTAATTGAGATTTATAGAAAGCTGCCACCAACACAGACTTTATAATATCTTCAAAAGGCACATGAAGCATATCTTGATCTAAAAAACACACTTTGTTCTCTCCCCAAATTGGATACCCGCTAGTAATCCATAAGAAAAAGCTAACTAGACAAATTCAACAGTATCGAAAATAAACAGTATACTTTAAAATGATCAATATGTAATAGAAGAAATGAAAACAAAAATTTGATAATATTTTGAAAGGAAATAAAATAAATATATTGCAGATTAAAACTTGTGGGATAAGAGATTAAAAAAAAAGTGCTTGATTGTATTATTTGTTCTTTAGGTGTTGAGTTTGGTAAATTCTTTATAGATTTAGGATACTAGCCCTTTACCTGACAAGTCATTTGCAAATATCTTCTCCCATTCTGTTGGTTGCCTTTTGGTTTTGTTGACTGTTTCCTTTGCTGTACAAGTTTTTGATCTTGATGAAGTCCCAATAGTTCATTTTTGCCCTTGCTTCCCTTGCTTTTGGTGATGTTTCTAGGAAGAAGTTGTTGCGGCTGCAATCAAAGAGGTTGCTGCCTGTGTTCTCCTCAAGGATTTTGATGGATTCCTGTCTCGCATTGAGGTCTTTCATCCATTTTGAGTCTATTTTTGTGTGTGGTGTAAGGAAATGGTCCAGTTTCATTTTTCTGCATGTGGCTGTCCAGTTTTCCCAACATCATTTGTTGAATGTTAATAAAAAAAAAGTGCTTGGTGGGGATTTATACATTAAACAGGCATTAGAAAAAAGGAAAGCTAAAAATCAAGAATTTAAGCCTCTATCTCAAGAACTCAGAAAAGAATAACTTCAAATTAAAACTAAGGAATGGAGGTACTTGGGTGGCTTGGTCATTAAGTGGCTGGTTTGGCTCAGCTCAGGTCATGACCCCAGAGTCCTGGGATCCAGCCCCATATCCCACTCCCTGCTCAGTGGGGAGCCTTCTCCTCCCTCTCCAGGTACTCTCTGTCCTTTGTTCCCTCTCCTCCTATATCTCCTTGTCATAAATAAGTCTTAAGAAGAAAATTAAGGAATGTATAAGAAAAAAATGATAGAAGTAACAAAGTGGAGAACATACAGTACATAAAATTAAAATGTAAAGTTAGTTATTTGAATGCTAAAAAATTGATAACTCAGAAATACTGACCAAGAGGCAAGAAGGAAAACAATTATAACTCTCAGAAATTAAAAAAGGGGGAAATCAATACAAATCCTAGAGACATGAAAAAAACAATAAGATATTATGAAAAATGTTATATCAATAAGCTCAACAATTACACAAGTTTTTCTTTAATACTACTTAATGAAGTTGATAGAACACATAAATAATCTACTATTAAAGAAACTGAATTTCTTATTGCAAAGAAAACACCAAGCCCACATGGTATAGTAAAGGAAGTTACACAACTGTTAAAATTCTTTTCAAAGTACAAAAAAAGAGTAGGTTAAACATTTTATGAAGCTAGCAAAACCTTGCTTCTACAGTATGAAAGTATCACAGGAACAAAATTTGCAGGCCAATATCTCTCACAAGCATTTAATAAAAAAAAAATTTT
>CM052807.1:38844782-38964782 GCA_028533885.1 Nasua narica
TGGTAGATTTGTCCATTTCTCCTTGCAGTTCTATAAGTCTTTTTTCATGTCTTTTGATGTTCTGTTGTTAGGTGCATATACAATAAGAATTGTTATGGCTTTTGGAGAGTTGATCTCATTAGCATTATGTAATGTCCCTCTTTATCTCTCATAATTTTCCTCATTCTGTGTCAGCTTTGTCTGAAATTAATATGGTTATTTAGCTTTCTTTTAATTAGAGTTAGCATAGTATACTTTTCTCCAATCTTTTACTTTTATCTGTATTATCTTTATATTTAAAATGAGTTTCTTATAAACAACAATTTTTGGGTATGCTTTTTTAATCCTCTTTGATAATCTGTTCTTTTAATTTATGCATCTAGACCATTTACATTTAAATTATAAACCTAGTTCATTAGTATCTACCATGTTTGTAAATTCTTCTATTCATTGCATTTGATCTTAGTTTTATTTTTTTATCTTCCCTATTTTTCCACCTGCTCTGGTTTTAACTGGGCATTTTACATTATTCCATTTTCTCTCATCTCTTATCAATTATGTATCTTTTAAGTTATTTTTCATGGTTATAGTTTGTAGAACACATTTACAGGTAATCTAAGTTCACTTTCAAATAGTACTATACTGTTTCACAGGCAGTATATATACTTTATAACAGAATATTCATAATTCTTTCCTCTTATATTACACAATATTACTGTCATTCATTACACTTCTTTTTTTTAAAGATTTTATTTATTTATTTGATAGAGAGGAGAGAGGTCACAAGTAGGCAGAGAGACAGGCAGAGAGGGGGGGGGAAGCAGGCTCCCTGCTGAGCAGAGAGCCCAATGAAGGGCTAGATTCCAGGACCCTGAGATCAAGACCTGAGCCGAAGTCAGAGGCTTTAAGCCACTGAGCCACGCAGGTGCCCCCATTACACTTCTTTATATGCTATCATCATTCAATAGTCACTCAAAATGCTGTCACTATTATTACTCTGAACAAAAGGTTATCTACTACATCAATTAAGAATCAGAAAAATAATAGATTAGTGTATCTTCGTTTATTCCTTTTCTAGTGTTTCTTATTTCTTTATGTATATCTGAGCTTCTGACCTATATCACTGCCCTACTCTCTGAAGAACGTCTTTCAACATTTCTTGCAATGCAGGTCCGCTAGTGACAAATTCCTTTAGTTTATGTTTCTCTGAAAAAGTATTCCTTCTTTCCTTTTTTTTTTTTTTTTTTTGCTTTTTTAAAAAGTGGGAAGAAGCTGTAACTTTGTTTTCATTGTGGCAAAAAAATGCAAAACCTAAAATGTAGCATCGTAACCATTTTTAAGGGTGCGATTCAGTAGTGTCAAACATTTTCACTTAATTGTGAAACCGATGTTCAGAACTTTTTCATCTTGCAAATCCAAAGCTCTATACCCATTAAACAACAGATTTTGCCCCCCCAAACCCTGTTCCTTTCAGTTCCTTAGTAACCATTCTACTTTGTCTCTCTATGAATTTGGTTACTTTAGATACCTCATGTAAGTGGAGTCACACTACATTTGTCTTTTTTGTGACTGGCCTATTTCACTAAGCATAATGTCTTCAAGGTTCATGCATGTTGTAATATGTGACAGGATTTTCTTCATTTTTAAGACTGAATATCCTTCTATTATATTCATATACTACATTTTTTATCCATTTATTCATTAGTAGCCATTTGCATTACTTCCACCTCTTGGCCATTGTGAATAATGGTGCCATGAATGTGGGTGTGTAAATATATCGAGACCGTGCTTTCAGTTCTTTTAGATGTATACCTAGAAGTGGAATTATTTATATGGTAGTTCTATTTTTAATTTCTGAAGAAAATCCATACTATTTTCCATAGTAGTTGTACCATTTTACAATTCCACCAGAAGTGTACAAATGTTCCAATTTCTCCCCATAATCACCCATATTTGTTAGGTTTTTGTGTTGTTGTTGTTGTTGTTGTTGAATAGTAGCCACCTTAGTGGGAATGTCTCCTTCACTTTTAAGCGATAATTTCACTTGGCTTCCTGTGTATGAAATTCTCTCTCTCTTTCTTTTCCCTCTGGTATCCCCATGTCACGTATGTCACACCTTTCACAGTTACTCGTTCTTCACTATTCTGTTCCATTTTGTTCATTTCTCTTTTCATTCAATTCACTAATGCCTATTGGCTTATCTTCAAATTCACAGATTTTTCCATTCGTCATGTGCAGCCTTTTGACAAGCCCATCAAAGGCACTCTCCATTCAGTTACATTTTTTTTAGCATTTCCTTTCAGTCCATTCTTATGCTTTTCATCTTTCTGCTTACATTATCCATTTGTTCTTTTATTTTGTCTTCTTTTTACATTTACGACTTCATGTATTAGCCATAATTAAATTTCTTATTTGATAATTTTATAATCTGTGTCATATCTGAATGTGGTCTAGATGCTTGCTCTGTCTCTTCAGATTGTGCTTTTAGGATTCATTGTAATTTTTTGTTGAAAGCTGATGATGACATACTATATCTGGTAATAGGAACACTTAAGTAAGTATTCCTACCTATTTCTGTTTCCAATACATCTGTTCCCAGACAGCTGATCTTGCTGTAATTCTCTGTTTTCACCTATATCTCTAGTTTTTAGGGTGTTGATTTTCCCTATGACCTAAGTTCTCCTGACAGATCCAAGAAAAGTCATTGATTTTCAGCTATTTCAACCTTATTTTTGTACTGTGAAAGTAGGAATGATAACTCCAGAGCTCTTTATATGTTAGAACTGAAACTAAAAGTCCTACATGTTGTTCTTAAACTCTGTTTTTGTCGTGATGACAGAGAACTAATCTTTCCATACATACATTCACATTTGTACTTTTTTATTTCAAAATTTTGTAGAATATAAAAGTACAAGTCAACCATAATTTAATTCCTTTTACATCCGGTTTACATGAAATAAGAACGGAGTGTTTCTTGCTATTCAATCCACAAGCTTTTCCACTTTGCTCAGGGCTAATTATTATTTTTTATCAGTTGTGTATCTTTTATGACTTTTACCTAAAGGTATACAGATGCCTACACAAACTTCTTAAACAAAAATCCAATCATGTTTTACTTATTGTTCTCTTATTTCAAGATTTTTGGTTCCATATAGAGGAATAATCATAGGAATGAAAGTAATAGAGTTCTTTGTTACATAATAATCGTAGGGGTTTTTTGACAACTTTTATAATATTTATCATCAATAATAAGTATTTGCTGAGCATCTATTGCATGCAAAGCACCCTAGTAGGTACTCTGATAATAAGGATGACTTGGAGGAAGAAAAAATTACATATCTGAATATTGTACTAGCAATTAAAGACTATATAGTATTAAAAAACAAATAGCACAAATTTAGAATTGTCCTATTTCACGGGAGGAAGAGATCACTATCCTACGCAACAAAAATGTTTTCACTTGGCTAGGATCTGGAATAGGAAAATGTGGCAATAAGAGACATACAATGTGCGAAAGAAGTTTTGAATGAAGTAAATATTTAAAAAATTAAAAACTAACTTACACCAAGCATTTATGCCTGTTCTGTTCAAGAAATATTACATATATTAACATATATAATACTCAACAATCTCATATAATGTTATCTCCATTATACTTCTGAGGAGACTGAGTGAGGTTTAGAGAGTGAAATAACTTACCCATGATCATGCAGGCTTTAAAGTAGATAATATCAAGAACTAGAGCTTTTAACTCTCTGCTAAATCCTGCAGGTGACCGTGTATATCATTTAAAGAAGGGCGAGGGAGGTTGGAACTACATTTTGCAGGCTTCTGAATGAATGCCAGGCTAAGTATTTTGAATATTTTCCTCCAAGCAATGAGGTATCAATGAAGATTCAAACAGAGAAATAGCTTGTACAAAAGACTGTTTTAAGATAATTAATAGCATTATATAGAATGGACTGAATTTGAAGAAGATAAAAGTAGAATGATTATTGAGAAATGTGTTTCAATATTTAAGTAGCAAAGTGGTGAATTCTTATTTCAGGGTAAAAGCAAGAAATAACAAAATCAAAGTACAAGCATTGTAATTGTATTACTCCCTTAATTCTACCAGAGGCACTACTATCACACCAACAAGGAAAATGCTTTCTTGAGTTCATAATCTCAGATGTCAAACACGAGACATTCTATCTCTTAGTCTAGCCAAAGTTAAAAAAAAAAAAAAACCTGTTTGTATATATCACAGTATGGGCAAATGAAGAAAATTCCAATTACCACGTAATGCATTTCCTAACATTCAGCATTTCCTAAAAAGTGTTTCATAATACAAAATTGTAAAATGCTATAAACTTGAAGAGCTGAAAAATAAAGGTATTTAGAATGAGGTCAAAGTACATATATTAATGTACCATATATTATTTTTAGTGAAAGAATCATTCTCAATGAAGTAAGCAGAAAAAATCTTTTAACAGAGGCAGCACAAATCAGGGGAACCTTATTAAAGCATAAGCACCTGAGAAAATGAAAGAATACAAAAATAAAAGCAAGATCTGAAAAACAGATATTTTCAGTCAGAAAGCAGAACATTCTATATAATAGGAAAAGGCATCATAATAGAAAAAGGAGACAGCATAAACACCTCTAGTACACACACAAAAATAATAATTGTTTTTAGAAACTAGGAGATGGGTTCCAATTTCCATAACTTAATAAAAAGACACTTTACATGCAAAAGAGCCCTAGAAAAGATTAGAGACTGAATGACCTAAAATAATGCTTTAGAATTGCCCTGCTTTGTTTTTGTCAAAATCTCATATTATTCAATATAATCATATATACAAAAAAGTAATCTAGCAACAAATTAATTTCTAGATGCCTGAATATAACAGAGAAGGACATGTGCAAATAAACTCAGCAGGTAGTTAATAGCTGGCTTCTCCAAAGAACTGATTGTCATCTTTACACGTGGAAAAAAAAAAATCAGGGTACTGCCTTTGGGAAGATCGCTAACATATTTATACTGGTGATTTACCTCACTAGTTAATGGACATCAATATCCTGGCTCCAAAATAGAAGTACTGGAAAGAGATTGAAATGAGCTCAAAGGAAACATTTCACTTCAAGATAAATACCATGAAAATATAGTCAATTGCAGTTTCTTGGGCATAAATTGTCATGTGTACATCCTTCATTAAAAATGAGTTTAATATAAAAAACTATTCTTGGTACTCCACTAATGTATTCCTTCTCCCACTTCCTAGAGCAGCACAGCTTAGCTGATGACTTAAATGATAAAAAATCATGATAGTGAAATAGAAATAGAGCCAAGAGCTATTGGAGGTGGCTTAATGATCAGGATTAGAGCACCTGATTTTCCCAGAAAGACATCCAAATCCAAATCCCAGTAGCAATTCCACCTTCTATTCTTGGAAGATCCATGAACTATGTTCCAAATAACTCATTTTATGAAGGTGCTTTAGGCAGAACTATGAAGACATAACACTGTCTTACAGAACATGGTATAAAATGCATATTTTAATTTGCAAAACTTTATACTCAAAATATATTTTATTTTAAAGTTAAAAAAGGGATATTTTCCTACCATTGTTCTATCTTTCCACAGACTTATGTCCCCAGGTTAAAATATGGGATTTTATGATTCTATCAATGACTGGTTATTAAAAATAAAGTGTCTGGTCTTACTGAGCCACTCCCTGCTAAAATTTCATAGGCTCTCTTTCTTAATGTGCTTAAATAACTCACTTGGCTATCAAAATGCTGTCTACATGATTGCTACTCATCACTTCAAAAAAGAAAGTCTCAGACCCATGATGAACACCATTTCTAGTACCCTAAGAAGTTCAAAACTGTACCATCTTGGAAGGTATCTTAGCTCTCTGTACTGGATTTTGATCATACTTGATGAGCTTTAAGGATACTTTTAGTTCTTGGCTGCTACAATGTCAGGAGCATATCAGCATTTTTAGATTCCAAACTGATAAGAATGTCAAGTGTGATGAGCTGAATGTTGCACAAGATTCAAGCACTGAAATTTTATGAGGTGTCACTAGGACAAAGTAGTTATTTTAAACATGTTGGCTTTTGTGTACCCAAGTGTCTAGAATTTGTGGGATACATGGTAAAAATGCTTTCATAGACTGTTAAATTCGAACCTAACACTGATTGAGCAAAATCTGTGTGGTACTATGCTAGGTCCTGCCATATAAATTATCTGCTTAACATAATCCTTACAGGGGCGCCTGGGTGGCTCAATGGGTTAAAGCCTCTGCCTTCAGCTCAGGTCACGGTCTCGGGGTCCTGGGATGGAGCCCTGCATCGGGCTCTCCACTCAGCAGGGAGTCTGCTTCCCCCTCTCTCTGCCTGCCTCTCTGCCTACTTGTGATCTCTCTATCTCTCTCCCAAATAAATAAAATCTTTAAAAAAAAACATAATCCTTACAAAAATTCTTAAATGTGTTGTCATTATCACTATTTTTGAGTTGTAAAAACTGATGTCTATAGACACTAATAAATAGAAGAATGCCATTTTGAATATCCATCTTATGATCCATATACTTAGACTGTTGTGATATGTGTGAGTGTGTGTGTGTGTGTGTGTGTGTGTGTGTGTGTTAGTATTTAGGATATACCACTATTGAACACTTTCTATTGACCAGACATTGTGCTACATATATTGTATGCATGTGTGTATGTATGTGTATCGCAAGGTAGATGTTATTTAATTGCTAAAACACAGATTTAATATCCTGCCCAAAATAACAAGACTATTAGGTGATAGAACAAGGATTCAAATTCAAACAAGTTTAATTTCCTTCCTTCTTTCCTCCCTCCCTCCCTTTCTCCCTTCTTTCCTTCCTTCCTTCCTCTTTTATAGAAAAGAGGGAGGAGGGAGAGAGAATCCTAAGCAGGCTCCAATGCCCAGTGCAGAGCCCATGCAGAGCTTGATTCAGAACCCTGAAATCATGACCTGAGCCAAAATCAAGAGTGGGGTGCTTAACCAAGCCACCCAGGCGCCCCACCAAGTTTGATTTTAGAACCCACACTCTCAGTCACTTCATCATACTGCCTCCTGACTGTACGTCTATTTCCCTCTCCAATTTTCATTTCACTTCCATCACTACTGGACCACAACTCTTAAAAAATCATTATGAAGTTATTTGAATCCTGTACAATACAATGCAGGATAAGCCCTGAATATGTCCCATTATCATCTTCTGAAGTCACCTAATTCCTATCAGATAAAGATGATGACATGGGAAAAATATTCCTTGCTAGGGCTAGGCTTTTCTTCTTTAAATAAATTAAGATATTTGCATATATGCGACTACTGTATATATGGTACCTAATACGCTTAAAGCAGGACAGGGACTATTGATCTAAACTCATGTGGTAGGGACTGTGAAGACTTGGTGATCATTCTGTTCTTTGCTTGTGATCCGGTTACATTGTTAAAACTTGGAAGGCAGGACAGGGAAGCAAACATACATTGCTGTCCCACACCATATCTGATCTTTCAATTCACACCTGGAAGAAATGGCCTATACAAATAGCACTGCTTAAATGCAGATTCCTTTCCGCACAGTCTTGTAGATGACCAGCCACATATATACACATGGTTTCACTCTCACAGATAACACTCTCAACTGCAGCTGTAATCTACCTTTAAATACCACATTTTCCCTTTGAAAAAAACATTTTCACTTTTCAAAACTTAGCCTCAGTTCTTCAAAACAAAATTTATCAATCTCCCTTGTGTTTTTAGTAGCAACAATGAAAAGAGACAATTTCTTAAATGGAGAATTGACAAGTGACAGTGATTAATGACATTTTTGTTTATTGGTTTGGCTGTAGGCCAAGTATGAAAGCAGTGCTTCCCTAGACCCCTTGTTGGTAAAATTGCAGCAAAAAACAGGTGCAAAAACATTACACATAATGTAGTTGAAAAGGGCTTACTTCCAAGAAAGTCTACCCATATTAGTTTACATATTTTGTACTTCACTAAAGGAGAAATGTGGATCAAATTTGTTCCAACTCAGTTGGAAGCTGTATTTTCTTTTTCAGTCCTCATATTGTTTAAAAAGCCAGTCAAGATAAATGTAAAGGGCTTATGCTAGCTTCTATTTTATAATTATTTTGTATTTTTGATAGCTTTTTTCTTTTTCATTTCTTTTTCTCGGCTACTTTTATTCTTAATTGGAAATACACAAATAATCAAAATCAAAGAGTATTTACTGAACAGTGACTTTCCATCCCTTTCTTTATGTGCTATAGCAAACAGTTTCTGTCCTTGAAAAGCTTCCATTCTGATCAGGAGAGCTAAACATGCAGCACAGTGTGCTCTCTTCCCTAACTAGATAGCAGTTCCTACAGTTCCATTAACATCCCACTTGCTTCAATTACCCTATTTATTTCTCTTTCTACAATCCCATCACTTAGATACCAGATTTGTAATATTTATGCATCAAATCTTCTCATTCAAGTTATTGACTACCTTGTCCCCACAGGAAAAAGACAGAAGTCAACTTCAGCACTCACAGTCTACAGACACAGATAAAAGGTGGTAAACAACAAGAAAAACATAGTGACTCATTTTTACTGAGGGAGAAATAAAGTGGGAAACTTCTGATGAAAAGAAAGCCCATAATACGCAAGTACTCAGGTATATTAGATAAATAAAAATTATTTTGTAAGCCAAAATAGGCTTATAAAAGAAAACAACCATAATTTAAAAAATGTATATATATTTTATTTGATATTGGACATCTTGGGGCCTTGAATGTTCCCCAACATTTTCTAAAAATCATCCAAGTACTCTAAAATGTTCTGTGAATTTCTCCTGACATACTCTCTGGATTTGGATATTATTAAAGTATTTATTCCTATCAATTAAATGAATATATCTCCAATGGAATCAGTACCTAGACTCAGGTTTGCAACCCCCTACTGCATACTGATATTATGAGAAAGAAATAAAGTTATATTAGAAATAACTTTAATATGTTGAAATTGTGTTATGATTTTTAAAGTCTTTTACCCTTAAGGCATTTGAGCAGCACAAAGATTGAACAGAGAATTTGAAGCACAACCATAATCCATCACCAACTGTTTAAAATGTAGTTCTGTCAAACATATCCAAACCATCAATCCCCATTTCATTGTCAAAATTACCCCATAATCAAACCTTAGCTGAGTGGTTTCCACCCTCAGGAAATTCAGCTCATTAGGGGCATTTGAAAGGGTGGGGGCATTTTAAATTCTGTAATAAAATGATGAATTGTCCCAACAAAAATACTGGTAGCACTCCTGCTGAAAAATTACTGCCTGAATCTAGCCCTTTCTCAACAGAAAAGACTAGAATAGAAATATCCTACATGAGTCAATGTCAACCCCAATTCTGTGGGCACCCCAGGGTATCCCCAATTATCTCAAGTGGACTAATGACATTTTCTAAAAACTTCTCAAAGTGGGATTTTAAGATCTTCTATTTAAAAGAAAATGTTGCATTGCATTTTATGGCAAGAAGGTCTTGAGATCAACTAGATAAAGTGCTGAAACTTACAGTAACACAGCCTCTATCGTGTAACCTATCTAAATCTAGCACTCAGAGAAAAACTAGGAAACTGCCAATTGTCTATAGCTGATACAAGATTGAATGGATGAGCTAAGTGAATGGATAAATAATTCGTTCAATACAAGCTGCCACAGAGGATGTCAGAAAAATCAGACATTTTCCTGTCCTCATGTAGCTTTATATTGAATTGTGGGAAAACAAGTAACTATGTCACAAATGTTGATGGAATAAGTACCTTTAGGAACATGGAAACCAATGCTGCTGAAGATTTCTGAATGTTCCCAGGTGGTAATATGATAGGTAAAGCTTTTCTCTAGAATAACTGGTAAAAAGACAATGGCTGGGTAAAAATTTACATAAGTGATACTTCTTATTTGCTATTTAATAACTCATTGTAAGACTTTTTAAGTAAATGTACAACATTTTCTACCCATAACTTAAAAAGAAACAGTGTTAAACAAATCAGTTATGGAAATTCAATCACTATGGAAATTCGATCACTACCTTTCTTACGATTTTAAATTGTACTGTTACCTATATTTTATTGTGGATTTTATTGGAACATATTTCCATCTATTCATTTTTTCATCTCTTCATCCATCCAATGATCCATCTATCCATCCATCCACCCACCACCAAATAAGCTTCTGTTATGCAACTTGTGTGGGCAAAACTCTGAGCTAGACAATTTGGGGAAAACAAAGATATATATGACAAAAAAAACTATTTTCTAAGAGTTTACAATTTCCAGGTCCTATTTTACAATAATAGAATCCTTGGCAATATAAAAAAGAATCCTTTGCAAAGATGTTTATTTGACAGCAAAAAAATTATTGATGATATATTAAATTGAGTCACTGTCATAGCTCAACATATACTTAGAAATGCCATTTAAATAGAGTATAATAACTGTTCAATTTGCCATGCCCCATCCTGTCCTAAGTGCCCTTACGAGACCACCAATTAGCCCAAAGTAGTCTGATCACCAGGCTACTCACCTGAGTAGTGAGGCTGATCACCTACTCACCAAAAAGAATGGTGACACCAAATTTGCATTATCTTAGAAAAATGTTCATAATTTACCATTTTTATGCTGATCCTAGGTTTCAAATAGGCATTCCAATCTCAAGTGATGACAAAAAAGTAACACTGCAATATCAGAATGACTGACACTTTTACAGTATCTTCATCAGACACATTCAGTAAAATACTTTTCTATATGCCTTTTTATACTTTTCTGCTATTATTCTGTCAGTCAGCAGTTGAATACAAACTTTAAAATATGGTGATAGTCGTAAGTCTCATTCTTGCCCCCCTTTTTCTATACTTATACGTATATACATATACATGTATATACCCACACATGCCATGCAAGTATATGTTTAGATAGGTACATAATGTATCATTCAGTTCAGCTTATTTTTTTGAATCTGTTGATTATATTATTAAAAGAAGATGGGAAGGAGGGGGAAGGAATAAAAGACAGGTGGAGGAAGAAAGGAAGGCAGGAAAGATATATTTATCATGTTCAGATATATTGGCTGAACATTGTATAACTTTATTTTATGTACCTTCACTCTGAAGAAAAGATGGCCCAAACAACTTTTTAAAGATCTTAAACTATGGAGGATGCCTGCACGGCTCAGTCAGTTAAGCGTCTGCCTTCAGCTCAGGTCATGATCCCGGGACCCTGGGATCGAGTCCTGCATCCAGCTTCATGCTCAGCAGTGACCCTGCTTTCTCTCTCTGCTGGCCACTGCACATTCTCTCTCTCTCTGTGTCAAATAAATAAATAAATAAAATATTAAAAAAAGATCTTAAGCCGTGGATACAGTTTTAGGAGAACAGTATTCCAAACTGTGAATGACATAGGACTTTGGATTTTCTTCCTTCTTCCTGTGCCTGTCTCTGGAGGATGTTATAGATGAGCACATAAATCAAAAGACTTGAAAAAAAAAACATTAGAAATGACATTGAAAGCTATAAATTTATTTTGTGCATAACTATGGCAAGAGCTTTGGTGAGTGAAAGATTTTAAATGACTACTGCCTTGTTTCACTTGGGTTTGCTTGATTTTAATGGAGAACCCAAAACAAACAAAAAAACTGGCTCCTCTTCAAATTATGATCTGTCTTCACTTTCCTTATTTTTAAAATCCAATTTAAAAAAAAAGGTCTCCACCCACAGACCCTCCGACTCTTTCTGTGACATTCTGCTTATACCTGTTATTCTGTTTAAATTCAACAGTCATCCGTACACTTTTTTGTCAAATCCAATGGCCTCTGCTCAATTCTCATTTTACTCAGCTGCATTTCCCAACATTTTCTATTTTAGAGCATTTCCTCTAGGAATTCTCTTCCCTCCTGGTCTTGCAAAAAACTCCAAAGGCTGTTTAGTCCTCCAACCTCTCTGAATGCTAGGCATTCTCCTTCTAAGCTGACTAGTCAGTCAATAAGACTTTCCCACACATATCTAGCTTCCAGTCAGTTTTCAGAGCCTGAATTTTTAAAATGATGGATAGCTTATTGGTCAGAGGAAATCTGAGGAAAGCCTCAGTTAGGAAATACAGAGCCAAAAGTAAGACATACATAAGGAAAAGGGAAATCAGATAATCTTGAGTTAAGACAGTATACAGTGTTGGGGTGGGGGGAAGCAACAACAAAACAACTCTTTATTAAGTGATTTTTCTGCATTCTTTTAGGTCTGCATCCTTTGTCACCTGTGGTCACTGAAATCTCTGCTTAGTCACTTAGTGATCAGGTAATGATTGGACAGAGGTTTCTTTATGCGCCTAGAACCAATAAGTCTCCCAGTCTCTGTGGGGAGAATCTGTGTACCTGCTGGGCCAGACTTTTAACACTTCTCCAGGCAGTTTTCAACCATGCCTCGGCTTTTACTTCCTTCTTGGACAGAACCTCAAGAGCAGCCAGAGGTAAAAACATATGCTCCTGGTTCATTCCTGAACACACACACAGTGCTGGGCATGTACACAACTGTACACACATACATGCATTGCCTTCTGGATTTCCAGGGATACATTTAAAGTTTTCAAAGTTCCTACAGACATTTCATACCTCCAGATTTTCCTTGTAAGCTTTTTGTGTAGCCTTTTGTTTGCCCAAACTTTTATCCAACTCTGCAGGGAGTTACAATGTTCAACAATTGTCTCAATGTATATTTCTTTCAGTGATATTTAATTTTTTAAAACGTCTCACTCCGATAAAAATAAGTTAATAAAGTATTTAGAGAAGGAATAAATAGGAAAAAACCTTCATAAATTCACACGTTTCTTTCAAAACCATTCTGCGCCTGGTTGATCCCTCACATCCTGCAAGTCTCAGTACAAAGGTCATTTCTTCAAGGGAATCTTTATTGAGCTTCCAAAAGAACCCCAGGCAATGCTTTACACTGCTATAAATCCCAGAAATTGATGGACCTTATCACAGTGTACATATCTAAATATTTGTATAATTTTTTGACTATTTGTATAATTATTTGACTACCAGAGACTATTGTCTCTACCTTCACTTTTACTTCCTTCTTAACACGGAACCTGTGTCTGCTTTGCTCATTCTTGTATCCTCACAACCTACACCACTTACACCTTTTACACATAAAAGGTTAAATATGTATTGCATAATGGCATCTCTATATTCCAGCCATAGAGAACTCTAATTCCATGACATTATTTCTTCTACATACAACCATAATTCCAAACAGTCTCCAGAGGTCCATATGCTGAGTTTTTCACTGCCTGCTGAACCTCTCTGCAACAGAGGTCCACTGGGAACTCAAAACCAAGTGTCCTCCCCTTATATGCATATTTTCATCTTTTCCATATGCTAACTTATCATATAACATCTATTGAGAATAGAAGCTTGGAAACATTTTTATTCTTAGTTTCTTTTCACATTCCTTATCTATTCAGAATTATGTCTTCCTATTAACAACTATACAATTATCCATTTATTTTCAAACATGCTACTAGAGATGTTTTTCAAATTCTGTAGTTACTTTTCAAGTGATATCTAAATTCCTAAAACTGATGGTTTGTTCTTCACTTTTTAAAAAATCTTAACTCCTGTGTCCAATTCCACCCCTTGCACTTGCATATCATGAAATAATTAGAACACTGCACCAGATTTTTACTAATCCCTGAATATGCTTTTCCTCTCTAAATCTAGGCAGCCATTTTTAATTTATTCTTATTTAAGTATAATTGGCATATAGCATTAATTTAAGAGGTACAAAGTGATTTAAAAAATTTATATATTGCAAAGTGATTACCATCATAGTGTTAGCTAACACCTACAACATGTCACATAATTATCCTTGTGTGTGTGAGAGAGAGAGAGAAAGAGAGAGAGAAAATTAAAGACCTCTTCTCTTAGCAACTTTCAAGTATGGTATGGTTAACTATAATCATGGTGCTGTGAATTAGATCCCCCAAACATATTTATCTTCTAATTGCAAATTTGTAACCATTGGTCAACATCTCCCCAATTCCCCCATCCCCATGTAACCACCATTTTATGTTGTTTAATGACCTCAGACTTTTTAGACTCTACGTATAAATTATATCATACTATCATACAGTATTTGTCTTTATCTAAATAATCTCACTAAAGGCATTATGCCTTTAAATTTCACCCATGTTGTTAAAAATGGAAGGATTTCCTCCTTTCATGTGGCTGAATAATATTCCATTATATACACATACATTTTGCATTTTCTTCATTCATTCATTGATGGTCACTTAGGGTGCTTCCGTAGCTTGGTTATTGTGCATAACACTGCAATAAACATGGGAATGAAGAGATCTTTTCAATATTTTGTTTTCATTTCTTTTGCATATATACCCCTGAAATTAAAACTAAGGTTTAAGTAAATTTCCTACTATATTCCATAATGGCTGAACCAATTTACATTCCCACCAACAGGGCAAAAAAGTTTTCTTTTCTTCACAACCTCACAAATACTTATTTCTTATCTTTTTGATAATAGGCATTCTAACTTGTGGGAGATATCTTATCATAGCTTTGATTTGCATTTCCCTGATGATTAGTGATGTTGAGCATTTTTTCAAGCACCTGTTGGTCATTGATACGTTCTTTGGAAAAATGTCTATTATATACTTTGTCCATTTTTAATTGTTTTATTTTATTCTTACTGAACTGAATGAGTTCTTTATATAATTTGGATATTAACACTTTATCTGGCATATGGTTTGCAAATATTTTTCCCATTTCACAGGCTGCCTTTTCATTTTTTTTTAATTGCTTCTTATGCTATGGAGAATTTTAGTTAGATGTAGTCCTCTTAGTTTATTTTGAATTATGCTTCTTCTGCTTTCGATGCCATATCCAAAGTATTGCTACCAAAACCAATGTCAAGGAAGTTTCTTCTATTTTCTTCTAGAAGTTTTAGGGTTTCAGGTTTTATGTTTAAATGTCAATCTATTTTATTTTTTTAGAGTAGAGTAAGATAGTCATCCTCTGTATTTATTGATTTCCTCACACCATTTATTGAAGAGACTATCCTTTCCCCATTGAATATTCTTGGCTTCCTCATCAAGTATTTGTTGGCCTTATATGTGAGTTTATTTCTGGATGCTTGATTCTGTTCCATTGAACTATGCATCTATTTTTATGCTGGTACCATATGGCTTTGATTACTATACTTTTGTAGTATAATTTCAAATAGGAAGTATGATGCTTTCATGAACATGGAATATTTCTTTGTATCTTCTTTAATTTCCTTCTTCAAAATCATGTAAGTTTCAGTGTATAAATCTCACTCTCTTGTTAAATTTGTTTTGGAGTATTTTTTTATGTTACTGTGAATGGGATTGTTTTTGTAATTTTTCAGATATTGTGTTGCTAGTTTATAGAAACACAACTGATTTCTTTATGTTGATTTTACATCCTGGAACTTTACTAAAACCACTGATTAGATCCAACAGTTTTCTGGTTGAGTCTTTAGAATTTTCTATATATAAGATGATATGATCTGCAAATAAGACGATTTTACTTCTTCCTTTCTGATATGTATGTCTTTAATTTCTTTATCTTGCCTGACTGCGCCAGGTAGAACTTTTAGTACTGGGCTGAATAAGATTGGTAAGAGTGGGCACCTTTGTCTTATTGCCAATCTTAGCAGAAAAGCTTTCAGCCTTTCACCACTGAGTACTATGTTAGCGATGGGTTTGTTGTATGTGACCTTATTATGATTTTTCCTTCTATACCCAAGTTGTTAAGGATTTTTATCATGAGAGGATGTTGTAAATTGTCAAATGCTTTCCCTGTTATCTGTAGACATGCACATGTAATTTTTATGTTTGTATACATTATGAAAGGTATATTTCTTGAATCTCAGGATTAAAACCCACTTGATTATGCTATATTGTCCTTCTAATGTGCTGTTCAATTTACTTTGCTAATATTTTAAGAACTGTTACATCTATCATTCACCAGGAATATTGAATTTTCTTTTCCTGTAGTATCCTTATGTGGCTTTGGTATGAGGGTAATACTGCCTTGTAAAATAAGTTTGAGAGTGTTCCTGTTCTTCAATAATTTGAAAGATTTTGAGAAATACTGGAGTAATTCTTCTTTAAATGTTTGGTAGAATTCACCAGTAAACCATGTGGTACTGGGCTTATGTGGGTTAGGATATTTGATTACCAGTTCAATCCCCTTATTCATTATTGGTCTGTTCAGATCTCTTTTTTTTCCTTTTAATTTCTCCATAATTCAGTCTTGGTAAAATGTATCTTTCTAGGAATTTGTCCATTTTTTTCCATGTTATCCAATTTTCTGACATATAGATGTTCATAGCAGTCTCTTATGATCCTGTGTACTTCTGTGATATTAGCTGCAATGTCTCCTCTTTCATTTCTCATTTTATTTGATTCCTCTTTATTTTTCTTAATCAGGCTAAAGGTTTATAGATTTTGTTTACTTTTTCAAAATTAGCTCTTAGGGTTTTTTTTTTTTAATATTTTCTATTGTTTTTCTAGTCTCTGTTTCACCATTTTCAATCTGATCTTGTTATTTCCTTCCTTCTGCTAACTTTGGGCCTATTTTGTTCTTTTTCTCCATAGTTCCTTGAAATATAAACATAGGTGGTTTATTTGAGATCTCCCTTTTTTTCTTAATAAAGACATTAATTGCTGTAAACTTCTATCTAAGAACTTCTTTCGCAGCATCCCATAGGTTTCAGTATGTTGTATCTCCATTTCATGTTTTGAGGTTTTTTTTTTTTCCAATTTCTTCATTGACTATTAGTTGTTCAGTATTGTTTAGCTCCCACATGTTTGTAAATTTTCCAGCTTTCTTCTTCTTGATTTCAAGTTTTATAACCATGGTCAAGCAGATACTTGAAATGATTTCAATCTTCTCACACTTCCCAAGACTTGTTTTGTGGACTATCATGGGATCAGTTCTGGCAGGTATTCTGTATACACTTGAGAAAAATGTGTATTCTGCTACTGTTGGATGGAATGTTCTGTATATGACTGTTAGATCCATTTGGTCTAAAGTATTGAATAAGTCCAATGTTTCACTGTTGATTTTCTGTCCAGATGATCTATCCATTGCTAAAAGTGGAGTACTGAAGTCGCCTACAGTTACAGTGTTATTTCTCTCTTCAGATCTGTTAGAATTTGCTTAATTTAGGTGCTTTAATGTTGGGTGGGTATATATATTTACAGTTCTTGTATCTTTTTTTTAAAGATTTTATTTATTTATTTGACAGAGAGAGAGAGAGAGAGATCACAAGTAGGCAAAGAGGCAGGCAGAGAGAGAGAGGGAAGCAGGCTCCCTGCTGAGCAGAGAGCCCAATGTGGGGCTTGATCCCAGGACCCTGAGATCATGACCTGAGCCGGAGGCAGAGGCTTTAACCCACTGAGCCACCCAGGCACCCCAGTTCTTGTATCTTCTTGATGAGCTCACACCTTTATATAAATATTGTAAGAGGACCTTCTTTGTCCCTTATTACCATTTTTGGCTTAAAGTCTATTTTGTTTATTAGAAGTGTCACTATCACTGCTCTCCTTTAGCTTCCACTTGTATGGAATATCTTTTTCCATTGCTTCCCCTTGAGCCTATGTGTGTCCTTGAAGCTGAAGCAAGTCCCTTGTAAGCAGCATATAATTCAGTCTCCCTCTCTTTTTTTCTTTATTATCCATTTAGCAACTCTGTACCTTTTGATTAGAGAATTCAATCTATTTATATTTAGAGTAATTACTGATAGACTCACTAATGCCATCTTATTAATTACTTCCTGTTTATTGTTCCATTGTTCTTTTTTTCTTTTCTCATTGCCTTCTTTTGTAGATTGGTGATTTTTCCATGATAGTATGCTCTGATCTCTTTATATTTTATAAATCTTCTATAGCTTTTACTTTAGTTGTTACCATGAGGTTCACAAATAATATCTTACAAATATAGGTCTGTTTTACACTGATAGCTACTTACAGTCAATCAACCCTTCCTTCCCAATTTATATTTTTGATGTCACAACTTATCTCTTTTTATATTGTATATTCATTGACAAATTATGGTAGCTATAGTTTTTTTAAATTGTCTTTTTATTTAACCTTTAAACTATCAATAAGAGGTTAACACACTATCACATTACAAAATTAGGGGTTTTTGCATCTATGTAATTACCTTTACTATGTGCTGTGTATTTTTGTATGTTTTCATGTTATTAATCAACTTCTTTCCATTTCAGCTTGAAAAACTTTCACTATTTCCTGTTAGGCAGGTCTAGTAGTGATGAACTCCCACAGCTTTTGTTCATCAAGGAAAAACTTCAAATCTCTTAATTTCTGAAAGATAACTACATGAGGCAGAGTATTCCTGGCTGGCAGTATTTTTCTTTCAGCATTTTGAACATTTCACCCCACTTCTCCTGGACTATAAGATTTCTGCTGACAAATCTAATAACCTAATAAGGATTCCTTTGTATTTTGCACTCTTTTTTTCTCTTACCACTTTTAGTATTCATTCTTTGTCTTTTATTTTTTACCAAATCACTATAATGTGTCTGAGAGAAGATTGTTTTGGACTGAAATAATAAGGTGATCTTTTAGCTTCACAGATTTGAATGTCTAAGTCTCCACATTTGATAAGATTTCAACCATTATCTTTAAAAATAGACTTTCTGCCTCCCTCTTCTGGAATTCATATGTTCTGATACTCATTCTTTTGATGGTTGTTCATAGACCATGTAGGGTTTCTATGCTCTGTTGTTTTTCTTTTGTTCTCTGTTATTTCAAATTTCTATACTCTAACTCACTGATTCTTTTTTTTTTAAAGATTTTATTTATTTATCTGACAGAGAGAGAGATTACAAGTAGGCAGAGAGGCAGGCAGAGAGAGAGGACGAAGCAGGCTCCCTGCTGAGCAGAGAGCCCCATGCGAGGCTCTATCCCAGGATCCTGAGATCATGACCTGAGCCACCCAGACGCCCCTCACTGATTCTTTCTTCTGCATGATCTATTCTGTTATTGATGCTCTCTATTGGATTCTTCACTTCCTTCACTGACTTGTTCATTTTCTATGATTTGTATCTCTGTTACGCATTTTGTCCATGTAGTATTTTCCAGATTTCTTTGAATAATCTTTGTTTTTTGGTTTTATTAAGTTTCTTCAAAATAGTTATTTTGGTTTTTTGATCAGGTAAATTTCGTATCTCCATGTCACCGTGTTCAGTTACTAGAGGAATATCATGATCTTCTGACCTCTGTGTCTTTGATTCTGTATGTTCCTTGGAGTTTTATATTGGTTTTTTTGCATTTGAAACAATAATCACCTCCTCCAATCTTTACTAGCCACCATCAGGTAGGAGATATTTTTTGTTGGTTCTGCTATACATTTAGAGACCTTCCGTGGCCCTGTACCTACCTGTTTCACACTTCTGGTATCCTATGTGGCAAAATTCTTAAGCTTATATACCTTCTCAAGTTTTTAAAACTCACCAGACTTGCTACTAGAAACTTTTTTCCCCCTGAAGTTAGCATTATAGTTTAAGATTATGGATCGTAGTTCCTTTCTTACCCACAGACCCTGGCCTGTTTTCTGCATAGGTTCTCTGTCTAACTGAATTTGCTCTCATGGCTGTTCTTGGGATCCTTCAATAAGGAGCAGTTGAAGTAGGGAGATGTGGATTTTGAACTTGAGAGATTAGAGGTGTGTGTGTGAGACAATTAAGGGAATCCTTAAGTGAGGTTTTCCCAGCAGATGGCAAATGGGCTTACTGTTGGAATCTGGAACATAGTAGGGACTCTGTTCCTTTAATGTCCTCTGATATTCTTATCTGCCTGATTCCTGATGTCCTCCCTCCACATCAGTGATAGAGCTCCCACTTCCATACCCTGGTGCATGAGATAGAAATGGATTTCCTTAGCAGCATCCCACAGAACTGGGAAACTTGAGTACTCATTCACTGTTCTCCCTTTCTCCCATGGGAGAGATTGTGGGCCTCCTCTGTCTCTAAGCTGTACAACCTTATGCGGAGGGATGATGCGGTCAGAGATCCTTTACCCATTCCAATGTCTCCAAATTTGTATTTTTGTTTTCCTTCTCCAAGTGAGTGTTGAAATTTCTCCTCTGAAAAACCTTGACTTCTACAAGGGTCTCTCATCTGTGGGTATCTTCCAAAGTCAGTGTTCTCCAGGTGCTCCCAGACTGGAGTCCACAGGGTTTAAAACCAGTTCACAGGTACCTGCCAGTTCTACAGCCTGAACCAAGGTCTCTCTGCCTATTAACCAGTGCAAAGGTGGATGACATTCAACATAGGCATATGGAATTAAAATTACCTAATAAAAGCTGGCATATTCCTCAAATCTTGAGAACACATATTATTCATTCTCTATATAAGAAAAAATAGGTGAAAAGCAAATTATCTAGTTACTTGTCATCTCTCACAAATAGAACATGGAGAACACTATTTTATTTAAACTGATGCCATCAAAACTGCTCCACTGTAGTCACATTATATAGATATAGAAACCTGATGTTATAGTATGAACTAAAAAGGTTCACTGAATTGTATTTGTATTATTAAATCATGAAATTGTTATATGCAAAAAGGCATAGTTAGTTATAATATTCATTTTCTTTTATAGGTTTTATTATAACTATTTTCAAATTTATTTTATTACTAAATTTATAATGACAAAGAAATATAGGTACATAATTAAAAATTAAAATAGAACAAATAGTATATATTCAACTTAACATTTTCTAATGTTTTTTATTTTCTCAGAGACTTTCTATGTATTTGTGAACTTTCATAGCCCTAAGAGGAGACACATACACATGGATACATTCACAGACATGTGTCTTTATTTTCACATAATACAAAAGATGTAATAAATACGTATCAACCACAGATTCTACACAATGTATAACAGGAAATGTTTTATTTCTTTATAAGGTAATGGAAAGTGAGAATTCTGGTCAACTGGAAATAAGAACGAACAGAAAATAGTGTATGTGATAGAATAAATGTTGTTTTGATGTATTTGTGTATCTAAAGTAATTTGAATGTGGTTTTTACATTACTTTCTAAATGATATGTTGGTCACTTGAGGTAAGTGGGAATAGCAGAAAACAAACCCAATAATGGCTTTTCAACAGAAATTGCTTGTTTCCTAAGGAAGTAAATAATTTTGCCAGTAGTCTGCCATCATTTATGGGGCTCCTGTCTTCACATTGAATCCCAGAACAACTTGAGAGCATTTTCTTTAGAAGAGTGCACCAAAATAACTGATATGGAATAATTAATGACTGGAAATGGTAGGAAAAAAATAAAACTTACAGGTTCAGATGAGCTCTTTAATGATTTTTCTTAAGCTATAGAGGCAATTGCAGAAAGAAAAGGATATTGACACTTAGGGATAAAGAAAAAGAAAGAGAAGTTCTGGAAATAAATTTGTAAGAAATTTTCAAAATACAGGTTTTTAATCTATCTTCCATCAGTGAAATATCGACTTTTCAAGTGTCAGTCCTTTTTACACAAGGACAAAGTCTAAACAAGTATGTGTTGTCAACCAATATTAAAGGATCATCGAATGATAGAAAGTGTCATATCACTTAGTCTAACACTTGAAACGTGGTAAATTTTATTAAGGTAAGAAAATTCTCCCACTTTATTCACATCTTCCATTTTCTATCCTTAGATCTAACTAATGCTTCCTGTCTACATTGTCTTAGAGTAAGAAAGTTTTCACTATCTATTTTACTTTTATTAATTTATTTTGTCTCTAGTTCATTTTGAGAAGTCTCTAGTTTGTCTCTAGTTCATGCCACACGAGGTTCAGAGAAATCCAACACCCTTAGATGGCAAAGATGATCCACCAGCATCCATTTCCATATTTTATTTCACTAGCAGAAATGCCTTCTAAATTTTAACTGAGTCTTTTCACCTGTGCAGCTATGTCTACTTTATGACTAAGTTTTAATCCAATGAAATTGAGCAGAAGTATACAGGCACTCTCTGTGACATCTTCTATGTCAAAACCTCCTGCCTGGATTTTATCTTTTCATTTTTCCCTTCCCATTAGCTAAAATTCAGGAGGGGTGTTAGTGATCCACCTTGCCCAAACAAAAACACTAGATCTTCACTATAAATCAACTAACTAGAATTTCAATAAAAACTTGAAACAAAACAGAAAGTAACACTAGATCTTAAAATCAGACATGAAAACCACACGTTGAGGATGAAAAACCACCCTGGCAAACAAAAATCTTGGATAATCAACTGGACCAGGCCCCACACAACCTTCCTGGATTATTTTTGGAGAGAAAGAAAGGGAAACAAAACAAAACAGTAACAACAAAAACAATGAACAAAAACAAAAAACTGCTGACTTATTTACGCCACAGTATTCTGGGGTCTTACAGATATCATGGTTTTTACGTACATACTAAATGATACCAAAACTGGCAATGGAAATAGTATGCTGCTACCAGTTAAACAAACAGAAACTAAAATATTAGACTTTGCCTCAGTGGATAGTAAGAAAACCTATATTGCACACTGGAAAGCTGTAAGCCTTGTTATGTTACGGTCAAGTATTTAAACTGTTATCTGCAATGACTTAGAAAGTAGATCACATGCTTTAAAGAGAATGTAATTCTAGGGCTTGGGGATGAAAACAGAAAGTCACCACTATTTAATGTCCCTTAATGCTTTTAGCAAGGAATTATAAGAAATAGATATGCCCAATCAAAAAATGACAAATTTCTATGCAGAGATGATATAAACTACAATTCCTTAAGGAAGATTTTATCTACCTTTGGCCTCAGTTAATGTAATAATTTTTAGTAGGCAGGGGTGGAAAAGTCATCTGCTTATTTAACTCAAACAATGGAAATAATGCTGCAGACATTTCTCAAAGGGCTCTCATGACTTTTCAAACAGAAAAATGGAAGCTAGCCAAATGGTAAAGATCTAATTAAGGAGCATTACCTTACCCCATTAATTATTTTTTTTTTTAGATTGTAACCACTGAAATGAGGGAGAAAGCAGATCATTCTGAAATAGAAGCCAGCATTTAATACAGGTTTAGAGAACTATGTCCAAAAATTAGCTTTGGTATGACTGATGGTACATGAAAGTTATTGAAAATACATTAACCTAAAGTTTTTAAAGAAATTATATTGTCAGAGAAATGTCCAGCCAAGCTTTGAAAACCCATGTGATTGTCTGAATCCTAAAATTTTTCCTAAACTTTCAAATCTACACTAGCAGAAAGTGATTGTAGAAGCTGGACAGTTCTGTAATGCCTACTCCAATACAGTTACAAAAGATAAGGAGCAAGGAGGACTGATCTAAAAGGCCAAATCAGGGCTCATAGAGAACAAGATCACGTTATTTCTTTCCAAAAAAGAGTACCAACATCTAATAAAGAAACTTGTTCCACTGCCAGAACAGAGAATTTGTACAATTTCTGTTCAGTAAGACCTTGTCATTGATATGAACGATAACTCTCATGTCTCCTAGTTTTTCCTTTTCCAAATGGAAAAATGTTTTTACATTTACAGTAGTATATATACTATTCTCTTTAGTGATAGTGGTCTCTTGGGAACAATGTGCATGGGCACCCTTAAGACCAAGGAGACCGGAGAGCAGAAATTGTAAACTATTCCCCAGGATGCATTTCCCCACTCATACTTTTAGTAGTTAACCCTCTTCACTTATCTTTAGCTAAGCACATATCTGCTCAACCTGAGACTATATTTCTCAGTCTTCTTAAAGCTAGGTGTACTCATGTGACTAAGTTCAGTAAAAGGGGATTTGAATAGAAGTTATATGTTCAATTCCCAGGTTATCCATCTTACATTTGAAGCTTCTTGTCCTAGATGTCTTGCTGCCCACTTTGCATGGGCATGGTATTAATGAATTTCTGTTTATCATTTTGATAAGTACAGATCAATCAGCAAACTTAAGTCCAGAACTGGAAACAACACGTTGACAATGAAAGTTGAATAGTATCAACCTACCAGTTTAGCTACTAACCTATGATTAGTTCCTGAATAATCTTTCAGAGTATAATCTTCCAACCTTTCCTGAACTCTTATGGGGAAGAACATACTCTCATTTTATTTAAGCTACTACATTTTAAGAGTATATTTGTTAAAGCAGTTTAATTTATACTATAATCTACATAACAGTAGCATTACATTATCAAACTACCTTTGTTTACTCCTTGTGTTCTGTCAAAAGAGAAAGTCTTCTGTGTTAAAAGATTATTTGATTTTGGAGCACCTGGGTAGCTCCGTGGGTTAAAGCCTCTGTCTTCCACTCAGGTCCTGGTCTCAGGGTCCTGGGATCCAGCCCTGCGTCAGGCTCTCTGCTCAGCAGGGAGCTTCCCCCTCTGCTTCCCCCTCTCTCTCTGCCTGCCTCTCTGCCTACTTGTGGTCTCTCTCTGTCAAATAAATAAATAAAATCTTAAAAAACAAAACAAACAAACAAAAAAAACACTGTTACTTTAAAAAAAAAAAGATTATTTGATTTCATATTTTTGGTTGCTCCTTAGCAGTTCTATTATGGCTACTTCTCCAAGCCTACAGTGATGGTTAATTTTATGTGTCAACTTGACTGATCAAACATTACTGTGGATGCTTCTGTGATAGTGCTTTCCTGGCTGAAATTAACAATTAAATAGGCAAATTCTGAGTAAAGCAGATTACCCTTCCTAATGTAGGTGGGCCTTTTTCACTAAGTTGAAGGCTTTAATAGATCAAAGATTGGCCTCTCCTGAACAATAAGGAATTCTTCCAGCAAACTGGCTTTGGATTGCACTTCAACAATTCCCCAAGTCTCCAGTCTTGCCAATCTATTCCACCCAATTTTGGACCCAGAAAGTCTCTACAACCTTATGAGATAATTCCTTAAAAGTTAATCTCCCATTCTCTATCCCTCTCTCACCACACACACATGTCATTTCTGTTCCTCTGGAGATTTCTGAAAAATACTTTTATGCTGCTACTTCTCAGTGTTTAAGTCCATTTAAAAAAATCACCATTTTGCTATGGATAGTCTGTATCTCAACTTTGGATTATTCCTTTTTGCTACAAATATTTACTGAAGATTTATTATGTACCAAACTCTAACTTTGAAATACAAATGAGTCTCTGTCTCATAGGGCTTACATTCTGGTGGAAGAGACAAATAATACAAAAATACATACACATATACACACCTAAATGTATATATACATACATAAAATGGTGAAAGTTTTGTAAAGAAAAACAAAGAGCTCAAGAACAACTGAAAGGGAGTCCCATTAGAGAGTGTCAGGGGAGAGTATCTTTTGATGATCCAAGAGCTGAGTGAGGGAGTTGGCCATGAGGACACTTTTATAAAAAAGAAGTCCTGGCTGAGGAAATAGTAAGGGCAAATTTCTCATGGTGAGAGAATGTTTGGTGTGTTTGAGAAACGTTCAACTAGAATGTAGTGGATGAAGTAGGCTGAAATTTAAGCTGGAAGGGGGTTTCTATATTTGAGATTCTAAATTTTGCCTAAAAAGGAAGAAGTTATACTGTGGATGGTATATGGGGATGATAATTGCCTTAGTCTTTCTGAGACTACCTTTCCAGAGTTTATATCTTGACATTTCTGGATATGTTTGGAAGTCATCTTAACATTTATAAGAAATAAGGCCTCCTCCACATGTTGATAATTAATTAAGAAAAATTCCTAAAAGTTTTCCCAAGTTAAAGATGAGATAAGTTCATACAGTATTTATATAGTTGCATTCTTTTTTTTTTTTTTAAATTCCTGGTAAATTTTCTAGAACTGAAGTGGACTAACCTAGTTGCGGTAGCACTTAGGAACTGGGAGAACTAATGTAAGCTCCAACTTTGACCCTAGTTCAAGGCACTAGTCAGCTGAAGAGCCACCACTTGCCCTCAAGCCTAGAATAGTAAGGAGGTGAAACCAGTCATTAGGGGAATAGAGGGAGAAGCTTGAGGACCAGGGTTACCTATCAATATGGAAATTCTTAATTTACCAATAGAGAGAGTCTGAATTGTATTTTATTAAAGTGATAGCATGTTTTCTTACCATGAATAGATAGCCTTGTATCCAATCTTATAATTCTCGATTTCAGCCCTCAATTGTCCATTTAGTCCTGGTTTTGATCATCAGGACTTATTAGCAGAGGTGAAATTTGACAAACAGAGCCTCTAACTCCATTGTTATCAATTATTTTATGACCACTTCAGGAGAGTGAGGCCTCCTTGCAAATGCTGTCCTTAAATTATCATACGACAAAATCTGGATCCTCCATGCAAGTAAGCAAAAGAGAATCTCAGTGCTGACAGAGTCAAAAAGCTGATCACTTTTTTTTTTCCTTTCAGGAAGCTGTTGGAATGGTAGTCCTTTTACACCAGATACTACATTCAAAATATGGTAATTCAAGGAGGTTTTAATTTAAAAGAGACTCTACAAAGGTAGCTTTAGCAGCCTGATTAAGTAGCTTTAGGCATGGTAGCGCTTTCTATCACCATCCCAGGTCCAAAGGGGGGAAAGGAAGTAGGGGCTATTAGAACACACTGGAGCAGAGACACAAAAATTAAGAAACAATTGAGAAGAGTAGTAAAACCCTGTCCACAAAGTTTTTTTATCCCTGTCCTTACACTGAGGTTTACTATTCCTCTCAATTGTTTTTTTAATCTAGGGCTAGGGAAATAAGCGTTCTGACTTCACTCTTCTCATTCCTTCTACTACCTTGCAGAGTTGCCCCGTAAGTCAAACTCAACAGTAAGACAGAGGAGAGGGTGTGGGAACTGTGATGGAATCTGGGATAGTGAGCAGGACAGAGAAGGATCAAATATTAACCTGGAGGAAGAAATGGGAACTATCAAGCACATTTCCCTTTCTCTAGCTACACAGCAGAATCTGTCCCAAGCTGATTTTATTAAGTGAAATCTCTAAAAATGAGATAGAAATAATTATTCTTTTCTTCCTATTATTGATAGAGATGATATGTGAGAGATAAACTAACTGCCCTACTTCAGTATACCAAAGAAGGGTAAACTTTATATCAATACATTAATAACTATTCCTTTGGGAAGAAGAATGAGGCGGAGGTAGACAGAAATATTGGAAATGTTTCTTTAAATTACCCCCACCCCAGTTCAAAGGAGAGCTTCCTGTCAATGGGCTCAAAACTTGGAAAGAGGAACATCTCTACTTACAGTCCCCACAGATGCAAGCATACAAAGTTAACAATTTTCACAAGACAAAACTGTCCAGGCACATTTATCACACTCATAATACCTAGATTCATTTGTCACTTTTAAAGAATACTATAGTTAATATTGGAAATACATTTGCTTCCTTTCTGAAATGAGGATTCTGAGCCTGACCTTAGGCTACTCTTTACGGATTTGCAAAGTGAAGCCTTAAATGAAAAGATGAGTCTTTTCAGTTCTTTCTAAAGGTCACTATGCTGAAGATCATAGTAACCTTTATTTTGTGAGTCCCAAAGCACCAGAAACATCCATGTAATATAAACTAAGATTTTTCTTTATTTCATCATCTAGTGTTATTCAATAAAGTTTGAATTTTCAAATATACATATATTTAAAATTCAAAGGAAGTATGTATATACCTCATGAACAAAAATTAAATTAAATTTTTGAAAAACCACTCAAGTGAGAACTTGCTTCAGTTAAACATCTTTGGATGGAAAAAAACATTGCTTTTCTTCCACTGAAAATCCCAGATGAGAGTACAATATTATATCCTGTATTTCTTATTTGTTTATAATTCACTTACAGAGTATATTATGTTGCATATTACATAATTGTATTATAGTACCTTTAACTACATAGACATGTTTTAATTTATACCACAGTCTACACAGGTGCTGGCACATTTACTAACAATAAAGAAATAGCACCAAAAAAAAAAAAAAGTGTTAATTTGACAATATTATCAAAAATACTATGAACGAAACCCAAAGTCAAATAGCAAGCAAAAATATCTACAAAAAAGTAACAAATTATTTTTATATATAAAAAGGGCTTACCAATCAGAACTTTAAAAAAAATATTCAAGTTAATTGAAAAAAGTGTTTTGTTTTTTTTTTTTAAGATTTACTTATTTATTTGAGAGAGAGAGAGAGAGAGAGACAGCATGAGCAGGAGGGGAGGAGAAAGAATCTAAAGCATACTCCATGCTCCCATGGAGCCCAAGGTGGGGCTCAATCTCACCACTCTGAGATCAGGACCTGAGCAGAAATCGAGTCAGAAGCTCAACCAATGTGCCACCCAGGTGCCTCAGAATTGAAAAGAGTTTTAAAGAAAAAATCACACATCAAATTTGTCTATATCTCTCAATTTCCACCCCAGTCCTAATCATCATGATTTTTCTGTCTCCTATACTATAAAAATAGCCTTTTAACTCTTCTAGTAGCTTTTACTCTTGCCTTTCTGGTTAATCCACTATTCACATATTAACCAAAGTAATCTTAGTAACACATGAAATTGATCATGTTCCTTCCCCCAGCTTAAAAGTTTTAATTGCTTACCACTACCTTTAAAAATAATTGATAATTTTAACCCAAAGTTAAAGACTCTTTTTCTCATAGCCAGCTTTGCTCTACTAATATCTATATATGCTCACTAAATACCCCAGGCTTGTCCCATTTTAGACTTATCCTTCTCTTTGGAAAGCTCTTCCCTGGAAATGACTTGTGACTCACCTCCTAACTTAATTCTGATCTCTGCTTAAATTCACCAAGTTTTTTCTCATCTCAGGATCTTAGCATATATTGCCAAATCTTCCTTAAATTTTTTATCTATTTCATTATAAACATCTGGTTCCTTATTTTTTCCTATTTTCTAATTATGCATAAACTTTAGAGTCAACCCCCATAAACTTTGTATCTGAAATATATTCCATATTTCTAGCTTTAAAATAATGGCTGTCCTGTCTTCTACTCACAGGATGATCAATGAGAAAATAAAATCCATTTTATCTTCTATAGAGATGGGAATATCTATGCTGTGGACAGAGTTCTGTGATACCCTCCCAATACCTGTTCCAGGTTTATATACCTCATATAATCTCTTCTCCTTGAGTGTATGTGGGGAGTGTATGAGAATATAATGGAATACTGCTCCCATGATTAAGTTACAAAGAGTTAATTATGAATTCATCAAAAGAGAGACTATTCTGAAAGGGTCTAATCTAAGCCGATGAGTCCTTTTAAAAACTTGAGGAAAGACATTCTTCTGATGGACTCAAATTTGAAGGAAACTTCCATGTTGTAAAGAAGGGAACCCTAAACTAATATGATACCCAGATAAAGACAAGGCCAACAACAAAAATCAGAACAATATCCCTCATGACACTGGCTCAAACAGCTTTAATAATGTATTAAATCAAATCTCAAAACATGTAAAAATATAATACATCATAAATAAATGGGATTTAATTCAGGAATGCAAGGTTAGTTCAACACCTGAAAGTCAGTCAGTTATTTCACATCAACAAATTGAAAAATCTTAATAGTCTCATAGAAAGCATTTGCCAATCAACATTCATTCATAAGAAAACCTTGTTACATACTAGGAATAGAAGAAAATTTCCTTATTCTGATAAAAGACATTAGGAACAAACCTATCAGTAATATGATACTTACCACTAACAGACTGAATTCATTCTTTCTAAAATCCTGAAGGAGGATAAGTTGACTCTTACTTCTATTAACATTGTACCAAGGGTCTAGCCAAAAAATATTAACTATAAATTTAATTTGGGAATAGATATAAAACTCTTTAGGTAATCGAGTTCATTTGAGTGAGTTTGGTAGGCTGTCTTTTAAAGAATTTGTCCATTACATCTAAGTTACCAAATGAGGCAAGAAAAACAAAAAACACACAGATAAAAATAAAACTATATATTTGCATACTCTTTGTTCAAACAATTACAAAGATAAAAAAATAATAATACTGATATCAATAATTGTATTTAGCAAGGTCACAGGAAACAAGGTCAACACTAACAATCTAATTGCACTTCTATATAGCAACAAGAAATGAGGTCGCCTGGGTGGCTCAGTGGGAGCCTTCAGCTCAGGTCATGATTTCAGGGTCCTGGGATCGAGCCCCACATCGGGCTCTCTGCTCAATGGGGAGCCTGCTTCTCCCTCTCTCTCTGCCTGCCTCTTTGCCTACTTGTGATCTCTCTCCTCTTTGTCAAATAAATAAATAAAATATTTAAGGAAAAAAAAATTATATAGCAATAAGAAATGAATAGAAACAGACATTTAAGTACATGTATTATATACATGTGTATATATATTATAGAAATATACATATACATATATATTATATAGAAATAGACATATATATAACATTTGCATTGAAAAATCACAAAGTTCTTAGGGATAAATTTGCAAAATACAAGACCCATACACCAAAAACTATAAAATATTTCTGGAAAATATTTAAAAGATCTAAATCAATGGAGAAAATGTACCGTGTCCACAGATCAAAAGACTCAATATCAATAAATATTGTTAATTCTTCTCCAATTGAGCTATAGATTCAGAGCAACATTGATCAAAATCCCTGTGATATTTTTGGATTTGCTGTCATTGTTATTGAAAATGAGAAAATACAAAGGCTTTACGGAGACATAGATTATACTTAAATGTAGTGCTAATTTAAAAAGGAAAAATGATAAAATCTTGAAATTATATGGTAGAACACAGCTTTAAAGATATATGATAAATAATAGAAAAGAAATCTATTTTATAGTTAGAAATAAAAATATATCATTTACAGGTAATAATCAAATAATAGAAGTGTAAATATATTCCATTATATATTATATTCCATTATATAAAAGTAAAAACTTACAAAAAATTTATAACCAGAAAAAATTGAATTGTAAAGGAGAGAAATTATATAAAAATATTTCTTGTAAGATAATGAATGCTATTTTAAAAATAGAGCATTATACATATGCAATCAGCTTTAGTTATGTATTTACTGAAACAAAATATGTACCCATGTAAATTATCACGATAAGCAAAACAAAGAAATTCAATGTAACAAAATAAGACAAATAACCTAATAACAGAAAATATAACTAAATGTGACTACAGAACTCAAATCAAACATTTCTGTCAAACCAAAGGAAACATTTTTAATAGAGCATTCATTATATAAATTAAGTTGCTGCCATATAATGAAATATATATAATACAGATGTAGCCATTGAAAAGAACAAGGCAACTCTGTATATACTGATGAGAATAGTCTTCAAGTAAAAATTAGAAAATGAAGAAAGATGAGTCCATATTTTTTTAAAATCATACACATAAACACACAGAATATATCTCAGAAGATGTAGAAGGAATAATTGAATATTGATTTCCTTTGAAGATAGAATTTGGAAGAGACTAGAGAGACACTTTTCACAGTATATGCTTTTATATATTTTAAATTTTGTGCATGCACATTATTTTATTGATTCAAATATAAATAACATTATTTTAATAGGTACTTCCTGCTTTTCTATCTCAACATCTCATTCACATCTTCCAGAAAATAAAAATTTATATAAGAAATAAATTTATTTTCATGTTTATTATTTATCAGGCCTGTGAGGTCACGAGCTTTTTATATAACGGAGTCAAGTATGTTCCCCACTGTGCAGAACCTGGTCTACAAGTAGACTCTAAACATGCACATTTTACAGGAGGGAATGAACATAATCAAGTTAATAAAAGATAGATGACTGAATCAACCAAGAGAAAAGGAGTCAAGTGAGTTTTAAAAAATTATTTATAAAAAAATTAAAAAAATAAAAAATTATTTATAATAGGAAGCAACCACATAGAAGTTAAAACCAAAAAGAAATATCATTTTGCCTACCTAATCTGTGAAACATTTTATCATATCCAATACATGTGGATATGTGCAAACAGACACTTTCAACATTGCTGTGTTGGAATTAATAACAGCCATCAGAGAAATTTTCATAAAATAGAAAAACTGGACTTAATATGAAGTTCTAAACAATAAACATTTGGCTAAAATATCAAGTATAAAACCTATGATGAAACACTATGATAAAAAACAATTTTATAATGCCATGAAAATTTTTTTCACATATTAAGAATCAACCTTTTTATATTTCTGACTATATTTTCCAAAAGAAAAACCATATGCACACAGACACACATACATTGCAAAAATACTGAAACTATGAGGTGCCTGAGTGTCTCAGTTGGGTAAGCATCTGACTCTGGATTTTGGTTCAGGTTCTGATCTCAGGGTTATAAGATCAAGCACTGCATCTGGCTCTAAGCAGGCCATGAAGCCTACTTCAGATTCTCTCTCCCTCTCCTTATGCGCCTTCCTCCACTACCTCTCTCTTCCTCTCTAAAATAACAGTAATAGGGACGCCTGGATGGCTCAGCTGGTTGAGCAACTGCCTTCGGCTCAGGTCATGATCCTGGAGTCCCAGGATCAAGTCCCACATTGGGCTCCCAGCTCCACGGGGAGTCTGCTTCTCCCTCTGACCTTCTCCCCTCTCATGCTCCCTCTCTCTCTCTCAAATAAATAAATAAAATCTTTTAAAATACATAAATAAATAAAATAAAATAACAGTAATAATAATAATTTAAAAATACTGAAAATATACAAGGCCAGAAGTTCAGATTGGTTATATCTTAATGCTGGGACTATATGTATATTTAGATACTTTCCAGATATTCTTTAGTGAATATAAGTGAACTTTTAAAGATAAAATTTGTAACAGAAAGTAAAAAACTTGATTCTAAACTGGCAAAACAGTGAAACAAAACAAAACAAAACAAAATAGTAATAAAACATATAATTTCTATCATGAGACCTGGTCCTATAATGTTTTAAAGCATTTCTTTTCTATTTGGGGTGGGCAGAAGAGAACATTGCAGACAAGCTGTGTTGGCATTTGATGTAATCTAATGAACATGAATTCGACTCTTGTATAGTCCTGAATTCAAATATGTCTCCATGTTTCACTAGGACCCAGTGTGGCCTCTATGTACCAGATGGTGGATGAATAGTGGGGTTCCATAGGTACCTGCAAGATAAATTCCCTTTAACTTCTCTGAGTCTCAGTTTCCATATCCGAAGTGCTGCAATGGTGCCAACCCACTCAAAAATGTAACAAAATAATGCTCATAAAAATGTCTAGAACACAGCTATCTTAATGAATGTATATACACCATACATGTATAAATTATAACTAACATAAACTTTCTATATGTAAATAGAGACACAGACGGGATGCCCATAAAAATGGAGACTTATAATCGCACACTGACAAATGGAAGTGCGTTATGGAAACTACACTTTTATGAAGAACAGAATAGACATACAGGCAAGTGGAACATAAAAGGCCAGTGTATTTTCTATCTTACATAGGCAATTTTAAGAATAAACAGAAGGGATTTACAGAACTTGATTTATTAATAACACATTTTATTTTTGGTTCAAAACTAGGTTTATTCTTTTAGGATGGGCAGAAATATGTGAGAAAGAAAGAAAGAAAGCCAAGATTTAAGGAAAGATTCTGAAATAAAATATGCACACACAGACTTGAAACAATCTGGTCCTAGGGTAACAAAGTAACAGGTTTTTCTCCACACATTTCCCCACCCCCAGATAGGCACTGAATTCCAGTATGCAAACAAAAGGGACATATTGTAGAGGTGATTCTTACAGCTGGAGAGACAAAAGGCTGCGCTAACCAAAGCCAACATTTAACAACAGCCTATCATGAAAAACTTGTTTCTCTTTTTTGAAGAAAAGTGGCATGTTTGAATAAGTGACATATTCTTTAAAGTTTCCATTTTTAAACATTAACAAATATACCTCAAAATAACAACCAACTTTCCCTTTTTTATAGAAACCCAGTTTCTCATAAATATCTGTCTGTGCTTTCATCTACATATGTGCTGCTATCTTTCCATAAACTCAATCACAGTGTAATTTAGTCTGTATTGGTAAATGTAGAAAGGCTCTCAGATGGCTTAGAAGAAATAGAACAAAATTAGTTTGGATTTTTTTCCAAGTGGATTGTCACAATCTGTGCATGTTATTTCCCTTACCGTTACATTTATGCAACATTCAGATTCCCTTTCCTCCTTTATCCATCTCCTACTTAACATAAACAGGGGAAAAATTAAGTGGTTATAATCACCTCTCAATCCTTTATAAACTTTATACAATAACTAAGAGAATATAATGCTTGAATGGTTGTTATTGGTTTGAATTTGGCATGTGACATCAAAGCAATGTATCTTCTACTATGCCCAGGAAAATCTTAATCAGAGTTCCAAGCACAAAGAAGCAGGGGGAAATTTTTCGGTCTATGCTGTTTTTTAAAATTCCTGCATCTGGTCTCTGTCATGATCATCCTTCAAAGGAACCTCCATTCTCACACAGTTGTCAACAGACTCCAAAAATAGGTAATAAAGAGCTTGCTTAAAGAAATGTGTTTAGTCTCATTCCCAAGAAAGTTTATATTTGACCCAGTACTTATTTATTGTATTAAAAAATGATTATTTTCTGTCAAACACCCCCACATACAAGCACAAACAACTGCTATATGTGAATGTCAAAATCACTATCAAATCATTTCTTTGAGGTAGCTCAACTTCTTCTATTGACTGTTGTTCTAATAAAAGGATGAGACCCACGATTTAAGCATCTTTTTCCCAACCAGTGACAATGTTATCAGAATTATTTGAAATAATCAGATTTAAGATGTTTCTAATTCTCCTAGATTCAACTGATTTCTTATTGAATGCCTCCTAAACCCTTTATTCACATATTTTTATGATGAATAATTCCAAACGGAATGTCAATTACCTATTTATACTCTTATGGTCTCTCTTACTAGCACTTCCTATGGAGCGTAGTTCCTGTCTCCTTCCCCTCTGTACCTAACTTTAAAACACAGTGCTGAAACATTCCTGTAATTCAGTGAATTATCTATTGTGTGGTAATCTGGTTTAAAGTCCACAGTCACAATTCTGATGTGCAGAAAACTGTTTTCACCATACTGAATTTACTGTATTAGGCACCTCCATTTCTGCTAGGAAGTGGATAAATAATACCACCATTTCAGATTCAAGATACCCTAGTCACTTTCAGGTTAATATGGTTTCCTTGGGGGAAATACTCCATCTGTCAGGATTTCTCTACTCCCTTCTCTTCATCTTTCATTAGAATTTAGAAAAGGCTTGCATAATGGCTGGGCATTGGAAGAAACAGGTTCTAAAAAAACTGGGCAAATAGTCTATAATGTCCCATGAGGTTACTCAGGATTCAGGTCCCTTAGGGTATTTTTCTAGACTCTATAGGGTAAAAGCCAACTCATCAGTACCCCACCCATGTTCCAGAGTGTAAGAAAGGAAGATGAGAGGAAGTGAAGGGTATGAATTTTCCTATTTAAAGATATGACCTGGCATGTGACCCAATACCTCTGCCTTGTAGCAGGCTCACATCTCCTCCTTGGTAATTTGAGTAATGATGGCTGAGGTGTCCATGGGTCCACGGGCTTAGCTCTGGCCAGACTCTGGCTCCAGCACTAGTCCTCCCTCAGGTAAAGGGGAGGGATCACCACAAGGTTTAGAGGGGATAAGAGCCAGGTATATGGGGGATGGGAGGGAAGGGGGTGAGGGGGGTGTGCATGCACACACATATGCACACACACAGATATAACCTGGAAGTTGTACAAATTATTCTGCTTAAATGTAATTGATTGAAATTTAGTTTCATAGATTATACTAACAGAAGAGATAGAGCGCATACATGAATAACTACATTATAAGGAAAAAATGATTTTCATAAAAATGAGTAAAAACAAAATCTACAAATAGTTGAGCAGGAAGAATTCATTTATCTTGAGGAATTAAGTATTTGAGAGCATGCCTCCTATAAAATGAATTGAATGTATTACATTTGACTGATTTATTGAATATTTAGTGACTCTTATCCACGTAAGTAATGGAAAGTTAGCTAATATGAAGCAAAACAATTACTGGATCTTCCTTAGTGAGTTATTATTAATTTTTATATAACTTTATTACTTGACCAAAGTGGAAATATGAATGTGAAATCTGGGATTTTTCAAGGTTTTTATAGAGTTCAGAGTTTCCATGGGTCATAGCATAGTCATATTCAATGTCATGAATCAGGGTAATAGCAAAAAGGATCTTTTCAAGTGTGTTCTTTTCATTGGTAAAGGGAAAACTTACATAGACACTCTCTAGAAGACCTAAATTTTTGCTTTCTTGACCAGAAGTGCAAGAAAATTTAGGAAAATAACTATCTTGAAAAGGAGATATTCCTATAATTAACCTAAATCAAAAATAGCTAGACTGATTCCATATGATGGAGCACATTGCCACTCTAATATAATCAAGGTTTGTATAATATGTAAATAGAGGAAAAATATCTTTTGGGTAAGCAAATAACAGATACTGTCACAGCTATGTGATCATATAAATTGTGGCCTTTACGTGGCTTAATTCTTGTGCAACTTAAAGATTATTCCCAATGTCCACTGCCTTCTCAGAAAACTGACTTCATAAAGGATTTCATCTCTCTCCTTAATAAACAATATACATTTCTACTTCCTCTTCACTGTTGGAATTATAAACATAATCTTGATCTACTATAATAAAAATAAATAAATCTCCCCTCATTTCAATGATCGATACTAGGCATCTGACAACTCCTCTCCTTCCCTCCATGGCCAAGTATTTCCTAAGTACAATTCTTACTCATTGTCTCTGCCCATTTACTCCCTTTCACTTTTTAATCCATACCATTATGGAAATCATGAGAATGCCTGACAAAATTTTGAAGTCCATTAACTGCTAAATATCACTCAGTAAAATAGGAATTGTGGATACGATGAAATACCACTGATACCTACCAGAATCGCTAAAATGAAAGAGGAAGAATTCCAAATTGTTAGAGACAGGGAGTAAACAGAATTTACCTACACTGTTGCAAAGAGTATAAGTTAGTACAGCAACTATGGAGAATGGTATAGCAGTATCTGCTAAAGGTGAATATTTGGGGCACCTGGATGGCTCGGTTGTTGGGTACCTGCCTCTGGCTTGGGTTGTGATCCCAGCGTCCTGGGATCGGGCCCCGCTGCAGGTTCCATACTCAATAGGGAGCCTGCTTCTCAATCTTCCATTCCCCCTGCTTGTGTTCCTTCTCTCACTGTCTATCAAATAAATAAATAAAATCTTTAAAAAAAAACATTAAAAAAATAAAGGTGAATATTTGTATAACCTATGATCCACCAATTTCACAGGATATTACTGATCAAGATGGCCCTAACATTTCCTCAACTTTTAACCTAATGTTAGACAAGCTTCTTTTTACTCTTGTACTCAATCTCCCTTTCCTAGAACATTTACTTTAGAAATTTTATTATAAATTCTTTCTTTGCCTCTTTGAATTGTAAACTTTTAAAAAAGCCTCTTGCCAGGTTTGTAACCCAAGACTGTGTTTCTTAAGGACCTGGGAGCTATCCCTTTGAAATGTAACCAGCAAAGAAGATAGAACCCCTATCTCCCAGTCTCTGCTGGAGGATAGAAGCCTAGCTTCAAGGAGTACTTAGTTCCAAGCTATAAGACTACCTCATATCATGAATGCTGGTAATTGGGCAGTGCCAGTTTGCAAACACAGACAGCCTATAATTCTCCTTTCTTGGCTTTTAATAACTCTTCTGACTGTTGTTTCCGAGGAGTTGAGCTTAGACTACATTCTAGTCTCTATTGCAATAGCCTTGAATAAAGTATTTTTTTTTTTCTTTTTTAAATAGGCTCCACATCTAGCATGGAGCCCAATGCAGGGCTTGAAATCACAACCCTGAAATCAAGACCTGAGCTGAGATCAAGTGGCAGATGCTTAACTGACTGAGCCACCAGGTGCCCCTTGAATAAAGTCTTTCTTACCTTCCTTTCTCTAATTTTTACTTTGGTGTTCTTATCAGAAATACAAATATACATAGTAAAAGACAAAACAAACAAACAAAAAACACTAGAATGTTCATACCAGTATTATTGAAAATAACCCCAAACAAAAAACTGGCCAACTGTCCATCAACAGTTGAGTTGAATGAATATATAAATTATGATATGTTCATAATATAATTCTATTGAACAATGAGAAAAAATGCACTACAACCACAGGCAAACTATGGATCACTTTTTAAAAACATAATGCCAAGTAAAAGAAGTTAGTCAGAAAAAAAGTACATACTGTTTGATTCAGTTCATATAAATTACAAAAACAGGTGAAGTTTATCTATGTGTTATAAACAGGGTGTTGATTATCCTTGGTGGGGACAGTGATGGAGAGTTATTCAAGAGTTTTCTGACTACAATCAAGAAGTATTCCAGTCAACATCAAGAAGTGCTGGTCGTACTCTTTTTTGATCAAGGTACATGAATGTGTTCAGATTGCCAAAATTCAGCACATTGTACTGTTATGCAATATGTCCTTTTTTAAATATGGACATAACACTTAACATTTTTAAAAATCACCCATGGATCTTGTTAAGTTTGCAGATTTCAGTGATACAACTCTAGAGATTCTGACTTAGCAAATCCAGTATGAGGCTAAGATATGTATATTTTAACAAGTAGGTAGTCTTTGAACCTTAAAGAGTGCTTTAAAAAATCCCTACACAATTGTCAGTAAATACATTACATTTGGTTACTTTTACTTACCAGATGTAGCTTGCTATAATGCCAGAGCATCCTTTGTTGAACCAGGGGGGGGATAATGTTATTTTGAGCTGTGAACCAAGGATTAAGATATATATTTTATGTATTGCAACTAGCCTTGCTATTTGTCAGATTTTATAGACATCTCCACTCAATTCTCATTCGTGTATGCTCTAGGCAGCCTTCTGCATAGAGGTGAAGAGTTGTCTTTGTCTCTCCAGCCTATATTCTGGTAAATTCCACCTTCAGTCATTTAATAAAATATAGTTCTGCATGTTTCGCGCACATGGTCCAAAGTTTAAACCTTACAGTCAGAAAGTCTACGTGAGATATTTAACATATTTCAACCTCTTTTCCTCTATATCAAATGGTAGTTTTAATAATAGAACTGTATCTGTTCTAAGTTGTTTGCATGGATTAGATTCATTTAATCCTCACAAAAAGTCTATGACAAACTGTTAGCCACGATTTGAAGATGAGGCACAGAGAGGTTGGACAACTTGCCTTAACTGCACAGAGCTAGGGAGTAGCACAGATGGGACTTGAACCCAGGGCATGTGGCTCCAGAGCTTGGGAGCTCAGCCACCTCACCCCACTGCCCTTCCTCAGAGAGGGCCCTGCCATTGCTCTAGGCTCAGCCTCAGCACTTCCTGCCTGAGTTGCTGCACAGGGCCAGCCTGTTTTTTTTGAAAAGTTGAAGTTATGTAATGCGAACATGTTGTAAGGTGTACTAGTGTAGAGTGTATTTTGAAATAGTGTTATCCTCCAGTTTGAAATTATAAAATAAAATAAAAATAAATAATAATACATTTTGTTATACTAGCAATCATATGAGATGCCTATGAAAGTATAAACTGTAAAGAAGTGTGCAAATGCCAGTTAGTTCTGCATTATAAAAAGTTAACCAAAGAGTTTGTCATAAGAAAGAGGGGTCATTGTCTATAATCACCTACTTCCGCTCTCTAGGTCCCACACAAAAGTGGAACTTATTTCAAAGGGATCAGTTGTATTAGCCACATTCTCTGCACCTCCATCCAAAAAAGATGGCCACTTCAGGAGAAAGTAGACAATCCAGCAGATTTTGCCACTCTAAACCCAAGCTTGTTATACCCACAGGGCCAAACACACAGTTTTTCAATTTCCATTCCAATTCGCCCAAAAGACTCTGAAGCTTCCTCCACTCCTCTGGATTTCTACTAGATCTTCTCTTCTCTCACTTTCTTTCCTTCTTTTCTCTTTTCTTTTTTTTTTTAAGATTTTTATTAATTTATTTGAGAGATAGAGATGAAGCAGGCGGAAGGACAGAGAAAGGGAGAAGCAGACTCCACACTGAGCAGGGAGCCTGACACAGAACTCGATCCCAGGACCCTGAGGTCACAACCTGAGCGGAAGTCAAACTAACTGAGCAGCCCAGGAGCCCCTCTTCCCTCACTTTCAACAGATGACTTCTTCCCTCATATCCTATTTAGAAAACACAAAGACTTGATTGGGAAATCTTACAATCGACCACCATTAGATTTACCAATACGCTTCCTTTCGCAATCTTTCCTATGGCAAGAAAGGTAGCTCTGAACTCCAGCCTCTCACGTTTTAACCACATCACTGTGTTGACAGTTAAACATGTTAAAGGAATCTTTCTCCTCCCTTTCACAGTCAAATTTCTTCATAGAATCAACACTTAATATTTCCACTTCTTAACATCTTACTCATTCCTCAACCCAGTCCAAACTGGTCTCTTCCCACTACACCATCAACAAGTGCTATTTAAAACAAATGGAAAATTTGACTCCTTATCTGCCTTGATCTCACAGTGGCTTTCATTTTTGTCATTTTCTTTCCTTTTCCTTGTTTCAAAAATAATTTAGAGGTAAAATTCACAAAACACAAAATTAACCATTTTAAAATGAGCAATTCAGTGGCAGCTGTTCATTCACATTGTTGTACAGCTATTACCTCTATTTAGCTCCAAAACATTTATATCACTCCAAAGCAAAATCCCTTACCCATTACAGTCTCTCCCCACCTCCACCTTCCTCTCAGGCCCTAGCAACCACCAGTTTGCATTCTGTATCTATGGATTTATCTACTCTGGATATTTCATATGTCAAATGGAATCATACAATATGTGGTACTGGGGCTTCTTACACATGGCATATTTTGGAGGTTCATCCACACTGTACCTTCAGTGCTTATTACGCTTGAATAATATTTCATTGTATGTATACACCACAATTTTCTTATCCATTTATCTCCCTTTCTTCTTGAAACATATCTTTCCTTTGGTTTCTGGCACACTATACTACATTTTCCTCTTTCTCTTTGAAGGCCCAACACTTAGCATAACATCTTAGAGATTCATCTACACTATAGCATACATCAGTACTTGATTTTTTATCAGTTAATAATATATTCCATTATATGAATTTGCCACATTATATACTTGTGTGTGTGTGTGTGTGTGTGTGTGTGTGTGTGTATTCATTCCCCTGCCCCGCCCCCACCAAACTGCAAGACCTGCATCTCTATCCCAGGTATTTCTTCAGAGCTCCAGACCCATATACCATATGGGGGCAAATTAGATATTGCCACTTGACAATCACACACATATTTGTCATAAATATACCTGAAACACAACATGAAAAAACTGTACTTTCCAAAAGACCATGCTTCCTTCTATTCCACATCCCCCTGCTCATTAAATGGCACAGACATTCACCCTGGTAGCTAACTTAAAAATCTAGGTATTGGTTTTTTGTTGTGTTTTTTTTTTTTTGCCTCCTCTTTCCTCTATCACATTCAATCACTGATTTTTTTTCGTACTTTTTTTTTTAAAGATTTTATTTATTTATTTGACAAAGAGAGAGAGAGATCACAAGTAGGCAGAGAGGCAGGAAGAGAGACAGGGGAAGCAGCCTCCCCGATGAGCAGAAAGCCCAATGTGGAGCCCGATCCCAGGACCCTGAGATCATGACCTGAGCTGAAGGCAGAGGCTTTACCCACTGAGCCAGCCACCCAGGTGCTCCTAGCTTATCTTTTTAATATTTCTTGAATCCAATCACTTTACTCCAACACCATCAGTGTTAACCTTGTCCAAGCCACCATCTTGGCTCCTGTAGATTGAAATGAGTGCTTTTTCAGCTGACGCCCAAGCCTCCAGGCACAGTCTGTTTTCCACATAGCATCTAGAGTAATCTTTCTAAAACAAGTTTTGTTGTCAAACGTATAATAAAGAAATCTCTCCAAATGCTTCACATTGCCCCCAGGATAAAGCACAAATTCCTTTAAAAATGCATAGATTCTTTAAGTATTGATTCTGCTTACTTGTCTCTGGCCACCTTTCCCAGCATTCTACATCCCATGCATAATAGATTAATTTTAGTTCTTGGTCAGGGCCACACATCCCCCTTTATTTAAAGGTCTTTGAACAAGGTGCTTTCTCTGTCTAGAACACCCTCCTCACACAAATAACCAACCACTTTCATCTTACCAATTCTTACTCATCTCTAAAAGGTCAAGTCTTTCCTTTTTGCCTTCAATAGAGATTTCATTCTGATGCTGTTTTGGTTGCCCTATAATCTGAACAACTGGTGTACTGTGTTAGCTATTCTGCCTTTGTCTTAGACTCATGGTTCCCTAATTTCTGTTTGATAGACCATGTCTTTTTGCATCTTTTTTGACAATAATAAAGCACGGTTTTCTAAAACTTTCGTTATTTGTGAATGAAAACATTTTTCAGATTATGTACTTCTTTCAGTCTTCCCTTTTATGGATAGGAAGGTGTATCTTCAAAGATTGTGACTGGGTCTCAACAAAGCTAATTACCTGTACTCCCAAAAACCTTCCACCTCCTCATACCTCAAGGTCAGTTTATGTAGAAAGACAATACACCTAACATGAAAAGGTATGTCAAGTTAGCCTTGCATAAGTTTGAACTTTGGAAATTTAAATTTGAGGATTGTGATAAGAAGGGAAAATCATGGAACAGTCTATTAACTAATCAAAATTCAAAAAAATAGCAATTTAATACAAATAGTAAATATACCTCATTATGAAAAGTCTCTTTACATGATTTGTAGAAAGATAATACAAATTTTTTTTCTACTTATGATTCTCAGTGTTTTAAATATGGGTTTGTAAAAGGTAATCAACTAGAAAATGGAAAGAAAACAAAAGTTTTTCTGAAGATTTTGGAAAAATCCCCAAAGGAAACAAAGTACTGGCCTGAAAAAATAAATCAAAAGCCCACAACAAGTATTAGTGTCAGGGTAAAAAGCAGTGAATAGAATTGGAAATGAACACTTTGATTTCACTGTTTGGTCCAAGTGAAATAATAAAACAAGCAGCGTGACTAATGAAAAAGAAACTAGACTTTCCCATAAGTGATCCACATTTCTGAATCACCCACATGTGACTTTTAAACAGTAGTGTTTTCAGTATTGAAACAAACTGAACGGTGCAGCTTTATCTTTTTAAAGTCCACAGAAGACACACAAGCATATTCTATAATTTAACATTTAAAAATCTCCTTATACTGTGTAAGTCTCATATAAAATGAAATCTAATAGGGATGCATCAAGATATGATGGAATCTTATATCAATGTTCAAAGACCAAAATTCTAGCCTAAGACTTATGCCAACTATACAATCGTGAACAAAGCCTCTAAACTTTGGTTTCTTTGTGTCATATTTTCCTCTCCTATGAAGTAATGAGTGGTTGGGACTAAATGGTCTCCAAGATCACTTTCAGCTCAAATTCTAGCATGGAATAAAATTGAAAAGCAAAAGTACTTTTCACTAAAATAATTACTTGCTACTGAGTATAATTGCTTCCTTTTGGTAAAAGGACATACTCATTATACTCATTTTTATGTGCATAGCACTATTTTTTATTTACACAGTGCACCTATAAAGCCATGTGATATTTTTTGAATAAGCATAAAAGCACTTACTTTTCCAAATGAGTGTAGTCCCATCTTAGGTGGCTAAGTCTAGAGTTGCAGACGTCTGATGCTTAAATTTATTGGCTTGAAACTCTTAAAATTATCTACCAAATTAAAAATACATAAGTTTGAATTCACTTAATATTTCATGCATTTATTTGCTTATCAAAGATATCCTCTCTCTAGGTAAATCTTAATCTTTTGACTGAGTTTTTTATTTTTCTTTTCTAGTAACAATGAGAAATCTTTCACAGCCAGGATTGGACATGATTATAGAGTGATAAAGTTGGATAATACAGCATTTGGTATCTAAAATGTGTGATTTAATTATAACACACAAAGATGAATTTTCTTGTGTGGCTAGTAAAATAGTAATTTAAAAAAGTCTCAAAAGAGTGATTCTAAATGTGGTTTGAAAATAGTGGCATATTTAGAATAAATGTATGAATTCCCAGGGAGAATACTTTGAAGTTTAACATTTCACTGATTAGTAAGTTCTACTATAGTTTGTTTAAAAAATGTTTCATTACTCTATAAACAGACATATTTATAATAAACATAAATATAGGGGCGCCTAGGTGGCTCAGTGGATTAAAGCCTCTGCCTCCAGCTCAAGTCATGATCTCAGGGTCCTGGGATCGAGCCTGGCATGGGGCTCTCTGCTCAGCAGGGAGCCTGCTTCCCCCTCTCTCTCCCCGCCTGCCTCTCTGCCTACTTGTGATCTCTCTCTCTCTGTCAATTAAATAAAATCCTAATAAATAAATAAATAAACATAAATATAAAACTTGTGTTCCAAAGAGTCTATATAAACAATTATACATATATATAATTTGCTAACTTTGGAATTCCTGTTTTTTCCATTACTTTTTTTTTTTCCCAAAGACTTTATTTATCTGACAGAGAGAGAGAGAGATCACAGATAGGCAGAGAGGCAGGCAGAGAGAAAAGGGGAAGCAGGCTCCGCTGAGCAGAGAGCCCGACGCAGGGCTTGATCCCAGGACTCTGAGATCATGACCCGAGCCCAAGGCAGAGGCTTTAGCCCACTGAGCCACCCAGGCGCCCCTCCATTACTTTTTATCTTAAATCAGGTTCATCTCCAATTTCCAGAATAAATAAATGATTAAAGGCAAATTTGAAAGTTTCCTTAGTAGAGCTATCTTTAAGCATTGTGGAAGAGTAGATACTCAATGGACACTTACTCCTATGGCCTGAATACCAGGCCTTCACCCCCTTGTCAATACCATGACAAACTCTTTACCACACTAAATTACACTTTTCTTTTCTTTTTTTAAAGATTTTATTTATTTATTTGACAGAGAGAGACACAGCGAGAGAGAGAACACAAGCAGAAGAAGCTGGAGAGGGAGAAGCAGGCTTCCCACCGAGCAGGAAGCCTGATGCAGGGCTTGATCCCAGGACCCCAAGATCATGACCGGAGTCAAAGGCAGACACTTAAAAACTAAGCCACCCAGGTGCCCCAAAATTACACTTTTCTTGAAAGCAAAGTCACATTTGAAAAAAGAGGAAAACATTATCATTGATCTAGATGTATTTTTTCATTCTTAAATTTTTTGGTATAGGACATTAATTGAGAAAATATTTTATTAAGTCATAATTTGTGTTTCTTAGAGACAACTACCTTTTTTCCTTATAGATCATAAGTGACTTCAAATCCTACAACTTCTAAAACCCATGCACATTTTTCTTGTTGAAACAAAGATGACACAGATTACTACTGTTAAAATCTATAGATTTTCCCATGTGAAAAAAGTTTTTTTTTTTTAATTTCTGAGCAATGCAAGAGAAAAATATTTAGAAAATAAAATATAGGAGCACCTGGGTGGCTCAGTAGGTTAAAGCCTCTGCCTTCAGCTCTGGTCATGATCTCAGGGTCCTGGGATTGAGCCCTGCATGGGGGGGGGGTCTCTGCTCAGCGGGGAGCCTGCTTCCCCCTCTCTTTCTGCCTGCCTCTCAGCCTACTTGTGATCTCTCTCTCTCTCTCTGTCAAATAAGTAAATAAAATCTTTAAAAAAATCTTTTCCTTAATAAAGAAAAGAAAAGGAAAGGAAAGGAAAGGAAAGGAAAGGAAAGAAAAGAAAAGAAAAAAAGAAAAGAAAAGAAAAAAATACAGCTGAGTTATTCCCTTCCATTTTCAAATTTTGGTCCCTTCCCTTGTCATATGATTCTATACATTATTTCATCCTTTATTTATTAATCTAGATATATTTTACACTCTACATTCACCATACTGCTATTTTTCCACACTCAACACAAATCCTTTTAAATAGGATTTTTGTTTTTGTTCAACATGATTTGTTAGCACATTCAACTTAAAAACTAGTTAAGGGGGAAAAAAATGGGCAGATTTTTTTATTTGGGTTTTGCTTTTATACTACTGTCAATCCTGAGTCAACATCCTGTTATAATCAACCATAGCTTTGATTTCACTTTCAGGAGGAAAATTTTAAAATAGTTATGGATAAGTTACATACTATGATGTATCATAATTTTACTTAATTTAAATTTTAACTTTATATTAGAGGTAGCAACGTCTTGTAATGATAATTCTTGGGACACAAACTCTGTAACAAAGCTCCTAAAAGTTTATGGTATCCATCAGGCTAAAGGATCCTGGGTGAATTATGTATAATGGAGGTCAAAAGAACCAATGATTAGTGATTCTCCAAGGTGAGCTCCATCCTTTACTAGAATAGAAAAAGTTTTTCCCATGTGTACTTGACACAGGTTTCTAAGGAGGTTATGTCTGTTTTTTATTCTAATTATGTAGTATACCAGCAACCAATGAAAAATGTTGCTCTTTATCCACGAAAGAATAAGTTAATAGAAGGAATTTCCCGTGTCTCATAAACTCAGCAGCATTACATGAACCCCCACCTCAATATATGAAAAATAGACTTGAGATTCCAGAATCTATCCTTCCACAGTTGCTTCAGCCCCATATTGTTAATCCTACAGGCATGCTAAAGAAAGAGCCTTTCCCATCATCTAGGTAATTTTTACTCAATATTAAGGTCTATCTTCCTATCATAATACCTCCCTAAAACATAAAGGTTAAATAGTATGTTGACGCTAAATATTTTAATCTTGTCGAATTATTGTTTTAACAAGTAACATTTTATTATGGGTAGGTGTTGTAAGCATATAGATGTATAATTGCTTACTTGTTTTTATTTTCTTATAAAACGAAATGTCATCTACAAATTTCCCATATTCTTAAAGTAATCCATATCTTTGACTCCTCATATCTACCATTAAAATAAAAGTAGTAACACTAGGTAACTCAATGAGTCACAGTAGGCTCCTCCCACCATTCTTCTCCAACTTAGTCCCTTGGAGAAAGGATGAAAAGAGTCCTAAATGTTTTCCACTTAGATCATAGCATTATACACTAATAAATATTAATTCCACTGTTTTACTTTGTCGTTGCTCTATTCCATTATTTCTCCAGCGGTATCATTTAGGAAAGCATCTGAGTTCATGTTAAACCCAAGAGAATTAGGAGGATGTTATATGCATAAGAATTAGGAGGATGTTATGCACAAGCATATGAAAGACACTGTCATCTGACAAAAATGCATGTAATATATTTACTATATAATTTAGGGAGATATCATATACATATAATACACACACAGACACACACACACACACATACATATTTATGATTTACACATCCTAATTTTTTTTACTAGACACTACAGTTTGTTAAAAATGAAGCTTCAAGTGCTATTCTGACTTACATAATTCTGAAGAAAAACATTCTAGACTAGTATTCTAACATAGTCTAACATATTTTCCATGCTTGAAAGCAAAAATCAATATTAAATGGAGACAAGGAAGAGAGAAGAAAAGGAAGTGCTCAGCAAAAGACAAAAAAAAAGGATATCAAGGATAACCTAAATTTAATTAAAATAGAACCTTTTTGTGAAGTTGTTCTAATCTGCATTATTATAAAAATATTAAAGACAGAGTGATCTATGAACAAAATATATTTTAAAATTTCTTTAAACTGGTAATATATTTAAGTAGCATAACTGGACATCTTACATGGACTAGTGTGTTTGATCTAAGGGAAAGTGATTTATAGGGATTAAGAAGGCTTCTGGAAATACATTTAAGTATGACTTTTATTGGGGTTCAGACATATATGAGCATGATTTGCAAACACTGGGGCAGTCTGGCAAAAGATTATTTGCAGAGGAAGCTGAATAGCAGTCTAGTCTCTCAGGAAAGAATATGTCCTTAAAAAGAAAGAACTGTCCTGCTGAATTTGAACAAGTAAATAAAAAGGCTTTAGCTGCGACAAAGAATTGGAACTCTTAAAAAAAATGGAGTTGTTATTATTAGAATCCTCAGTCCCTAGATCACGCCTTAGTTCTAGGTTGAAGTATAGCATAATTCAAACACAATTTTGGTATCCTGAAGAGTTAGATCTGCTTCCAATAGCAAATTCTTATACCTGGTGGGGACTGTGGTCTAGTAGGAGTGTGGTGGCCATCATCAGGCACCACAGTATGAATACCATAGAAGTAGATCTATACCTGAGCATATAGGAGATTCTCTCTCATACTCCAAGAAACACTTAAGGGACAACACATGATTTACATGAAAAGAGAGAACCTGAACCAGGCTAATCTTAATACAGTAAGATATTTCCTAAAATGTGAAGAGGTCTAAGTCTACCAATCTACAAGATTTTCTAAGCCCATTTGTTCCTTAATATTACACTGATTTTAAAATATTGGAGTGACATCGGCAAGATGGCAGAATAAAAGTTTTCAGCCATTATTATCCCACAGGAACATTGATTTTAACAACCACCCAGGGACAAGAGCAGCACTGTGGGAGTCCAAAAGTACAGCAGAGAAGTTCCAGCACACCACTGAAATAAAAATTTTAATAATAGATATATCTAAAAAGGTAAGAACAGTATCACTGTACCTGTATCACCCTCCCCTAAAACAGCACAGTTCATTGTCAAATGGAAACCTCTCAGCCCATAATTTCTCCCACTGGGAAAAGAATGTAGTGAGTGAGGGCCTAATTTTCTCAGCTATCTGGTACACAACCCAGTCAGCTCATTTTTTTTTTCTCACCTCATCCAGAATACCCAGGGGTTCGGCACCCAGACTACTAAGGATTATCAGAGCTAAGTGTTTGGAAGAGGCTAAGAGCAAGGTGGAGAGGTGGAGACTTAGATAACAGGGTTTGGAACTCAATAACAGACCATTAATTCTAATACTTGCTTTATGGACTCTGTCAGGGGAAACACCTGGAAAACCTTGCCTACAGACAATTCTAACTGGCTGATGAGCACACCCAATGCTCTGAACATCTCACCCCTATTTGGCCAGCTTCCCATGCACACCTTCAGGGATGTCAAGTGTTAGTATTTGCACATGACTTGCAAGCATACGCAGACAGCCAGTTTGACTTGGCAGGATTGAGAGAAGTCACAGAAACTAGAGCATTTAAGGGTAATACCCTAGGAAAAATAAACAAGAGGTTCTCAGGACCCAGCTAGACTTTGTAAAATTGAAAGAAGGCATATGAAATCCCCCCTTGGGCTCCTGGGTGGCTCAGTTAGTTAAGTGTTTGCCTTCGGTCAGATCATGATCTCAGAGTCCTGGGACTGAGCCCTGCATTGGGTTCCATACTCAGTGGGGAGTCTGCTTGTCATTCTCCCTCTCTCTATCTCTATCAAATAAATAAATAAATTCATTAAAAAAAAATTCCTCCCTTAAGGGAACAAGAGGTGTAGAGTCAGTGTATCCCTGGATATGACCTGGGACCATCCATATCATCCCTTGCCAGGATTCTGGATGGTGAAAATGTTTCTCTCCTGAAGCCAGTCAGTAAAGGCTGGACGAGGGGTTTTCTTCCTCAAAAGGCAAAGACAGAAAAGCAAGACTTCAAGGAAAATAAAAATCAAGGACCTTGACACCACCAAAAGAACACAATAATTTTCTCATAACTGACCCCCCAAAAAATATATATCTATGACTGACTTGACCCGATAAAAAAAATTTAAAATAATTGTTTTAAGAAAGTTTAGTGAGGGGTACCTGGGTGGATCAGTTGGGTAAGCATTCAACTCTTGATAGCAGGCTCCATGCTCAGCAGAGTCTGCTTGAGATTCTCTCTTCTCTCTCTGCCCCTCATAGCTTTCTCTCTCTCTCTCTCAATCTCTCTCTCTCTAACCCTCTCCCTCCCTCAAATAAATAAATAAATCTTAAAATAAAAAGGAAGTTCAGTGAAATTCAAGAGAACATAGGCAAAATCAGGAACTCAACAATGAAATACAAGAGAACTCAACAAAATCAGGAAAATGGTATGTGGAGAAAATAGAAAAATCAACAGATCTAGAAATTAAAAAAAATTCTGGGGCTGAAATATACAATGAATGGATGAAAATACAATATAGCACATTGAGAGCAGATTCAATCAAGCAAAGAAAAAATATGTAACCTTGAAGATAAGTCATTTGAAATTATCTGGTCAGGTGGGAAAAAAAGAAGAAAAAAAAGGAATTAAAAAGATTGAAGAAAGTCTGCAGGTATATCACCAAGAGAATTAACATACATATTGTAGAAGTCCCAGAAGGAGAAAAATAGAGGAGGAGCTTACTTAAAGAAATAATAGCTAAAAAATCCCAAACCTTGGGAGAGATATGGACATCCATTCATATGAAGCTTGAAAGTTCCCAAAGGGGTACAACCCAAAGAGGACTTCAACAGGACACACTAATCAAACTGTCGATAAATTTAGGACAAAGAGAGAATTGTGAAAGCAGTAAGAGATAAAACACTCATTATATACAAGGGAGCCTCTATGAGTCTATCAGCAGATTTCTAAGCAGAAACTTTACAAGCCATGAGAAGGGGTAAATGAATAAAACAACCAAGAATGCTTTACCTGCCAAAGCATCCTTCAGAAATGAAAGACACAGACTTTCTCAGACAAACAAAAGTTAAAGGATTTCACTACCATAATATATAATTGCCTTAAGGAAAAAAGAAAGGCTAAAAAGAGTTCTTCAAACTGAAATGAAAGGATGCTAACTAGCAACATAAAAATAGAAGTATAAAACTCATTAATAAAGGAAAGCAGGTAGTCAAATTCAGAGTACTCTAATACTGTAAGGTTAGTTGGGCGCCTGGGTGGCTCAGTTGGCTGAGTGGCTGCCTTCGGCTCAGGTCATGATCCTTAAGTTCCGGGATCGAGTTCCGCATCGGGCTCCCAACTCCATGGGGAGTCTGCTTCTTCCTCTGGCCTTCTGTCCTCTCATGCTCTCTCTCACTTTCTCTGTCTCTCAAATAAATAAATAAAATCTTTAAAAAAAAAATACTGTAAGGTTGGTTGTAAATCACCTTTAACACTAATATAAAAGTTAAAAGACAAAAGAATTAAAAGTAACTATAGTTACAATATTTGTTAATGGGTCCACAATATAAAAAGATGTAAAGATGTAAAGTGTGACATCAAAAACAAAATGTAGTGAATTATAGAGTTTTTGTATGCAAGTTGTTATCAACTACAAAGACTGCTATATTTTACATAAATAATGTGGTAGCCAAAAGAAAAATCTACAGCAAATACTGAAAAAATACAGAGGAAATATAAAATCAAAGCATTCACTAGAGAAAATCATAAAATAACAAAGGAAAACAGCAAGAGGAAGAGACAAACAAAGAAAATAAAAAATAGCCAGAAAACAATGAAGAAAATGGCAATGGTTAGTCCTTACATATAAATACTTCAAATATAAATGGCTTAAATTTTATAATTGATAGAAATAGAATAGATAAATGGATGAACACAGGATCTAATTAGAAGTTGCCTGCAAGACACTCACTTTAGCTTTGAAGACACGCATAGATGAATGTGAAGGATTTAGAAAAATATTCCAGGTAAACAGGTACCTAGAAAGAGCAAGAGTAGATATATTTTTTTCAGCTATGGATTATCATCCAGATAGAAAACCAATAATGCAACATTGGACTTTACTACACTTTAGAGCAGATGGACTTAACAAACATATATAGAACATTCCAACCCACACCAGCAGAATACATCTTCTTCTCAAGTACACATAGAATATTTCCCAGGAGATAGATCATAGTTAGGCTACAAACAAGTCTTAACAAATTGAGGAGTAAAATCATATGAAGTGTCTTTTCTGAACACAAAAGTATGAGTAGAAATCAATAAAAGGAAAAAATTTGGAAAATTCATAAATTTGTAAAAATACACATACTCCTGAACAACCAAAAGGTCATAAAGGAATCCGAAAGGAAATCAAAAATTATTTTAAGACCAATAAAAATGGAAACACAATATACCAACACTTGTGGGATGCAGCAAAAGCAGTTCTTACAGGGAAGTTTACAGCAACAAACACTTACATTAAGATAAAAGAAAGATCTCAAATAAATAACCTAACTTCATACCTCAAGGAACTATAAAAAGAACAAACTAAAACTGAAGTTAAGAGATGGAGAAAAATAACAAATATAAGAACAGAAATAAATGAAATAGAGACTAACCAATAAAGAAGATCAACTGAACGAAGAGCTCTTTTTTTTTTTTTCAGAGATTTTATTTATTCACTTGATAGAGAAAGAGATCACAAGTAGGCAGAGAGCAGGCAGAGAGGGGGAAGCAGGCTCCCCGCTGAGCAGAGAACCCGATGTGGGGCTCATCCCAGGATCCCGAGATCATGACCTGAGCTGAAGGCAGAGGCCCCAACCCACTGAGCCACCCTCTTTTTTTTTTTTAAATATATAAACCCACAGTTAATAACACACTCAATGGTGAGAAGCTGAAAGCTTTTTCTTTAATGTCAGGAACAAGACAAGGAAGCCCAGGACTGCTACTTCTATTCGACATAACACTGAAAGTTGTACCCAGAGTAATTATGCATGAAAAAGAAATAAAAAGCATCCAAATCAGAAAAAAAGAAGTAAAAATGTGTCTGTTTGCAAATGACATGATCTTACATATAGAAATCCCTGAAAACACCACCAAAAAAATATTTGAGCTAATAAATATGTTCAGTACAGTTGCAGGATATAAAATCAATATATAAAAATCAGTTGTGTTTGTGTACACTAAAAATAAACTGAAAAAGAAATTAAGAAAAGAATCCCATTTGCAATAGCACCAAAAATAATAAATAATTAGGAATAAATTTAAGCAGGTATAAGCTCTTTATAATAAAAACTATAAAATACTGATGAAAGAAACTGAAGACACAAATAAATGGAAAGATAGTCCATGCTAATGGACTAGAAGAATTAATATTGTTTGTTTGAAGATTTATTTATTTATTTATTTGACAAAGAGAGATCACAAGTAGGCAGAGGCAGGCAGAGAGGGGAAGCAGGCTCCCTGTTGAGCAGAGCCCGATGCGGGACTTGATCCCAGGACCCCGAGATCATGACCTGAGCCAAAGGCAGAGGCTTCAACCCACTGGGCCACCCAGGCACCCCAGAATTCATACTGTCAAAATGCTCACACTACCCAAAGAAATCAATAGGTTCAATATAATCCCTTTATCATATCCCCAATGGAATTTTCCACAGAAACAGGAAAAAAGCATACTAAAACTTCGTAAGGAACCACAAAAGTGTCTAGAGACAAAGCAATCTTGAGCAAGAACAAAACTGGAAGCATCACACTGCCTGATTTCAATTATTGTTTGTTTATTTGTTTGTTTTTGAACAAATTCTATCCCTAATCAAGACTTCAACTCATGATCCCAAAATCAAGAGTTGCATGATCTACCAACTGAGCCAGCCAGGAGCCTCAACACTGACTGATTTCAAAATATACTACAAAGTTATAGTAATCAAAGCAGTATGCATAAAAACTGGCATAAAAACAGACAGAACTAAGATTCCAGAAATAAACAACACATTTACAACCAAATGATTTTTGACAAAGGTGACAAGAATACAAAATGGAGAAAGAATAGTCTCTTCAACAAATGGTACTGAAAAAAATGGATATCCATATGAGTAACAATGGAATAGAACCCTTATCTCACACCATACATAAAAATAAATTCAAAATGGACTGGACTTAAATGTAAGACCTGAAACTGAAAAAATATTAGAACATAAGAAAATAGCTTCTCGACATTAGTCTTGGTGATGATTTTTTACCTATAATCCTGGAAACACAGCCAAAAAAAAAAAGATAAATGGGATTACACAATCTATAAAGCTATTGCATAGGAAAAGAAACAACAGAGTGAAGGGATAGTCTATGGAATGAGAGAAAATACTTGCAAACCAAATGCAGGCATACCTCATTTCTATTATGCTTCTCTTATTGTGCTTCACAGATACTGTGTTTTTACTTTTTATTTTTTTTTTACACAAATTGAAGGCTTGGGTTAAGCAAGTCTTTCAATGCCATTTTTCCACCAGCATTTGCTCATTTCATGTTCCTATGTCACATTTTGGTAATTCTCACAGTATTTCAAATTTTTCATTATTATATTTGTTATGATGATCAATGATTAGTGATTACAACTCACTGAAAGCTCAGATAATGGTAGTATTTTTTAGCAATAAGATATTTTATAATTAAGGTATGTACATTTTTTAGACATGATGTTTTGCACAGTTAATATACTATAATATAGTGTAAACATAATTTGTATATGCACTAGAAAACAAAAAAATTTATTTGACTCACTTTACTGTTATATTTGCTTTATTGTGGTGGTCTGGAACCCAACCCACAAGACCTCTAAGGTATGCCTGTATCTAATAAACAAGTAATTTCCAAAATATATAAGTAACTCAAACAACTCAATAGCAAGAAAGCAAATAATCTGATTTCAAAAATGGGCAAAGGCCTTGAGCAGCCATTTCTCAAAAGAAGGCATACGAATGCCTTATAGGTATATGAAAAGGTGTTCAATTTCACTAATCATCAGAGAAATGCAAATCGAACCACAGTGATCTACCAATTCCACCTGTTAGAATGGCTACACTCAAAAAGAAAACACGGGTTAGTCATGATATGAAGTAAAGGGAAATCATGCTATTTGTAACAACATGGATGAACCTGAAGGGCATTATACTAAGTGAAATAAGTTGGATACAGAAAGACAAATACCATACGATCTCACTTATATGCAGAATATAAAAAAGCAAACCTCATAGAAACAAAGATTAGAATGATGGTACCAGGGGGTGGGGATGAGGAGATGTTAGTCAAAGGGTATGAACTTTCAGTTATAAGATGAATAAGTTCTAGAGATCTAATGTAGGGCATGGTAACTATACCTTATAATAATATTTTGTACAGTTGAAACTTGTTAGGGTAGATCTTAAGTGTCCTTCCCTCATATAAACTGACACATACACACACACCCCCAAAACACAGTAAATACACGGAGTATTGGATATGTAACTAGCTTGACTGTGCTAATCATTTCACAATTTACACATATCAAAACATCACATTTAGTACCTTAAATACATACAATTTTTATTTGTCAATCATACCTCCATAAAGCTGAAAAAATAAAAAATAACATTAAATATTCCAGAACAATGTTAATTTGTCTCCCAACTTCATTCAGGTTCCCCTTGAAATCCTCAGAACAGAATCCAATTGGCACAGATACCCAGTACCTTGCATTAAACTAGGCTGTAGATACAGAGTCTCCTTTATCAAACATAAGTAGGATACAGGGAATTTAGCAAAGGCCAAAATCATGAGGATATAAAACCTGAAAGGGCGGCACCTGGGTGGCTCAGTGGGCTAAAGCTTCTGCCTTCAGATCAGGTCATGATCTCAGGGTCCTGGGTTCAAGCCCCGCATCGAGCTCTCTGATCAAGGGGAGCCTGCTTCCCCCTCTCTTTCTGCCTGCCTCTCTACCTACTGTGATCTCTCGCTCACTGTCAAATAAATAAATAAAATCTTAAAAAAAAAAAAAAAAACGAAACCTGAAAGGTATAAAAGTAAGTCGCTCACAGGTTACAACTGGAAATATAATTAATATATATTTCTGTTGGGCGCCTCAGTGGCTCAGTCAGTTAAGCATCTATCTTCAGCTCAGGTCATGATCCTACAGTCCTAGGATGGAGCCCTACATCGGGCTCCCTGCTCAGTGGGGAGTCTGCTTCTCCCTCTCCTTCTGCCGCTTCCCCCTGCTTGTGCTCTCTCTTTCTCTCTCTCAAACGAGTCTTTAAAAAATATATTTGTATTTCTATTAAATGCATGTACATGCATTGTTGCAAGCATTTATGTGCTTTAACTCAGTCCTCATCACCACAACTTGAAATAGGTTATTATAATCCACACAGTATAGATGAGGAAACCGAGGAACATGGGTCATTAACCCCACCCCTAGAAAATGCAGGATGTAGAATTAGAATCCAGGCAGTCTAGTTACATGGGTCATGTCCTTTTTTCTTTTTTTTTTTTATTTACTTATTTGAGAGAGAAAAAAAGCCAAAGCCAGAGAGAGAGAGAGAGAGCACAAGCAGGGGGAGCAGCAGAGGGAGAGTAAGAAGCACAGGGAGCTCCCTGCTCCCTCTCTAAGCAGGAAGCCCCACGTGGGATCTCAGGACTCTTGAGCCACGCAGTTGTCCCATGGGTCATGTCCTTAACCTTTACTTCCTAGCTAAATTTCAAGCCCTTCCACAAAGATTATATCATCTTCCCTCTTCTGTCCCTATTCAGCTTCTGTTATTAACCAGCATCCTTTAAAGAAGGTAATTTGAGGATATTCAAAAGCTTCAAAATTCTAGATGAGGAAAAAAAGGGTATTGTTCTTGATGGAATGGTCTCTCCATACTTTATATGACATTTTGAAAAACTTAATTGTTCTAAATCCTCCTAGTCATTTCACTTTATATTTTTTAGGGAAAGAAACCACATTTAGTCTTTTCTTCAGAGAAAAAAAAATTACCCTCTATTACTGATACAGAAATAATTCCTATAATATCAATAGTTTGAGAAGTACTTTAAGCCAAGTGGTTTCATGGTTAGGAAAATCTCCCCTCCCCCAAACCTATAAACTTTCAGAAACAAGAGGAATTGTAATGTTTTCTTGTTAGACTCCATAAAGGTTACTTTAGTAAGTAACTTATAAGTTACAGACACATATTACTGCTGAGGAAAAAGTAATTTGTTGTAATCATTTTTAATTATAGTTATTTTTAATTATCTTTGCTGTATGTGTAAACATTAAAAATACAAACAGTGCTGCTATAGCACAGATGGTTGGTGCTCGTTACCCAGGCTGTCAAGCATCATTTGAACACCACTGCCTCCTTTTCTCTAATTGTAAGGAGAAGCAATAAAGTTGCTTCTTGGAAATAATTCTCATGTTTGAGAAAACTGGCTGTTACTAAGGGTGGGAGAACCAATTTATGGAAAATTCTGTCAGCCTTTTTCTCTCCCTCAGCAACACTTTTAAACTCCTCTTCACTTGAGACCCCCTTCACTCTTAATGGTTCTGGTTTACCCAGTAGTCAACCTCCACATTTCCATGCTTGGTTTTGCTTTGAGTCAGTCAGCTAATCAAGAACCTAGAATGATTTCAAAAAAAAAAAAAAAAGTCCCCCTTCAAAACTTGAGTATGTGCACTGAAGGGGCAATATGAAGTGTACAGATGACACCAATGGCCAAATACCTGGTTTTATTCATGTCCACACACAAAAACCAAAGTAAAATTAAATAACATTCCAAGATTTTAACACTAAGTAGCTCTGGTGTCAACACAAGATTAAAAAAAAACAGTTCAAATTTTTTTCCGTTATTAACACAAAAACTATTATATCCGCCACCTGGTGGCCAGCGCTAAGGTCAAACTCTAGTTTGAATACTCCTCAAATAAAAGATGAATTTCCTCTGTAAGCTTAGAGCCAAAGTCAAAGGCTACATCATAATCCGAATGTTAAATCTGTCAGATCAATGAAAAGAAAAAAAACTGCTCTTGGCTTAGCTCGACACTGGTCAATACATTATATTCCCATTTATTTTTTTAACTATTGTTCAATATTTAATGTTGTCTATGCAGGCATGCTGGACTGCAGCCAGGGCAAAAAAAAAAATCTTAATAATCAGCTTTGCACAGAAAATAATATTCTCTACAAACATGTAATTTTAACCAAAAATCAATTCAGTTTCCTAAAAAAGAAATTCTATCCATAAAGATAAAAATGAGCATAAAATATTAAAAAGAATATGGTCTGATGGCAGTCTGTATCAACTTTGGTGATAACAAATGGGATGATTGGTCTACCCTGAGCCACCAGTTCTACTACTAAACATTCTGATGATCTGAGAAGGCAGAAAAACATGCAAGAAAAATAATCATAATGTTTATTTTCTAACTTTCTGTATTTCTGTATGTCTTAGGTCATTTAAGTACTAGTCTACAGAGAGATACACAAAACACAACATATAAATATTTAGGTAATCTCTTCTGATATGTAGATACACGAGATAAGTTAATGAGACAGAAAGACATTCACCCAGAAGTTGAGGAAGAAAACTCTAAATATGAAAAAAAAAAAGTTACATTCTCTTAGTCCAAAAATGATTGTAATGATGAATACTGAAATAATTAAAAATAAAATTTTATCACTGAAGGTGCCAGATGGACAGTCCCAGAGTGCATGTGTGTTTTTATCACAGAAGCAAGTTACAAAGACTACTCTGCCATTTCATGCCAATTTTATATTTAATGATGAAATTGCCCTTATTAAAACCATAATACTTTGCTAAGACTATAGATGAGTTATAGAGTACTCTCCTCTTTTAACTTTGGGAATGTGATAAATAGGACAGTCAAGATTAAACCCCACTTATTCTGAATACACTCCATAATGAATAAGATAGAACTTAAGAATTTTGCATCCTTTATTTAAGTTAGTGTCTATTACATGAATCAGAATTTAAGTCTGTACAATAAAAGCTTATTTTAATCTAATGGACAAGTAATTTAATTATATGCAAAGTGTCTAGCTTTATAAAGATAATGAGTACAGTGATATATTCTTTAGAAAACAAATAAAAGACCTAATAAAATATATGGGTGTCTGAGTACAGTCTTTTATAAAATAACACACAATGTATATTTTAAACATTTCCAAATGATCATATACGTGATTGTGTTCACTATATATAAAAATATGATAAATATAATAAATTCAGATAACACTCCTTTTCTTGTTTACTCATTTATATTGTTCCCTTGGGCTCTAACTCACTAATTTGGTATTTATAAATCTGGTTCTCCCTGTTGTCCCTGAAGTCCACTGAAATATTATTTTCTGATCTACTGTCTTCAGCCAGTACAACTTCACACTTAACCCCAATCATTTCCCTGATCTTGGAAAACCTGAATTTTAGGTAAGAAATGAGTCCTCCATTTTCCTTATGGCAGCAAAATTCTCATTACAAAATTATCCATACCCCATTCCTGACCCGCCTTCCAGGAAAGAAATGCCAAATGTCAGCCCTATAGTTAAGTCAAGACATTGGCCCTAAGCTACTTAATCACAATTCTACTCAACCTCACCTCACTTTCAACTATTTGCATAGCTGGTTAAGGGACTTTCACAATTCAACCTTAACTCCTAAAAGCAACTCAAGTCCAGAAGTAGTGGTCCAAGACACCTGCAGTGGCTCAATAATAGCCTTTGTATTATCCTCCAAAGTTAGATGCAGGCCTTTATTTCTATTCTTGTTGTCTCGAGGCTGTCAAGTGACTGCCTTCCAGACATCATGGCTACATTCCAGGCATAAAAAAGAAAAGAAGAATACAAGGAGCAGTACCTATATCATTAAAATGAAAACTTCCCTAGAAATCTTCATCCTATCTCTCTTTGGAACTATAACATACACCTTAGCCCTACTGCAAGGAAGTCTGGGAAGCAAATATTTTTAGCTGCTATACTGGCTCTCTGAACATAATCATGACTCTATTGGTAAGGGGACAAGAACAATGCATTAAGTATAGACAACCAGTTTCTTCCATGTCTAGCAAAGAACACTGGGCTTGTTTCATATTCTACAAGAAAGGTCATACAACTCTGGTGAGTATTAATAGGTTAAAAATAAGTTCCTCTTTTCCTACAAGTCTCTCATAACTTTAAATTACAAAGACAGTTATTTATTGGATTATTCTTCTTAAGAGAAAACTCAGTTTTGGGTCATTTTATTCACTTTGAATACAAGCAATTGGTCAGCTTGCTTCCAATATGAATGCTTGGAAGATTAGGAAACTCTGTTCTGATACATTTTCCAACTCTTTTAATATTCCTCTGCCCCAGCTGCCTCCTTTTTCTGGTTTAGAAGTTAAAGAGTAGAAATGGCATAAATTTATTGGTCAAAAATTAGTTACAAACTTATGAATATGGTTGGTTATAGTACAGGGAATACTAGTTAGATATGCTAATCCTGAGAAAACAGTTTGCTTCTGCACAGGAGTACCTCTATTTAATGACTGCCAGAAAGTTTGCAGCTAAATTTGGAATCTGCTCTGATCAAGTTTATAGGACTTCAGCATGTACACATTTTGTCAAAACTATTTCTTGACTCCATTTTTCTTATGTACATATAATTTAAGCTCTCTTACCATGTTATATACATCTTCATAATCTAAGTTTTCTTCCAAAAAGGTAGAATGAAAATAACATATAAATAAGAATAAAAATATTCTTGTATAGTGAATCATTATATATAAGTGAAGCAAATATTTTCTACCTATGGTGCACTGTGCTATGAAACCTGAAGGCATACAAGATAAATGGAACATGTTACTATTCACAAGAATCATATTATAAATCAATATATCTATCATCTATCTATCTATCTCCCTCCCTCCCACCCACCCGCCGTCTTCATCCTTCCTCATGCGAAACAGTGAAGTTCAGTTTGCAAATATGGAACTATTTATGAAATTAAGTGTAAATTAAGAATAAACATCTCTAGGAGGTGTCAAATGGGAAATCAGTAAAGAGAGGATTCAGAAAAGATGAATTTAAAGGGACACTGAAGAAAAAGTGAGACACGGTTGAAAGAAGTGGGGAGCCCTGGAGAAAGAGAGCATAGAAGAGTGAAAGGCACAGACATGGAAGTGAGCACATCACATAGAGAGCCATATTATGTAAGTGTGCTAAGGATCCACAAAGACACATTAAACTGATAACAGGAGGACTTAAAAGGAGATAAGTGGAATGCCTTCTGGTTGATTCAGCAAGAAACCAGAAACCACATCATTCTGGAACTGGAAAGAGGATGAAACAGTGTTTCAGGAAGATTAATTTTATAAGCACTATCAAGAATGGATTGGCATGAAACTGAATCGAAGGAGAACAGCTAAGAGTCTGTTGAAATAATCCATGTGTGAAGTTATGAGGGCCAGGACAAAAATGGCAACTGCTGAAATGGAAACAAGTAAAAAAAATGGAGTCCTAATATGAAGCATCAGCAGTCTCCAATTTTAAAGAGAATCCAGCTGAGAACTGGAGGTGAAGCAGAGTATATGGCTGCACTGACCATGCTTATAATGGTGCATATATCATTATCCACTTCTACAGATAGAAGGGTTTACAAATAATGAAGCCTGTATCTACAATTCCTACCAATTCTAAAATAAGACCCCAGTTACTATAATTTGTGCTCTGATGACTTCATGAAAATGGTTATTTCTTGATTCTAATTACACTGGGAGTTTCTGAAATAAATCACTGGTTCTATCAACTCTGAAATTTGTCTTGCATTTGGCCTATTCTTTACAAAGTGCTTTTACTTGTACCACAGACTGATGATAAGCCTAAAGAGGTCCCCAGGATTACACCACACTGCTCAAAGGTCATAGTAACAAATCAAATGGGACTGTCTACTCATATTTGAAATTTCAAACAGTATTATGCCTTCTAGGTTAGATGAACATGACTGGTTACTAAAACCCATGCTTTCCCCTCTTCCTGGAAACTGAATTTGACTGCATCTTCCTTCAGGATGACTATGTGACTGAGTTCTTGCCAAAGGATTGTCAGTAGAATTGATGTTCACCACTTCCAGGATATACCTGTATAAGCACCCACATCTACTTTTCCATTCTGTGAATTTCAGACTTTGTTCTATGAATTTCAATTCCAGTGACCTTGTAAACCACATGCAGCAGTAGTTAACACCTCAATCAGCTATTAGCCTGGATCTTGAAAAATTGTATAAAAATATATATAAATATATTCCTGTTTAAATATAAACTTCTTTGGGCACCTGGGTGGCTCAGTGGGTTAAAGCCCCTGCCTTCAGCTCTGGTCATGATCTCAGAGTCCTGGGATCGAGTCCCACATCGGGCTCTCTGCTCAGTGGGGAGTCTGCTTCCTCCTCTCTCTCTCCCTGCCTCTCCGCCTACTTGTGACCTCTCTCTCTGTCAAATACATACATACATACTTACATACATACTTCTTAAGCCATTATACATTTTAGGCTCTATTTGTTATAGTGGTTAGCCCACCCTAGTACACCAGGTATCAGATTTCCCCTTGAAAATGCTATGTGACATACACACACAAAAAAATCATGGCTGTGATTCAATCCCTTGAGAGGACAGTAAATATCAGGTTGAACATCAAATTCCAGCCAAAATTGAAAATGTTTAAAAAAAACCTTATGTAATCTTCAAAATTTTGTGGCTCCTCCCTAAGTCCTTGGAGCTGGGCTGTTTATTGGGTAATGTATAGTATGGGAGGTCTTAGGAATAAGATCTAGAGAGCTATTTGCCACCTCTCAAAATCATACAAAAAATAAGTAAAGCAAGTAACAAGCAGATCTAAGGAAAGATACAGGCATAAGCTGAATAGTGCATCAAATTGAGCATGTTTATTTTATTTATTTTTTTTAAGATTTTATTTATTTATTTATTTATTCAACAGAGAGAGAGAGAGAGATCACAAGTAGCCAGAGAGGCAGGCAGAGAAAGAAAGAGGGGGAAGCAGGCTCCCCGCTGAGCAGAGAGCCTGATGTGGGGCTCGATCCCAGAACTCTGGAATCATGACCTGCTCCATCCCAGAACTCTGGAATCATGACCTGAGCCGAAGGCAGAGGCTTAACCCTCTGAGCCACCCAGGCACCCCAAATTGAGCATGTTTAAATGGTAGATGACTGATTAGTAATGAAAGATAAAGGAACAAATTGAAACTTCTGTAGGTCCCAATACCTAGTACTCCAAAAGAGAACTTATTAGCTGTTACTTGATACCTTATCCTGTTCCTTTTTATTATGTGTAAATATTTTTTATCTATGACACATATAAATTGCAGAAATTTTAAATTAGTTTGATAAATGTTCACAATGCAAACATACCCTTCTCACGCACTTGTCATTTTCAACCCCAGAGCTAATTATTCTTCTGACTTTTATCACAATGAATATGTAAATAAAAGCATATAAAGTACATTAGGTCTGCTTCTTTTGTTCTCTATATATTGAAATATATAAAATGATATATAATATCAATATGTAGGTCAAACCTATTGAAATAGGTTTTTTTAATATCATAATTCATTTACTCATTCTAATATTGATGGAGACTTGTGTTATTTCCAGTTTGGGACTATTCTAAATAACGTTGCTAAGAAAATTGTTATGCATGCATTCTGGTACACATTTGCATGTATCACTGTTGAGCACAGGTGGGGTTGCAAAGTCAAAATATATTCCTATGTTCATCTTTAGAAGATATTTACAGGTTTCCAAATATACTTTAACAATTCTCACGGCCACCAGAAACATAAAACAGTTTCAGTTGTTCCACATCTTTGCCAACATATATATGTATATATATCTGTATACATATATGTATCATTTTTTCAAAAATTAACTGTTCTGATAATTAACTTTTGGAAATGGTAATAATTGGGAAGTAGGAACAGAAACTTTGAGTTGAAAAAAAAAAGAAACTTTGAGTTGTACCACATCTTCTCTAAAATTGACAATGTCGGGGTTTTAGATTAGGCATTCTAATGTTCGTGAATGCTATAACATTGTGGTTTTATTTTATTTTCAAGATTCTATTTATTTATTTGACAGAGGGAGATCACAAGTAGGCAGAGAGGCAGGCAGAGAGAGGGGGGGAAGCAGGCTCCCTCCTGAGCAGAGAGCCCAATGTGGGGCTCTATCCCAGGACCCAGAAACCATGACCTGAGCGGAAGGCAGAGGCTTTAACCCACTGAGCCACCCAGGTGCCCCTAACATTGTGGTTTTAACTTAATTTAACTGATGGTTTATGATGTTAAGCACTTTCCGATGTGCTTAGTGACTATCTATGTATCTTCCTCTGTAAAGCAGTTACTTATGTCTTTGCCTCTTATTTTTCTGAGTTTCTTGTCCATTTACTATTGATTGTAGGATTTTATACACACACACACACACACACACACACACACACACACACACACACACACACACACAAGATATAGATCTGTTGGTAAAGAGTAATGTGAATATTATATCCTATTCTGTGGTTTGTATATTTAAATTTTTGGTTGCTTTATGCAGATATGCACGTCCACAAATAACCTAGAAAACACCTTGCCTATTGATGTGGAGTTACAAATAAGTTTTAGCCAGTACGCAAATTTGCAAATATGGGAACTGTGACTAATGGGGATAGACTATATTTTAGTAAGAATATTTTTATCTATGTTCACAAAAGATATTGGTATAAAATATTCTTTCTTGTGATATTTATAACAGTAAGGGGATTATGCTGGTCACCTAAATGGCCTCATTCTGTTCTCTTTTTTCTGAAAGTATTATTTCTTATTGATAGAAGTTATGAGTAAAGTAATTCGATCTAATATTCTATCTGTTGAAGAGTTTCTGAATATGGTTTCGGTTTTTTAAATAATGAGCTAATTATATTTTTAAATTTTTATTTCTTCTTGTGTTAGTTTGGCTAATTGTGTTTTCAAAAGAACTTAACATATGTTTTCTAATTTGTCAGAAGTATCAGCATAAAATTTATTTATAGTATCCATTTATTCTTGTGATGTCTATAGGATCTGTAGTAGTGCCTTCTACCTCTACCATTTTATTATTAGTTTGTATTATCAGTCTTTTTGATCAATCATACTAGCAGTGTATCAATTTTATTAATCTTTTCAAAGGACCGACCTCTGAATGTATTAACTAATGTTTCTTCAATTTCTACTTTAGTATCACTATTTTTCTTCTTTAACTTACTTTAGGTTTAATTTGTCCTTTGTATTCTACCTTCAAGTAGAAATTAAAATAATTGTTTTTACATTAATTTTTTCTAATAAAAGCATTTACGTAATTACCTCTCAGCAGTGCTTCAGCTGCATTTCACACATTTTAATATAGGATTTTTTTTCCACTCAGTTTAAAATATTTTCTAATTTTTTTTTTTTTTTACTTTTGGGGTGTCTGGGTGGCTCAGTTGGTTAAGTGTCTGCCTTTGGTTCAGATCATGAGCTCTGGGTCCTGGGATTGAGCCCTCTTCCATCTTCCTGCTCAGCAGGGAGTCTGCTTCTCTCTCTCATTCCCACTGCTCATTCTCTTTCAAATAAATAAAATTTTAAAAAAATCTTTTAAAAAATCTTTTAAAAAGTTATGTATCTCTCTCTGTCTGATTTTCATTGAGATTTTTCTCTTTGGAGTTGTCACTTTTTACTATGTTGTGCCTATAGGTATATTCGCATTCATCATGCTTGATATCTTTAATCAGCCTGAAAAAAATTTAGCCAATTTCTGCTGAAATACTTCTGCCTCATTCTGCCATCACTTTTTCAATAAGACTAAGATTCCATGATGTCAAATAATGTTATCATGAGGCTTATATCACTTATCTTCTTTTCAGTATTTTCCCACCTTTTCTCCCCTTTGATTATACAGAGCCTTATAATTGGCTTACTTTCCAGTTCGTTAATCATTTTGCTCTGTCAAATCTGTTGTTAAGTCAGTTTACTAAATTCTTAAGTTCAGATAATTTATTTTTACAAAATCCAAAGATACAATTTTTTGTCCTCTTTGTATAAATTCAAGATTCTGGTGAAAGTCTTTCATTGTCTTAAACATATTAATCATAGTGATTTTAGATTTATCTGTTTCAACTGCCTAGTTTTACTCTTCTTTTTATTTGATCCTGTTTTTTGCCATGTCTAATAATTTTGTTTTAAAGTTAATAATTCTATAAAAAAAATGATAAGGCTATGAATGTTGTTATAGTCCCCCACAAATAATTTGTTTCTTCTGGGCATCAGGTAATATACGAACAGAGCATACTGATAAAACTAAGACTGGTGCATCTCAAATTTGTTCTTATTCCTATGTATGGTCTTTGTACTTTCTCAACTAGAAGGGTTCTCAGGTCTATACCACCCTTAGAAAATCTTGATCTCCACTTTTTGTCTCCATAGCACTTTGAGACTATTGAGTTCTTCCACTTAGCTTTCCACATTCCACTCTTAGCTTTTGTGCTTATGCATTTTGACCTACCTATGTTTGTGTGAGAAGCCAGCAAATGCCTTATAAGGAAGTTGCAGGCAGAATACTACACTGTTTACCTTTTGGGATCTTGATGTCTCAAATTCTACATATTTTGATGATACTAAATTTCAGTTTTTGTCTTCCCAGACCAGTGATACTACAAAGTCTCCTCCACTATTTTCTTTTCTTTTTTTTTTTAAAGATTTTTTATTTATTTATTAGACAGAGAGAGACTGAGACTGAGAGGGGAGAAGGTCAGAGGGAGAAGCAGACTGCCCGCAGAGCGGGGAGTCCGATATGGGATTCGATCCCGGGACTCCGGGATCATGACCTGAGCCGAAGGCAGTCGCTTAACCAACTGAGCCACCCAGGCACCCTCCTCCACTATTTTCTGCTAGTCCTCTGTTCTCTATATTATGAATTAGCAAATATCCAGAGAGGATAAATGAAGGACAAATATTTGACTAGTCTTAGTGCACTTTTTTCCCATTAGAATTCTGATTGCCCTAAAATTTTTCCACTCTTTTTTTCTTAATTTAAAAGATTTTAATTTAAAGATTTAAAGTGTATTTTGACAAGAGAATTAGTCCAACAAATGCTACTCCATAGAGCCAAACATAATAGTTGTTTCTTCTTGTGTTTTCTTCTCTCTCCATCTTCATTCCTACCCACACTCCCTCACTCTTCTGGGTATTACTGTATCCTTTGATGACAACTACTATTGCTGTTGCAAGAATGTCACACTCTTGCTGGGAGCATCACAAGTCCTAGGTAGCACTGCTGCTACTACTAAGTACAAATGCTGATGCATCAGAACTCTCAAGGAGAAATGTAACAAGATGGAGGAGAATTTGTCTCATCCTTTTCTAAGTTATACTTTAGTAAAGAGATGCTAATCCACACTGTCCCATAAACTATTATCTCTTTAATGAAAGCAACTTTCTAATACCCACAGATATTTACTCATAAAATATACAGCCAGGGAATAATGCACTGTTTTTCTTTTATGTATCATTACTATGAAGACATCATGAGTCACATTTGGCTCTCTTATTCCCTCTTCCTCAGGTTAAGGTAAGTGTTATTGAAAGAGAGATTCCACAGAACTAGGAAAACAAAGTTTTAATAACTCTCCTATGTAATTTTATCAAACATTAACATATCTAGCAACAGACACAGTCCAAAATAGTGGTTCTCAACTGTGAGTGATTTTTCCCTTGCCCAAGAGAAATCTGGTACTTTCTGGAGATGCCATTTTGAAATACTACTGGGATCTATTGAATAGAGACCAAGAAAGAAACTAAAATCCTACAATGCACTGGATAGATACTGTCCCACCTTCCACCCTAAACAAAGAATTATTTGGCCCAAAATGTCAATAGTGCCAAGGGAGAGAATAACTGGCCTAGACTTGAGTTCTTTCTGCTCTATAGCAACTGAGCTTAGCTTTTTCAAAGGCAATTATGACAATTATCAAACACAATTTTAATGGCAAAGGAAAATAAGAATAGTATCAACAATATATCAAATTTCTTTGTTATAATACATATTATTAATTACCTTCCTGTACTATAGTGATTGAGAATAAATAACTCAATTTTGGTCCAGAAGATGACTAGTAACACTTTATGACTGTATGATATTAGAGACAATGAGTTTACAATACCCACAATGTTAAAGTTTATGTACTTGTTTTCGCAGTATCATTCAGTAGTCAAGGTATATGAAAGGAAAGAATACTTACAGTTAGACTGATTCAATTTTGAGAGTTTTTAAAACATATTTTTTGGAAAGCAAGGAAGTCTAAGATGGCCAATGTGCTGACAGAGACTGAAATGATACAGACTGGAGTTAAGGTTGAGTGAGGAAACAAAGTTTCAAAGTCAGACTGGAAGCTAAGAGGAAAAGTAAGAGGAGGAGGTCTTGGGACTCTTGTTGAGGTCAAACAACAGATATTTGTTTCTGGAGCTAAAGCTCCAGAATATGAGAGCAAGCCAGAGCAATAAGAACTTGTTATTAAAAAATTATTTTTTGATATAGTGAAATTTAAGATCTTAGAAGTGGTATAACTCAAGGTAATGGCAACATTCAACGTTTGGCCAAGGGACTGAATTGATAACATTAAATGGAAATAAATGTTTATAATTGCAGTAATATTTTTGACCATAATGACTATAGGTTGTTTGATAACATTAGATAATGCTGCATTAAAAATCACTGTAAAATTCAATTCCTTACAAAGTATTTATTTATATTTCTTATTTTCATAGGTCATTTGTGAGGCTCTGCATTGGACTGTTCATTGGCAGCACTTGGCTGAAGGCTTTGGTTTTAAATCAGGAATGCCTGATGTGTCTTTCCATTTTCATTGGTCCAATAGTTCTCCAGGGCATATTCTTCCTATGGAGAATGATAGCAATACAAGAGAGCAAGCAGAAAATTCTGGTACTTGATGAATCCTAGCCCAAACTAACATAGTGTCATTTCTGCCCATATTCCCCCAGTCAAAGTAAGTCACACGAAAAAGTCTAATATTAATAAAATGGAGAAATATAGCCTATCTTCAATGGAAGGAATTTCAAAGACAGAAGAAAAAGGGCATAAATGTATCATTTTAGTATGGAAACTGTTTTTAAATTTTCAAACAATGATTCACTCTATTATAGATATGTAACTCTTATATTGTCAAAATCACCGTATTAGACATGAAAGAACACTGAAGGAAATCCCTGTGAAAGGGAAAAAGAAGTAAGCAGCGGCAAGCAAGAAGAATGCTCATACCACAATGTAGGTCTGACCCTTTGGCAGGAGGGAAAAAAGGAAGGAGGACTGAACCAAAGACTCAGATAATACTGTAGTTTTACAAAAGTCATGGACAGATCAATGAGAAGTTCTTGAACCAAAGTTGCCCAGAAAAATCTCACCTCTCACAGGTGTAGGCCCACAGTATTAATGAATACTGTGCCATACTAAGTCTTTGTTTGTGAGTAGCCAAAAGAAACATGGCTATAATGTAAAAGCAGAAGTGGATCAAAGGGACAAATCTGGGGCTTGTAGTCAATCCACTCTGCTCCCTCCCATTAAGAACCTACATGGTACACATTCATGGCTGCCACAGTCACACAATACATGGGAGTGGAGAAAAAAAAATCTTGAGAATCAAAAGTAAAAAGTTCTCAACGAATGAGGGAGAGATACTACCAAGTAGCAGTAGATAACCATTGGGGGGGGGGCAGGGAGAGGGACACAGGGGGGAGGAAGGGACAAGCAGATTCCCTGCTGAGTACAGAGTCCGATGGGTACTCAATCCTAGGACACTGGGATCATGATCTGAGTTGAAGTCAGATGCTTAACTGACTGAGCCACCCAGGAGCCCCAAAATTTAATTTTTTTTTTTTATGAAACCCACAATGGCTGCAAACATTTACTTCTCTCCTTCTCAAAAATTTACATATAATCATTTTAATAAGCAGCTATACCACTTTGTCAAGAATTATTATTTATCTCACCACTTGTCATTTCTAGAAAAATCTACATTTCCTTCTTTTTTTCTATTTTTTATTGTGGTAAAATATACATAAAATTTACCATCGTAGCTATTTTAAGCGTATAGTTCAGTAGTATTAAACATATTCATAATGTTGTGCAACCACCCCCACCATCCATCTGAAGACCCTTTTCATCTTGCTAAACTGAAACTCTATACCTGTTAAACAAGAACTTTCCACTTTCCCCTCCTCTAGCCCCGGTAATCAATCACACTATATTCTGCCTATGATCTTGATCACTCTAGGCACCATATATAAGTGGAATTATACAGTATCTGCCTTACAAATGTGATAATTTTTTTCATATAACCATTTTTAAGTATAGAAACGCAACTGGTTTGTGTTTGTTGATCTTGTATCTTGCAACTTCACTGAATTCATTTATTAGGTCTAATGGTTTTTTGAAGCTGTCTGTAGGATTTTCTATATATAAGAGCACATCATCTGCAAAAAGAGACAATTTTACTTGTTTCTTTCTTATCAAGATCCCTTTCATTTCTTTTTCTTGTCTGACTGCTCTGGCTAAGACTTTTAGTGCTATGTAGAATAGAAGTCCTTGTCTTATTCCTAATTTTAGAAGAAAGTTTCAAACTTTCACCACTGTGTATGATTTAGCTGTGGGGCTTATCATATAAGTCCTTTATTATGCTGAGGTATATTTCTTCTCTACGCAATTTGTTGAGAGTTTTATCACAAAAGGATGTTCAATCTGTCAAATGCTTTTTCTGTATGTATTAAGATAATCATAAAATTTTTATCCTTCATTCTGTTGATGTGATGCATTACATTTATTGCTTTGTGTATGTTGAACTATCCTGGCATCCCAGGAATGAATCCTATTTGATTTATTATTATACTTATTTATACCTATTATGGTATAATGTGCTTTTAAGGGGTTGAGTTCATTTTGTAAATGTCTGCCTTTGGCTCAGGTCATGATCCCAGGGTCCTGGAATCGAGTCCTGCATTGGACTCTGCATTGGACTCCCAGCTCAGTGGAGAGCCTACTTCTCCTTCTCCCTCTCCCTCTGCCTGCTGCTCTGCCTACTTGTGCTCTCATCTGTCAAATAAATAAATAAAATCTTTAAAAAATATATTTGCTTAGCAAATTTTAACATAATTCCTGGCACTCGGAATGTAGCATTTAATATATTCTAGTAATAAAGAGTGAAACAGACACGAATGTTTTTCTTAGTATTCCAATGATGATAATGTATGACAAAAAATAAACACTCAGATTTGCATTTTATTTTAATATTTTACTTATTTATTTAAGAGAGAGAGAGAGAGAGAGGAAGAGAGACAGCCAAGCAGTGGGTGCTGCAGAGGGAGAGGGAAAAGCAGGCTTCCTGTTGAACAAGGAGCCCAATGTGAGGATCCATCCCACAACCCCGGGATCATAACCTGAGCCAAAGGTAAATGTTTAACCGACTGAGCCACCCAGGCACACCTCAGATTTGCATTTTAAAAATTAATTTTTTTAATTCAATAAGTATTAAATACCTTATTCTTTTGAAGTTTGTAAGAAAAATGCCAATCTACAAAAGTGACATTCCACCCTTATCTTATTTTAATTCTTTGTTAGCTGTCAGACAAGTCTTCACCAAGTAATTTTACTTACTGATTTCTTTATTCTCCACTTCATTTTCAAAAGATTTGTAGTTCATTTTCTGTATGTAGTTATATTTATAAACCTACTGAACAATCACATATATCCCTTTCTCAACAAAATATCCAACAGAAATCTCCATTTAGGTATGATTTGATATTAGCACTTACATAATGGCTGCAATGCGACTTGAACATGTATTCTACCAAGTACTAGACATGAAGTCTAGCTATCTAGTAAGTTCTCATAGGTGCTCTGATGATTCTTATTATAGCTGATTAGATGTGCTCTGAGTAGTGTCACTTTAAAATGAATATATGCCAGCCTTATTAGCATCATTACTGACAAACTCCTTAATTAAACTACTGATTCCAGAAATGATATAGTTTATGGGTACTCAAAAGTTGTAAATCCTTCCTTCCATTATGTTTTAAATTCTGCTCTAAGTATTACAGATTCCAGTGGTTGTATGCATCTCTAAAAATCATTTAGATTTAGTCCTGACAATTATTTTAGGAGGTCCTCTAATCTTACCCTCCTTTTTACCTTTAGATGATGAAGTTCCTTGCAAGATCACTTGGGAAATAAGGAGAATCTAAGATGTAATTTTAGTTCAGTGTCATTTCCTCTATACACTGTATGTACTCTGTTCTTCGAGATCTACCTCTTTCTCACTTTTCATTGTTCTAATTTCTACTCTCACGTTTTTGCTCTTTCTTTGTTCCTTCTATTGAATTCTAATTCTATTTCCTGGCTCCAAAGTTTTTTCCCATTTCCTTCTTGGTTTTTCTAGTCATCAATTACATTTATTCACAGTCCCATGCTTCTTGTATGACAAATAAATTTTAAGATTACCAAGATACAAACTGGTTCCATGCATATGAATTACAAAAGTATCATTAAACAGCTTTGCAGAAAGTTAAAAATAAAACAGAAGATACTATACTTTAAAATTAGCTAGAAAACAGTAAGATCATCAGTCAGTTGATGGTATAATAGAATATCTCATAGACAAAGAAAAAAAATAGGAAGTCCTGGCTCTCGGCCACTGTATTGGGTACTCTGCAGATATTATTTATTTTTTAAAGATTATTTATTTAGAGACAGAGATAGCATGCACGTGCTTATGCATGCAGGAAGAGGGGCAGAGGGAGAAGGACAGAAATCCTCAAGCAGACTCCCCGCTGAATGCAGAGCCTAACATGGGACTCAATCCCATAATCCTGAGATCATAACCTGAGTCAAAACCAAGAGCTAGATACTCAACCAAATGAACTACCCAGGTACCCCACAAGTATTATTTAATTTCATCTTTTTATAGCACTTTCAAGCAGTCACTTTTTAGGAAAATTAATCTCAGAAAAATCCACAATATAATATCTAATATCATACAATGACTTGTCAGAGTTGGTAGTAAAATTCAGGTCTGTCTCTCTCTAAAACTTCATGTCCTTTTTAGCTCCTCCTTCTTTTGTGGTGGCTTCTCATTTCCACAGAAAGAAATATGATGAAGTTGGTTACTTGCTATTAAGATGCCTAAGACACTTACAATGAAAGTGAAGAGAATAAAATCAAGTTAGTCAAATCAAATTGATCATTATTTTCTGTTGATTTTGGTACACTGGCTTGCTATCTAATCGGCTAATGGTTGAAACTGATAGTCAGCTGTGATAACACTAATTAAATTAGTTCTTGTTAAGAAGAAATGATTGATATCTAAATATGGCATCAAGCTTAAGGATTCTTATGTGTTACAATTTACTCCATCTCCAGGTGTGGGAGTCAACTCTGCATATAAAAGAATTCATTCAAAAATACTGCATATGTCTCAAGACAGCAACTTCAGATCCTTAGGCTCTGATACACTGTATGTGAGCATTTATTCTAAGATTAAATATGCCTGTAACAGAGTCATTTGCCTTCATTTGCACTAGTGACAGTTGAGGGACAATTCTTTACGGGTTTCTTGTGCTTCTGTATATGTTGTGAATAGACAGTGACTGTTCTTGTTCTTGACTGTCTTTCAAATATCACTGTAGAGTGAACAGTCATGGAAGACTGAAACAGAACCTCCCTTTTGGGGCAATAATCAGGCATGTTTGCTATCTAGTATAAAGAATTCAGATTTCCTGAAAACAGGGTCCCTCTCTCTGGAACCTCATTCGTGAGTGTGTGTACTACCTGGCCCTCTTCATGTTCCCCTATGGGAGTCAGAACTCAGAGAAGCGGCATGAAAAATGGTTGTCGGGCTGTTGCTATTACTATGAGTAGTAAGCTATCCTCTGACTCAAGAGACTTGTGTCCTTTGCCAAAATCCATGAAACTGGGGCAGTCTAACAGGTTAGCTTGCAAGTAGGGTAAACTCTTGCCACTTGACAGTTCTAGGCAATGAACAGGAAAACTACTACTAAAAACAATTCTAGAAAATAGCAGTGGGTACTTCACAGTGGAAGCCTTTGGAAAAGGGATAAGCTTAAAATCTTTTTATAGGGTTGCTTAGGTTTAGCGCTCTCTGCTCCTAGACCACTTATTTAAACTTACTTGGTTTAAATGTTAACATAAAAGTAACTCATTATTTAACATGCCGTTATTTGTATTTCAAACTTCTTTTTACTATTTTAGAGGCAAATTTTAAGAATAAGTCTAAATTTCTTTTTTAGAAATGTTCCTTTAATATGTTTTATTTTACTAAATTTTGATAGTTAATCCATCTACCAAAGACTAAATCTCAAATCCACTAGAAAAGGCAATAAAAATTCAGAATTTTGGTCAAAATCAGTATCATAAAATGATATTTAGTAAATAAATAAATAAAACTCCTTCTCAATACTTAGTAAAAATAAACTCCTTATTTTAAAATATTAACATCATTTTATATTTCACAATTCAGTTCAAATTCCATGTATTTGAATTCACTATCTTTTTCAATTATTTTTATTTATAAAACTGTCATTACACACTCAGTTTTCAATAGAAATATCCTGGAAAATCAGCTATACAGTGGAATATAGTTGGCCTATAAAATAACTAATACAAATTGAATTTGCATTATTTAATACTAATACTAACATGTAACAGAATCAAATAGTCTGATATCTAGAATGTCAGATTGGATAGCAACAAATGTGTTTACTTTCTTTAGATCATTGACATATGATGTTAATTGATTTGTGGAAGGCTATCTTTGTGTACACTCCAAATAAATTTGGTAGTTATCTAGAAAAAATTTGATCCTTTTTTCAAAAAAAAAAGCTTGTTATAATTAAAAAATTATCAATTTAAATATCAAATACCGAGGACAGCAGTTAGTTTCAACCTAAAATTTTCTCTCTTCATGTTGGCATTTGAAATCTCAGGGTACTTTTGTGCAACGTAATCAACTCCTTAACCTTGGTCTCTGCAGTATTTTTCTGTACTATATTTTGTGTTGCTAACTATATAAGACATTAGGGGGTATGAGGGGAACCTTAGAAGTGTGAATATCACTTTCATAGATTTTCTCACAGTCTTTCTTTGGTGCCTGCTACAAAACACACATAATCAGCACCCTGATAAATGGTGCATCCACTTAACTGGAATAATTGCCAAGGAGAAGAATCAATGTAGTTCATTTCAATGACTCCAAACAATGGATAAACTGCACACAGAGTCCATTTAAATAGCACCCCTGATGTTGTCTGTAGTCCTAAAACAGGTGTGAATTGGTATTTGCCAGCACGAACTTCCCACAGTGTAACCTTTTTTTGGCATCATGCTGCTTTCCTGTTCTACCACAGCTGCTAAATTAGGTTATCTTACTTCGGATGAGAAAGTTAAACTCCTTGAAGCTCTGATTCCTCAGTAACATGTTCACATGAGCAATATCCCAATAATAAAAGAAAAAGTTAGTATTTTGAGAAAGAGTAATTAGATGCTGAAAGAGAGGAATGAAATGCTGTCAACATCTTTTTTAAAAAACTCAAAACACTACACTATCAGAATAGTTCTTATGCTTCTAATAAGGAAAGAACACCCGGGCACTTACATCCCAGTGGATACATCTTCAAATTACATTAGAAACTTGGAATAGTTTTTCAGAAGAGGAACTAGGTGGCAAAATCTCTCTTTCTCATTTCTGGTTTACATGTTGTTGTATATATGGGTATAACCTTTTGATAATCAAGATGAGTGATTAATTAACACTTTTTTTTCAGAATCTGTGCTAATTAAGAATATTCTACTATATTTTTCCAGTTTCTTTTAAAACTAAATCCATATGCAAAATGTCTCTATATTCCTACATGTTTGTTTATTTATCTTGTGAATCTGTTCGCTGAAATCTGTTCAGGGAAGAGGAGAAGGAGGAGGAGAATTACAACTGATTTCCCTGTGGAGTCCCTGATGCACTTTCTCACCATAAACTTTGGCACCTTTCTTTTTTTTTTTTAAGATTTTATTTATTTATTTATTTATTTATTAGGAAAGAGAGAGAGTGAGAGAGAGCATGAGAAGGGAGAAGGTCAGAGTGAGAAGCGGACTCCCCATGAAGCTGGGAGCCCGATGTGGGACTCGATCTCAGGACTCCAGGATCATGACCTGAGCCGAAGGCAGTTGCTCAACCAACTGCGCCACCCAGGCGCCCCAACTTTGGCACCTTTCAAAGGGATGGACCGCATGAAACTCTAGGAGGAAAGGGTAGGCGACGTGATAGATATCATTTCATGCAAAGTCCTCATTTACATATAAGGAATTTAAATCCTAGACAGACACAGGTGTTTTTTTTTTTCAAGTTCTCTCAGCCAGTTAGAGGTGGAGAGTCAGACTTCTTGGGTCCTGTTCCAAGAACCTTTGAATTGTCCCCTTCCTCCATATGACAGTAGCTATCTTACCAAACATCAGGAAGAAAAGGATCACTGAAGACTGTAAACTGTTTACTTATTTGGTATTTGGTATACTGCACTGTTCCTACATGATTCTGCATTCTAAGAACAGGTTCATACAACCATTTTCTCATCCACTTATGCATTCTCTCAGCACAATGTATGAATTATTGCTATATTCAGGCAGTAGTAGGCCTCGGAAATTTGAGACTGCTATATCTCTACCTTCAGAGATTTTACAACTAGAGACTGGTCTGGTATGTGTGTTTGTGTGTGGGGGGATGATATATTTGATTACCACCCTTGAGTGCCTGGGTGGTTCAGACGGCTAAGTGTCTGCCTTTGACTCAGGTCCTGTTCTCCAGGTCCTGGAATCAAGTTCCATGTCAGGCTCCTTGCTCAACAGGGAGTCTGCTTCTTTTTCTCTCTCTTTTCTCTCTCTCTCTTCCTCCCCGCTCCTTGTTCATTCTCTCTCTCTCTCTCTCTCACACAAATGGATAGATAAAAATCTAAAAAACAAAACAAAAAAAAACATCCTTTATGACTATGTTACATATCAGGCTTTGTATACATCTCATTTAATCTTCACTGCCATCTTATGAAAGGGAATATTGACTATATTATGTAAATGAGAAAAATGAGATTCAAATCTATTCAGCCAATAAGTAGCAGAGGCAAGTTTTCAATCTGATCTCATAGTCCAAACTTTCTCTTTCCCATATGATCTCCTATTGGGACTGGTAAGAAATATGATTGAAATTTAATATGCATCTACCTCATAGCTTTGACTATTAAACAGGAAAACTTAGTTCCAGGAAGTACATATATTCATCCTGTGAATGCTAACTTTGCACATGCAGGCATGGGAGTGGTCTCCCCTATCAGTATAGCCATGATTTATCAGGACAGAGCTGAAAGAAAAGGAACTGAAGCATTTTCTTTAACTCTAATTATAAATTAACTTCAGTGTGGTCTCCTCTCAAAACTTTCCAATTTTTTTTAAAGATTTTATTTATTTATCTGAGAGAGAGAGAGAGAGAGAGAGAGAGAATGAGAGGGGAGAAGGTCAGAGGGAGAAGCAGACTTCCCGCAGAGCCGGGATCCCGATATGGGACTCGATCCCAGGACTCTGGGATCCTGACCTGAGCCAAAGGCGGTCGCCCAACCAACTGAGCCACCCAGGCGCCCAAAACTTTCCAATTTTTAAGAAGCTAAAAAGACACCTCTGAACACAGAGGTTTAATGTTACATTTGGTTAGCATTTTATTTGAAAATCATGGTCATTGCTTGAAGGGGTAGAACCTGAAATAACGCACCATAACATCATCACTATAGTTGTTAAGGAGGAAATTTATGCAGGTGAACAACAAAGGCAACACTGAAAAAGAAATGGATAGCCAAAGGGCAAAGGGTACCCCGGAGCAGAAAAAGTGGGCCCAGTTATACGTACATAACCTAGTTACATTTATATGTATATCAGGCAATTGGGGAAGCAAATCACAAAATCTCAAGAAGCCACTGCATGTCGCCTAGAATGACAATGGAGGAGGGTGAAGGGCTATGGGTTAAGTGCCTGAGACTCAAGGCCCAATCTGTACTTCTGATTAATACTTTGCATGTAAACATAAAACAATATTGTAGGGTTTAATCTTCAATCAACTGAACTAGAGGCACCTGGGTGGCACAGTCAGTTAAGTGTCTGACTCTTGGTTTTGGCTCCAACTGTAACCTCAGGGTGGTGATTTCAGGGTTGCTAGATCGAGCCCCGCATCAGGCTCTGCTCTGAGCATGGAGTCTGCTTGGGACTATCTCTCTCTCTTTCTGTCTAAAATAAATAGATAAATCTTAAAAAAAAAAAAAAAATCTACTGAACTGAACCAATTAATGAGTATTACATTACGTATTACACATGCGATCCACTGTTCTAAATCTATATCCCTTAGACACATCAAAAGAAACGACATTTAAATTTATGTATTTCAAATGTATTGCAAATGTATTGACGTGAAGGTACTCTGTACTGCCCTACAACATTTTAATTCTGACGACTTAATTGTATACTATATTTTGTTACAAAAAATGTATCTGTAGTCTTTAAAAATTGAAACAAAAAATCAAAATGTATTAGGATTAAAGGGAATTTTTAAAAAATATATCTAATGTAACAGTATCATTTTTGAACAGATGGCAAATCTTAACTTTTATTTTTGCACTGCACATATTGTTAACACTTGACCTGGTATGTTCCCTTTGGATAATGATTGTAACATGATAAAGCGAAGAAAAAACAACTAAAACTGTTATCCTGTTAGCAACTAAGATTAATTTGATATAGCAAAGCATTGCTAAATAATCTGGCAAAACATGAGGTATTTTGTATATCTATTTTAGGAACATAAACTAGTCATTACAAAGGATAGTGACAAGCAGGTATGTTGCAAATTTCAGATTAATTAAAATGCTGTTTAACAAGCCCTATTAGAATGCAAACGTTTTTCATGATTGCTGTCACAAGCTGGGTTTTGGTTTTGTTTTGCTGGGTTTCCTACCCATTTAAGCTTTTCTATTCCACCATCCAGGCCTCCATTCCTTTGCATTGAAGTGAACCCAAGCACAGCAACATTAACCTAATGCATGAGAACAATGAGGTGAAAAAAAAAAAAGACTGAAGAAGTAAGTCTAATTACTCTAGTTTCACAGAATAAGCTTTTAAGGCTAAGTTCACACTAGGGCAATTACCCACCTAATTGCTCTAGTTTGAAGCTGGTTTGAAAAGATGTTTTCAGCAATGTGAGGGGAAAACATGCAAATTCAGTGGATTGGTTTGATCCCTATTGCCCTTTTTATTAAAGAAAAACCCCTTGAAGTGTTGAGATGACATTCCTTGAACATACTTCTAATGTACCACAAAGCCTTTCCTGATAGAATGCAAAGCAGTGTGGAATCACACCTAAACCCGTGTACTAACCTTACTCTAATAACTGACCAGTAAGTAGGGGGGAAAAAAAAGTGTCTCTACAAATATAAGGCCTCCATTTACACAGACATTACTGGCAACTTAATGCTTTTCATACTGTAGCGAATAACGTAATGAATGTTTTTATTTTATCTGAAAACGCTTTTTTATTCTTTTGTTTAAGAGTATTCTCCAAAAGTTATGCCCTTATCTATCTGGTTAGTTCTATAACCTAAATCCCTTAAAATGCAAAATTTATGTATCTGAGTTAGAAGAAATTGATAGAATGTCCAGTGAGATGCAGTTGTCAGATAATATATGATAGAAAGGTGTTTCATAGGAAGGTAGAAAAGATGGAAAGAAGCAAAGAAGGGATGAAAGTAGAGAGGGAGGGAACTGGCAGTGAGGTTGAAGTGAAAACCAAGGTTGATGAGGGGAGGTAAGCCCTAAAAACTTTAAGTCCATGCCTCTGGCAGACCCCACAATTTTATAGGTTGGCATCTCTTTCCGGAACCACTTGGATGCAAACAGAGATCTAAAGAGAAATATTCAAAGCAAGGGTAGATTTAGGGCTAAAGGAACTGAATTATCTAAGCCAAGCTCATTGTTAAAGAAAGAAAACCAAATTTTAGAGAACTGTCAGAGTCACATGAAGAATTACTACAGCTTGTTCTTGAATCCAGGTTTCCTGACTGCCAGTTTATGAACAGTTTACAAATGGGAAGAACGAATGGAAATCTGTCCCAGTTAGTTTATTGGGTTAGAAAAAGAGCAGAAATGCCTTTTAACTGCAGTCTCCGTTAGGCAACCAGAAAGCAAATATCAAAACTCTGTGTGAAAATAGGGTGCGTAGGTCCAATAAGTAATGCTGAAGGAGAGCTACAGAAACATGATATGGAGAAAAAACAAAGAAGTTGAAAGAAACTATCAGGAGAGGTTTAACAGATGAATGAGGGTTTCTGTTCTGTTCTAATGCTGCTGGGGGTTTTGTACATTGTTGACACAGGATTATCTGAGGGTGCTAGGGCTTTTAAAGAGGTAAAGTAAAAATTATATACTTGATTTCACTGTTTCATGTTGTTTGTCACTTTTCTTCTGAGGTCTACCTCTGTGATGGGGAGAAGATTAAGACAGCAGAAAAACACATTAGGGAAAGAAATTTTTGACACTTTTACTCATAAAACCATATCTTTATAAGGATTAACTAAAAAGATACTTTCCTTAAAGTTTAGAAGAATAAAAAAGAAAAATTCTATGACTTTTTAGAGTTGAGAAATCATGAGAAAAGCAACAAACTAGTCCCCCATTTACCTTTATGCTGACAATTTTTGTTCTAACCATATTATTTTTAAAATTTGTGATTATGCCTATCTCTTTAAAAGATTTAAGGAAAAGAAAAATAATTTATCCTCATTGATTCTATTGGTGATTATTAAGGAAGGGCTTTGTTTGTTTGTTTGTTTAGGCTAAGCATGGCAATTATCTGGTTATAAATGTACCTATTTGCTGTTGTTTCACCCATCACAGACATTAATAATTAATCACTGTATTAGAGACAGTCAATTGATTTTTCGTTAGCTTGTTATCCCTGCTTTGGACCAGATGTAAGTAAAAAATTTCCTTAAAGAGTCAGACAGTGGGTATTTTGGGCTTGATAGGCCATAAGAACTCTGTTTCATCTACTCAACTTTGCTGCTATAGCTAGAAAGCAGCCACAGACAACATGTAAAAGAGTAACTGCTGTTCTATTCCAGTAAAACTCATTTACAAAAACAGATACTTGGACATATAACATTAACAAAAAAAAGAATAAAAACCATATGATCATCTCAATAGATGAAGAAAAAGCATTTGACAAAATACGGCCTCCATTCATGATAAAAACTCTCCCTTAACTCCTGTTAAAGGGAATAGACCTCAACATAACAAGGGCCAAAAATGAAAATCCCCCAGCTAACATCATAATCAGTGGGGGAAAACTGAGTTTTTCTCCTAAGATCATGAAGAAGACAAGGATGTCTATTCATCGTTTTTGTTCAACATAGTACTAGAGGTACTGCAGCAATCAGATAAAAAAAAAAAAAAGAAATAAAAGGCATCCAAATTGGTAAGGAAAAAGTAAAACTGTCACTATTTGTAAAAGACATGATACCGTATAAAGAAAACTATAAGAATTCAAAAAAAACACATTAGAATAAGTGAATTCAGTAAAGTTGTAGGACCCAAAATTGACATACAGAAATCTATTGCATTTCTATATATTAACAACAAAACAGCAGAAAGTGAAATTTAAAATAATTCCATTTACAATTGCAAAAAGAATAAAACAGCTAGGAATAAATTTAACCAATGAAGTGAAAGACCAGCACTCTGAAAACTATAAAAAACTATGAAAGAAAATTAAGAAACCACAAATAAATTATATTCCATGCCCCCAAATTAGAAGAATTTATATTGTTAAGCTGTCCATACTACCCAAAGCTATCTCCAGATTCAGTGCAATCCCTATCAAAATACCAATAGCAATTTTCACGGAAATAGAACAAGTAATACTAAAATTTGTAAGAAACCGCAAAAGATTCCATACAGCCAAATCAACCTTTTTTTTTTTTTTTTTTTTTTTTACAGATTTTATTTATGAGAGAGAGGATGCACCTGCACATGAGTAGCGACTAGGGGCAGAGGGAGACTTCTGCTGGGCAGGGAGCAGATGCTGATGTACAGGCTCCATCCCAGGACCCTGGAATCATGACCTGAGGTAAAGGCAGATGCTTAACCAACTGAGACACCTAGCTCCACGCCCTCATCCCACCCCCCAGGTATAGCCAAAGCAATCTTGAGGAAGAAAAACAAAGCTGTATCACAATCCCAGATTTCAAGAAATACTACAAAGCTGTAGTAATCAAAACAGTATGATACTGGCACAAAAAGAGATACAAAGATCAACAGAACAGCAAGCCCAGAAATAAAACTGTGTAAGACTTGTATTGATGTATATGGTTAATTAATCTATGACGAAGGAGAAAGGACTACACAATGGGAGAGAGACAGTCTTTTCAATAAGTGGTGCTTGGAAAACTAGTCACTTATATCCAAAAGAATTAAACTAGATCACTTCCTTACAACATACACAAAAATAAACTCAAAATAGATTAAAGACCTAATGTGAAACCTAAAACCATAAAAATCTCAGAAGATAACACAAGCAGTAATTTCTCTAACATCAGCCACAGCAACATTTTTCTAGGTATGTCTACTGAGGCAACGGAAACAAGAGCAAAAATAAACTACTTGGACGATGCCAAAATAAAAAGCTTTTGCACAGTGAAGGCAAACATCAACAAGATGACAAAGCAATCTACTGAATAAAGAAAAAAATTTTTTATATCTTTCTTGTAAACAATATATGCAATAAGGGGTTTATATTCAAAATATATAAAGAACTTATACAACTCAACACCCAAAAAAAGTCCATTTAAAGAATGGGACCTGAATAAGCATTTTTCCAAAGAACACATAGAGATGGCCAACAGACACATGAAAAGATGTTCAACCTCAGTAATCATCAGGGAAATGCAATTCAAAACCACAATAAGATATCACCTTACACCTGCTAGAACGCTTAAAACAAAAACACAAGAAATAAGTGTTGGCAAGGACTTGGAGAAAAAGAAACACTTGTAACTACTGATGGGAATACAAATTGGTACTGTTACTATAGAAAACAGTATGAAGGGTTCTCAAAAAATTAAAAATGGAAACACCGTATGATCCAATAATTCCACTACGGGGTATTTACCCAAAGAAAACAAAAACACTATGTTGAAAAAAACACATGTATCCTTATGTTTACTGTAGCATTATTTACCATAGCCAAGCCATGGAAGCAACTCAAGTTCCCACTAATAGATGAATGGACAAAAACGATATGGTATGTATGTATGTACACACACACACACACACACACAGGAGACTATTACTCAGCCATAAAAAAAAAAAAGAGAGAGAGAGATCTTGGCATTTGCAACATAGATGGACCTAGAAGGTATTATACTAAGTGAAATTAGTCAGACTGAGAAAGACAAATACCATATAATTTCACTTATATGTGAAATCTAAAAAACAAAACAAACAAGCAACAGACTCTTAAATACAGAAAACAAATTAGTAGTTGCTAGAGAGTAGGGGTGGAGGGGATAGGTAAGATAGGTGAAAGAGGTTAAGAGGTACAAATTTCCAGTTATAAAATAAGTAAGTCATGGAGATGAAAAGTACAGCATAGGAAATACAGTCAACAATATTGTAGTTACATCTGAAAGAGGTGATTAAACTTATCATGGTGACTACTGAATAATATAGAGAATTGTTGAATCAATCTTGTATAGCTGAAAACTAATATAACACTGTATATTAATTATACCTTAACAAAAACAGTTGAGCAAACAAATAAAAAACAGACTTGGCCCAATGACCATAGGTTGTCAAACCCTGATTCAGGAGTATTAAGAAGTATTACTATGTACCTAATGGCAGCAATAAGTTTATTTCAATCAAAAAACTTATTTTTTAATAAGTCTACTTATCTTGAGAAATAGAGTCTATGAAATGCCTAATCAGTTTTTCCCAATCAGAAGCACCAAATTTAATATGCTTAGTGATAGAAATGAAAATATGTCTCATAACAATGTGCTCATCCATAACTAGGAACATATACCTTGTGGCCTCTACGCACTTCTACCTTTGTAGGCCCCCGTACTCAGCTACGATATTCAAACTTATACTTTATCAGAGAGTCAGAAAGAAAACTCTTTTTCAGAGAACTAAAGGCAGAAGAAGTAAAGATGAAGAAGAAAAAAAGTACCTTAAAGAAGTCTAAATCACCATAGAAATAAATGGAATAGTGGTTTTCCTTTTTTCTGAAATAACCCCAAATCAAGTCAAATCGTATATTTTCAAATTTCTATTAGTAAAAGCATGCAATTTTGTTTTTATCTAATATTTCAGGCAAACTGCAACAATCTTTGGGCTATTTCTGAAATTACATAGATAATATTTCTACATTACTTAAATATACCTTGTCCTACTTAAAATTAATCCCAGACTAAGATGCAACATGCTAAATAAAAAATAGCATCATTTTATCATAATTCCATGATTTGTTAATAAACTGCATATTGTGGGCAGCGCAGACATAGATCACTAATCAGACTCCAGTAAACCCATCACTAAATACAACAAAAGAAATGAGTTGGCAGAAGTGATAGTTGCTACTTTCACTGATGCCTTGGTTACACTGCAGATACCAGAAACAGTGGTATTTCCTAATAGGTACCTTTGGAAGAACAGCACGAACTTTATGATCAGGCTATGGCTATTCAAACTTATATGATATATGAAAGGAAGTCAACTACTACAGTGGGGTCGCGTAAAAAGAATATAATAAAGAAAAATTTTAAAAATTCTTCTATCAGGAAACTCAGAATGATATATAGGCAAGACATGAATCAATAATTGACAGTTTTTAACAATCTAATCTAACTGATATTAGATTAAATATACTAAATGTTCTTCGTAGAAAGATTACAGAGAAAGAAAACAGTTTTTCATATGTTTCCTTTCAAAGCTGTTATGACTTACCATAGCCCTCGCACCTCGTATTCAGTGATCAGTACGAAAAGAATAGGTACAAGTCAAAAATAAAAGACTTTTTCATTTCAAACTTAATGGAAGATCTATTCAATGCCATAAGAAAATAAAATGTGGTGTAAGACTTGAAAAGAAAGAAAAACAGTTATTTGTCAAAGAATATAAAGTTGTTTCTATAGAAAGTTAAAGAAAAGCTAAAGATATAATTAGAACTAGTTAGAGTTCAGCAAGATTTCAAGATGTAAAATGGAAATGAACAAATCAGTAACACCACTACAGAGAAAGCAATGATAAAGAAGTAAATGCAATCATTACTTAAAAAAAAAAGTCCCGTCCAAAGAATTTAAATGTTACCTAGGAATAAATCGGATAAATGAAGTTCAAGAATTGTATGAAGAAAACTATAAGATGTTATCCAATATTACAGGTAACAGCCAAATAAATAAGGAGTTATACTACACCAAAGTATATTAAAGAGGGCTTCATATTAGAAAAATTTCAATTTCCACAAAATTAATCTTTAAATTCAAATAAATACAGTTAAAATGCCACCAGGGATTTCCATAAAACATAAAAAATTGTGAAATTCACATGAGTAAATACCGGGCCAGGAATAAAGAACACCTTGAAAAATAAGAAAAGGAGGGAGAAACAATCCTACTAGATATCAAAGGTTATCATAATTCGCTTTTCCTTTTCTTTTTTTTTTAAGATTTATTTATTTTAGAGAGAGAAAAAGCAAGTGCGTGAACAGGTGGGGGGCAGAGGGAAAGAAAGAATCCTAAGCCAACTCTGCACTGAGCACCAAGTCCACCAAGGGGCTCCATCTCAAGACCCTGAAATCATGACCTGAACAGAAATTCGGTTGACTAAGTAACCAGTCACTGGTTACTGATTCACTATATAAGTTATTATAATTCTAAAGAAATTAAAAATGAATGACAAGAATAAGGGATAAGAATAGACAGACTCATGATAGTGAGTGACATAAATATATAGAAAGATAGTGACATAAATATATAGAAACTGGTGTAATTTAGAGGGTGGTATAAAAAAAGGGAGAAGGACTTCAATAAATTGATTTCCCTATGAAAAATAAATAAATTAGATTTCCTAATTCAAACTATTAAAAATTAAATTGCAAATAGGGGCACCTGGGGTGGCTCAGTGGGTTAAAGCCTCTGACTCCAGCTCAGGTCATGATCTCAGGGTCCTGGGATCCAGCCTTGCATCAGGCTCTCTGATCAATGGGGAGCCTGCTTCCCCCCTCTCCCTCTGCCTGCCTCTCTGCCTGCTTGTGTTCTCTCTCTGTCAAATAAAATCTTAAAAAAAATTAAATGAATAAATAAAATTTTAAAAAAATTTAAAAAAAGTAAATTGCAAATATATTAAAGATCTGAATGTGAAATGGAAAACAAAGAATAGAAAAAATTTTAAAAGAAAAATATCTTTTTGGCATTGGGATTGATCATAATCTTTTTTTTAATTTATAAAGAAAAGATTGAATATGTCAAGTTTAAAATTCCTATGTAATAAAAGATACTGTGAATACATGTAAAAAACAAAGCACAGACTGGTACATTTATAAAGCATATAATTCACAAAGGAATAGTATCCAGTATGAACAAATAGGAAAGGACAAAGTGAACTACTGCCATATGAGCAAAAGATTTGACTTGGCAACTCACTCCAGGTGAACATGAGTGGTCTACCAAAATATGAAGATATTTGCACATTTACTAGTTATCAAGAAAACACAAACTGAGACAATAAAAACTAAGCATACAATTGATAGGCAAATTCAAAAGTTCCATGTTATCAAGTGTCTGTAGAGATGTGAGATAACTGGAAAGCTTCTTAGTAAAATGAGTTGATACATTTCTGGAGATCATTTTCTGCAATATTTATTAAAGTTAAGAATATGTAAAAACCTAAAACTCGGCAAGCACACTGCTGTATGTGTGGTCTATTAAAAAATCTTACCACGTGTAAGAATATTCACAGTTTTTAATGTGAAAAAGTAAAATTGGTTTAATGTAAAAATATAGAGGAACACCATATCATACAATTCAATGTATTCAGCAAAAATGAATTAGGTTTAACTTTAGTCAACAAGATACATTTTAAAGACAAAATACTGAGTTAAAAAAATCAGATGACTGATGAATGAAAAAATGAAAATCAATTGACTGATGAGTGGAATATTACTCAGCCATAAAAAAGAATGAAATCTTGACATTTGCAAAGACATGGATGGTGCTCCAGTGTATTATGAAATAAGTCAGAGAAAGAAAAATACCATGTGATTTCATCACATGTGGAATCTAAGAAATGAAACAAATGAACATGGAGGGGAAAAGAGAGGCAAACATTAAACAGACTCTTAACTACAGAGAACAAATTGAGAATTACTGGAGGGGAGGTGGACAGGTGGATGGCTAAATAGGCAATGGGCATTAAGGAGAGCACTTGTGATAAGCACTGGGTGTTGAATGCAAGTGATAAATCACTAAATTCTACACCTGAAACTAATATTATACTGCATGTTAATTAATGAATTTAATTAAAAATGAAAGAAAAATAAATCAAATGTCTAGCTTGGAAAAGAAATTATAAATGAACTATAAAGACACTTAAAAATATGGATTTAATCTTATTATAATTTGTAAGTACTGATAAATAAAATGTGTTAGAAAATATAAGTTAGGAGGGGCTTCTGGGTGGCTCAGTTCATCAAGCATCTGCTTTCAGCTCAGGTTGTGATTCCAGGGTCCTGGGATCAAGCCCCATATCAGGTTCCCGCTCAGTAGGGAGTCTGCTTCTCCCTCTCACTCTCCCCTTGTGTGCTCTCTGTCGCGCTCTCTCAAAGGAATAAAAATATTAGAAAGTAAGTAAGTAAGTAAGTAAGAAAGAAAGAAAGAAAGAGAAAAGAAAAGAAAGAAAGGGAAAAAAGAAAAAATATAAGTTAGGAAAAAATGCAGGTACAGTTGACCTTTGCACAACATGGGTTGGAACTGCATTGGTCTACTTATACACAGATTTCTTTTTTTTTATAAATATAGTACAGTATGTATATGTATTTTGTGATATTTTTAAGTATTCATAAATATTTATTAAGTTTTTTATTTTAATTCCAGTATAGTTAATGTAGTGTTATATTAGTTCCAAGTATATAATATAGTGGTTCAATAATTCTATATTCTACCAAGGGTTCATCATGATAAGTATACTCTTCACCTATTTTGCCCTTTCCCCCATCCACCTCCCTTCTGGTAACCATCTGTTCTCTATATTTAAGAGTCTGTTTCTTGGTTTGTCTCTCTTTTTTTTTTCTTTGCTCATTTGTTTTGTTTCTTAAATACAACATGAGTGAAATAATATGGTATCTGTCTTTCACTGACTTACTTTGCTTCTCATTATGCTCTCTAGCCCTATCCATGTTGTTAGAAATGCCAAGATTTCACTTTTTTATGGCTGAATAATACTCTATTATACACACACACATATCCATATACACACACAAATCTATTAAAACTTATTTATCCTTTCACTTCTTATTAATAGTCTCAGTAACATCTTTTCTGTAGCTTACTTTATAAATACAGTATATAATACATATAAGATACAAAATATGTGTTAACTCACTTTGTGTGTGTACTGTGTATACAATGTGTACCCATTAACTTCTATGTTATTGGTAAGGCTTCTGGTCAACAGGAGGCGATGCATAGTTAAGCTTTGGGGAAATCAAAATTTACAGGTGGATTATTTACTGTGTCAGGGAGTTGGCACCCCAAACCCATGTGTTGTTCAATGGTTAACTCTATTTTCTTCTTTCCTGGAAAATTTTAAACAATTCAAATCCTACTGCCAAGTATAATAATATTAAAAAGTATTTGTTATTCTGTATATTTTAGAATAAAGAACTTGCATTATATGTAATTAGCATACCTCAGTATAAAAATATGCTCTGCCTCTTGGGGACTATTACTATTTAGTTATTAATTTATAACTATATTCTGTCGCATTTTTTCCTTTATATTTAATACTTTCTAACACTAAGATATTCAAAGAGAGAAAACATCCATCCCATATTACCTGTAAATTTAGTACACATAGACTTGTTCAGGTAAAGATCCATTTAGCTTATCTTGCTGTGGGCACTATAAATCTTGCATTTAGTATTATCTGTCATGGTTCAAATTATAAGCTTCATCTCAGTAAATCTCTGTAAACTTTTTTTATGTTCTAGTTTTAATGTATAAAGACAAAAGATTTTTCCCAAGGTTCTGAAGAAACTAGTTATTTTTAAGAATTATGTAAAATATATTTGGTTATTAAAACCATATATTTATATAAAGCTATACTGGTAAATGTTTTACAACCAACTTTCCAGAAAAAAACTAATGCATTTGTATCTATATACCTATCTGTATCTATACATATTCACATACACATGTGTGTATGTTTATTATAAGTTTTACTGGTATTAAGCAATTATAAATAGCAATAAAATATATAATATTTTTATCTTAAACTCCATACAGCCAATTGATTCTCATAGAATGCTTTCATCAATTTTTTTTGTAATTCTTGTATCCTCAACTAACCAATGGTTTCAATTGATGAACATTGTTTGATATTATCATTTACATTAATAAGACAAAAGTGAAACAATAAAGACATAAGTAGAACTTCCCCTTTGTCAATGACTGGAGAAACTTCTTTGCTAAATCAAATAATAGTTCCAACTGCTGAAAGAATAGTTCCTTAAGTTTTTGTGTTGTGGACAATGTAATGGCAACAGACACAATACATTTTTTTTAAAGATTTTATTTATTTATTTGACAGAAAGAGACACAGTGAGAGAGGGAACACAAGCAGGGGAGTTGGAGAGGGAGAAGCAGGCTTCCCACCAAGCAGGGAGCCTGATGCGGAACTCAATCCCAGGATCCTGGGATCATGACCTGAGCCAAAGGCAGATGCTTAACGACTAAGCCACCCAGGCGTCCCTGTAATTTATTTTTTTTAAAGATTTATAAATTTATTTTAGAGAGAGACCACTAAAGGAGGGAGGGGCAGAGGGAAAGAATCTTTTTGTTTTTTAATTTCAAAATTTTTCTTTTAATTTTTTTAAGTTCAATTAGTTAACATACAGAGTATTACTAGTTTCAGAGGTAGAGTTCAGTGAGCCAGTGATTCATGATTATTATGATTATGATTATTCATGGTTATTATGTAATAACCAGTGCTCCCTGTATCATGTGCCCTCCTTAATTTCCATTACCCAGTTGCCCCAAACACTACTCCCCTCCCCACCAGCAACCCTAGGTTTGTTTCCTATGATTAAGAGAGTCTCTGATGGTTTGTCTCCCTCTTCAGTTTTGTCTTGTTTTATTTTTCCCTCCTTTCCCCTATGATCCTATTTTGTTTCTTAAATTCCACCTATTAGTGAGATCATATGATAATTGTCTTTCTCAGACTGACTTATTTCACTTAGCATAATACCCTTCAGTTTCATCTATGTTGTTGCAAATAGCAAGATTTCATTTTCTTGATGGTTGAGTAGTATTCCACTGCGTGCGTGGTGCGTGTGTGTGTGTGTGTATACACACCACATCTTCTTTATCCATTCCTCTGTCAATGGACATCTGGGCTCTTCCTATAATTTGGCTATGGTAGACACTGCTCCTATAAACATTGGGGTGCAGGTCTCCCTTTGGTTCACTACATTTGTATCTTTGGGGTAAATACCTAGTAGTGTAATTGCTTGGTCATAGGGTAGCTCTATTTTCAACTTTCTGAGAAACCTCTATTCTGTTTTCCAGAGTGGCTGCACCAGCTTGCATTCCCATCAACAGTGTAAGAGGGTTCCGCTTGAGAGAGAGAATCTTAAGCAGCCTCCCCTGGTCAGTGTGGAGCCCAAGAGGGAGCTTGATCTCATGACACTAAGATCATGACCTGAGCCGAAATCAAGAGTTGGACACTTAGTCTATTGAGCTACCCAGGTGTCCTTAATATAATTTAATTTTTAACTATGACTGTGTTTAACAGTCATCTCACAAAATTTCTGAGATTTTATGCATATGCTTTTGGAACTGCAGTTAGTTCGACCCCTATACGTTTATACACACAAACACACATATAGAACATTGTGCTAATATAATAACATAGTCAATATGGTCATTGCTTCAGTTTGTCTAAAATGTTGTATAAAGTATTACCTTTTATTAGTTTCAATATGTTTGTTAATTAAGTTTGCAATAACTTGGGCAGATTTATTCATGAGAAAACTATGGATTGTCAGTTACTCGTTTTGTTCAAGTTGATACGGACAAGTTAGAGGAGGTAAGCTTTATTTTATTGTCGAACATTGCTTTTTCACCCTTGCCATCTACTTAGACCTTAGGCACAAAGGAATTACCTCCTCTGGAATGCTGTTTCCCTACAGAGATATGTCTTCTGTCTGAAGTTTCGAACTGTGCCCAGCTGAACTGAATATTCTATGAACTATTAAACATACAGTTATTTTAAAAGAGCAACAGTCATTAAGGTCATTGCACTTGAGGCTTTCATTTGAACTTCTTTTGGGTTCAAGGCAGACACAAATCTTTTGTTTTACCTACTTTCTTCCTCAGCCCAGAAGCAATGAGGATGAGAAGATGAGAGGATGAGAAAGAAAACCCTTTCTCCCTAGATTTTTGAAAACTTTAAAACCTAATGATAGGAAAGGACTGCAGTTTGAAACATGAAAGGTCAAGGTAGCCTACTAAAAACACAGCGAATATATAACTTCTTATGGGAATCTCCCAGGCGTGAGATTATTCTGAGATTTTCAATCTTATAGTTAAATAGTAATATATCAAAAAGACGGTGAAAATAGTTGCTTTATAAAATGTTCAGGAGTCAGTCATTTAACTCTCACAAAATGTCAGTAGCTTTATCCACAGGCCTTTAACTTAGGACACTTGAGATATGAGTATTTAAGAAAACATCCTCCAAAAATAAACAAACTTCCCTTTAAGATTAACTTGGAATAAAACATTAAGTGAGTCATTTTCACAAGGCAATCATTTGCCTATTTCTAACCCCTGACAGAATTTATTCAGAAGCAATTTGGTGGTCAGATTTATGCATCCGCCACCAAAGAGGTACCCTGTGTAAAGAAAACCCCTGGGGATATATCAGAAATTTGCCAGAGGTTTTGAGAAGTTAAATTACAGCCTCAAATTTCTTGAACCCTAGGCACCAATCACTAATAAGTTGCTGTCATCAGCAACTGTATCAGATGTATTTAGTGCTCTGGCCTACAACTTGGCCTCACCTAATTAGAGGTTTTTTTGTTCAGCCAAACCTGGACACTCTGATCCAATTCTTAACTCATTTTTCATTGATAGTGTTCAGCCTCAACTGTTGGCATTTTAGCTTTCTACAAGCAACTCTCTTGTCCACACATGAATAGCTTAGAAGCGGAAGGAAATTAATGGGATGACTCTCATCCAATGGGAAACTTGAGTTGATTAATAATTATCTCTCCATCCTGGCTTTTGAGTGGAAAATTCTGAAAGACATTTTAAGTCTTTGTAGCATGGTCTTAATGCCCCAACTGCCCACACATGCAACCTGACATTCATCCTGTTCTTTGGAGTAACCTTCCAAATGTTGTCTGGAAATAAGTCAGACTCTGCTTTCATGGAAACTTAAGCTAAAACACAATCCATTCATCACACAGGTATTTGTTAATCCAGGTGCATTGCTAAGGAAATTAATTTTCTATATTCCCTTCTCCACGGGGGTATAAAAAACATTCATTTTATTACTGCACCCCATTTCTCTTTTTCACTAACTGTGTAGACTATAGCTACCATTGTACGGTCCTCAAACTGCCCTTTCCTCCATGCATGCAGCCATCTCAACTTGCCCTATTAAAGATACCTTCATTCTTCAGAGCTTTTCTGACTACTCTCTCCATTCAAGTTATCGAAGTCTGAGTCCTGGCCCTAGAAATGTTCTTTGTGTAGAATAGAATCTAGATAAAGTGGTAGGACGATTGTAGAGAATACAGTATATGTTTACAGTAACTTTGTGAAGTCAATGCCCCTTTCATCATGTCAAATACAAAGGAACAATCCTGTTTGTAGCCATAATATAAAACTTTTTCTTTTTTTAAAGATTTTATTTATTCATTTGACAGAGAGAGAGATCACAAGTAGGTAGAGAGGCAGGCAGAGAGAGAGGGGGAAGCAGGCTCCCTGCTGAGCAGAGAGCCCAATGCAGGACTCAATCCCAAAACCCTGAGATCATGACCTGAGCCAAAGGCAGAGGCTTTAACCAACTGAGCCACCCAGGCGCACCACCATAATATAATCTTGTAAAATTTACCCAATCATTTACTCTGGAAACTAAAATGATCCCAGAAGCAGAACTGAGACATAATATAACTGTAGAAAACTACAAAATATTTTTTTTAGTGGTAATCCATCTGCTTTGCTATAGAAACACTGGCAGAGTTAATGTTCTAATGACTTAGCAGTACGTTCTCTTTCATTGATGCTTTCTTACACATGTTCATTTAAAAAAAATACTATACATATACCTACAACCTACTGGAATATGCAGTTCTTTACAACTGTTTCCCTTTTCCATATTATAAGGTATTGAGTCAACTCACCATACATTGTGCCATGCTTGAAACCTGAAAAAGTAGACAGGAATATACATCTCCAAAGAGGTAGCATATCTCTTTGTGCAAAGAGATTGGGTTTCAACAAGAATACCTAGAGACATCCTTATTAAATACTTAGGTACAAACATACAGACCTGTGTGCAGTTTAGATTCTTGAATTTTTACACAAAATCCATTGTTTCTTACTTAAAATTTTTAAGGGCAAACTATGAATTTTGCTTATTCCATAAGGAATAAATCTGAAACACTGACAATTACACATAGCATGTTCATTGCTGGAGGTTATATATCATTTGTTACAGACTTAATGGCTAGATATCTCACATGTGTACTCAGAGGCACACATGTATTTTACTTTCACATTTATTTTCCAATACAAAATCAGAGAAGAAAACTGAAAAACCAAAATAAAAAAGAAATGTTTATCTTCTGTTTCAATAAGATAATTTACATAAAGTTAGTGAAAAAAAAATACAGTTCATTGCTTCCCTAAGGAATTAACAGAAATTATGATGATAAAAGTTATCTTGATTTTTATCCCTGATATAGATAAGCAAATTAAATATTTTCTAAACATTTTTCTATTTATTCTGTTTATATTTTGATGTGTGTGTGCACACTTGTTTATCCAAGTCAGTGTGTGTTTTTTGTTTGTTTTTATATTGGACTGCAATGAACATGTGCTGCTAAGAAAGGCATCCTTTGCTTAGACCCTGGACAGAAATCAATATCCCCCCAAAAAAGGAACAACTCAAAATGTATCCCACCATCTTGGCATAGGTGGAAAATCTTAACAACAAAGGGAGAGATAAGAAAAAAATCTGAGTAATCAGAAACAAGAGTAAAAACAACATTTGTCGCTAAATAAACATCTAAGAGTATCAGAGACAGTGTCTTTCAATAGTTAGTGAGTACTCCTATAAGATATGGATGTTGAGAAGCTGTAGACAGATAATAAAAATTTACCTAATCTGAACAATTATGCTTCATAATAGGATTATTAAAAAATAAGAAGAGGAACTTAGTGAAGGGAGAGAGGGAGAGAAAGAGAAAGAGAAAAGGTAGATTGAACAAAAATAGAGAATTTTGAAATTCATAAGCAAATCCTGTTGATTATGTTTTCATATCCCACCAGTTACTCTCCAAAAACATTGCTGTAGCCTCCCAACTGGTCTCACTGATTTATCACTTATCTCCCTATCGTCTTTTATTTCCATCAGAGGCAGAGGAATCTAATTAAAAAACAGACATATTAGTTAAAATAAAAACTTGCTAGCTGATATGACAGATTAACCCTTATCAATAAGGTATACCATCCAAAATAATAAAAGTTTTATAAAAATTATTTATCATTAATGTCACAATCCAAACTATTTTTTAAAAATTATTTATTTATTTGAGAGAAAGAGAGAGATCATGAGCAGCGGGAGGGGCTGAGGAAGAGGGAGAGAGAGAATCTTAAGCAGACTCCCTGCTGAGTGGGGAGCCTAACTCAGGGTTAGATCTCACAACTGAGATGGTGAACCGAGCTGAAATCAAGAGTCAGAGGTTCAACAGACTGAGCCACCCAGACACCACTGCAAACTGGTTTTGTATGTATAGGTTGAGTTCCTCTCCATGCAGTCATTTAAGAACTCAAGTTCTACATTCCATTTCCTACATTTCATTTACAGGGCTACATCAAAATGCAAGGGAAATATTGGTGAGCGTTCTGATTCCCTGTTCTCTCAGATGTCCTGGGATAATATTTCTGGTTCTATGTACCCATTCCCACAGCTTCTACATGACTGGCACCTACAGCCTTTTTCAGGAGATACCCTGAAACCTGAAAAAGTAGACTGCAGAAACTGCTTTGCCCAGAGGCACTGAAATCCAGAAGTCTGCCCAGGGCTGGCCACAGCCAATGACTGACTATGCCAGACATGTGAAAGCAGATCTCTTACCTCAAAGTAATTTATACTCTAGAACACCCAGAGGAATCTGCTGAGGTGAGGATTTCACTTGAAACTGCATTCATGCTTCGTTTTTTTACTTTCCCCTCCTTCATTAGTTTCTTTACAAATGACTCCCACATCAATCTGCAGCTCAGAGGAACACACCGTTCCTCTTTGTTCACTCTGCTCCAAACACATTAGTGTCCTTGCTTCTTCTTGCCAACATGCCTCAGTGTCAGAGATTTGCAACTGCTTTACTTTCTGCCTGGAATGATGTTTTCTCATTCGTTGACATGGTTTGCTCTTTTACTTCCTTCAGGTCTTTGCTCAAATATCACCAAATCAGGGAAGACTTTCATGGCCACCCCATATCCTTAAGCCCCTCTCAGTACATCCTCTTTCCCCCTTACCATCCTATTCTCCCCAGCATTCATCTTCATCTGACACACTATATATTTATTTCCACTTGCTAACTGATTGTATTCCATGCTAGGATATAGATCCCATGTGGGATACCAACTTTGTGTCCATTCCCCAGCTACATTCCAGCACCTGGTATAGGACCTAGGTCTGTAGTAGGGGTGCCTGGGTGGTTCAGTGGGTTAAAGCCTCTGCCTTCGGCTCAGGTCCATGATTTCAGGGTCCTGGGATCAAGCCCTGCATCGGGCTCTCCGCTTAGCAGGCAGGGAGCCTGCTTCCCCAACCCCCGCCCCCGCCTCTCTGCCTACTTGTGATCTCTCTTTCTGTCAAATAAATAAATAAAATCTTCAAAAAAAAAAAAAGGACCTAGGTCCACAGTAGACAGTCAGCCTGTATTCTCGAACGAGGTATACGAAAGAATGACTATGCAAAATGTAACTACATATAATTTTCTTTCTATAATTAAGGTTCATGTTGCCCTTCTAATGTCCAAAATCAAAGAAATCTTATAAGAATTATTACCAATAAATATCTGGACCAGTTGTGCCTCAGTCTACTGTAGACTACTGCAGAAATAATTGGCATCTTCACTGTAGGCAGATATGATAAGCAGCACATGTTATAGGATATTGCCTTAGCCAAACCCAGATGGGACCGGTATGGAATATGCCATATTAACAGTTTATGGGATCAAAACTTCTGATAGCATAATGATCAATATATGCCTACTCTGCTAAAGCTGCCAATAAGTTGAGCACATTTACTAAGGACAAAATATATGGTGTAGCAACCTTCTCACAGTTTTGTGCTGTTAGAGAATAGAAAGCTATGTGACATAAATAACCTTCAGAAGTAAATTCTTATACAACAAAGGAAAGTAAGTAGAAGTTTTCTACTAGTTTTTCAGGAATGAGCAAGCTTAAAAAGGAATGAGTTGTAAGGATAATGCTGAGGTGGTAAACACATTAATAAATTAAAAGAGAAAGAGAATCAAACATGAAATCAAGAGTGAATTTTAAAGGTAACTTGATCAGAACATCAGGAAAGGCAGTTGGAGACAGGAGACGGCGAGCGAGAGGTCTGAAGCCAGACTGCAGGGCTGGGTACATATTATCCTTTCCCTTTATTTTTTTTGTCCTGAAGAGACAGACTTCCTGTTACTGGTTTGCTAGCTCTTAGGATCATTGATAACTATACCGAAACTTGTAGTGAAGTTGAGTCAAGTCCCTTGCAGACGACACATAGTGAGATGTAGTCAGGCTGTCCGTCCATTATCATCTACAATGGGAGCACCTAAGTTTTAATCTGAGCAAGGGACTTATGACTGAAAGTATATCACTATATTGGCGTATTATATTGACTTTCTGATAATGTTCTAAAGCCAGTTGAGTAGGAGAGAGAAAATGCCAGTGGGTACAAATTGTGGCATCAATTCTCTGCCAGACTGATCAATTGGATTTATATATTACCTCCAGCTACATTCTTAAAATCTATAGTTTTACTTTCTCTTCAGTGCATACCTCACAGCTTAAATAATTGCAAATTCAAATACATTTTAAAAGGATTGAACAGGCTTTAAATTAAAAATGCGTGAATATTGTTGTTTTAACCACTTTTAGTTATTTACTAATTTAACTTAACACATTCACCTTCTCCCCCCTACTACTCCCATTCCCCTAAAGATAAAGATTCCACAGAGCTTCCATGTTCATCCTTCAAATGATTTGGAACTGTTTTAATCAGTAAAAGAAATATAATATGTATATATAGATTTTTAGATCCATTGAACTAGATCATTTAAAAATATCAGAAATTCTGAATTGCAAATCCTCTGCCCTCAGTCCTAAAAACCTCTTACAATTATAAGATTTTAAAATCCATTCATTAGACATCAATGTTGTATAAAGAGAATAAAAAATACATCTACTCAAAAAGTCTTCTAGTAGAATACAAAATACTGGAGTTTTTTATGCATGAAATCTTTGTACAAAATTGCAAAGCTCAGATAGTAACCCCAAACATAATACCCCTTGCAGAAAATGTAACACATATCAGAAAATTCATCAAAAATAAACAATACAAAGCCTAATCTATCTCATAATTTTGCTCTACATTTTAGATATGAAGAAAAAATACTTAAGCAATCTTTCACTAGAAAAATTTAAGAAATTTAATTTAAGAAATCAAGCAATTTCAAATTGCTTCAAATGCTGAGTTTTGGTAGTTTCTTATGTTATAATTTAAATTCATGTTGCTTAGAATTATAATACTAATAAAGTATATTTACTATTTATGATTTACTAGGCAATATGCTACCTCATTAACATACATTAATTTAATTTGCTTTCACAAACACCCAGTAAGTTAAGAGTAATTATCTCCATTTTAAAGATCTAGAAGCACAGACCTAAAGAGGTTAAATAGATTTATGGTTGATGCCAGAGACTGAGCTAACTTGGAAGGTTATCTTCTCCTAAAACACTTAGAAATATTGGATAATAGAAAGCAAAAGTGGGACGCCTGGGTGGCTCAGTTGGTTAAGCAGCTGCCTTTGGCTCAGGTCATGATCCCAGCGTCCTGGGATCGAGTCCCGCATCGGGCTCCTTGCTCCGCAGGGAGCCTGCTCCTCTCTCTGCCTCTGCCTGCCTCTCTGCCTGCTTGTGTTCTCTCTCTGCTAAAATAAATAAATAAATAAATAAAATCTTAAAAAAAAAAAAAAAAAAGAAAGAAAGCAAAAGTTATTTAGACAAGTAACCAACCATAAAAGAAAGTTAAATCCCAAATTTTCAGAAACTGAACTCAAAATCTTAATCATACGGTGACTCCAAGGCAAAGTCAAATGGTTCAATGGAGTATCTGAGCAAGATAGAGACCCTTAGAGGCTTATCCAAACCTCTAATGGGGGAAAAAACCCAAGTCATAAACTACAAGAGCATCAACTGATTTAGTTACACCAAGCAAGTAGTTATGAAAAACTCCCATATCCATGAAACAAACTAGAAAAATTGAAAGCAAAAATACCTTTTGACTTCCTGTGGCCATAAGAATATAAACAGACATGATGGGACGCCTGGGCGGCTCAGTTGGTTAAGTGGCTGCCTTCGGCTCAGGTCATGATCCTAGGGTCCTGGGATCAAGTCCCACATCAGGCTCCTTGCTCGGCAGAGAGCCTGCTTCTCCCTCTGCCTCTACCTGCACTCTGCCTGCTTGTGCTCTTTGACAAAAATAAACGAAATCTTAAAAAAAAAAAAAAAGAATATAAACAGACATGAGAAAAAGAGAATCCTCATAGTTTGTTCATACCTTGCTGTGGGATCCAAATTTACAATAGACATATACTGCCTAGACACAAAACAAAAAGAAATGTGAAACCTCCCAGGACAGATGTTTCCTAACCCAAGACACATAACTTTCCTACCCCAAAAAACCCTAAACTTTCACAGGATAAACTCATAAAAATAAAGTATACAATGAAATGAAACATCACCAGAGAAAGTAAGATAATAAAGTAATCATACCTAATATCTCACATTAAGAAACAGAAATAAGGAACAATCAAAACAGCTTTAAAAACAAGTGTGGTTGTTATGAATTAAATGTTTGTGTCCCATAAAAAATTCATGTGTTGAAGCCCTAACTTACAGTGTGATGATATTTGGAAGTGGAACCATTGAGAGGTAATTAAGTTTAAATGAGGTCATAAGTGTCCTTAAAAGAAGAGAAAGAAAGAAAGACCTGAGCCCCTCTCCCCTCCCACATGAAGACACAGAAAGGTGGTTATCTGAAGGCAGGAAGTAGGCTTTCACCATAAACTGAATTGGCCAGCACCCTCATCTTGGACTTTCCAGCCTCCAGAACTGTGAAAAATAAGTATCTGTTATTTAAGGTACCCAGTCTATGGTATTTGTCATAACTAGCTAAGCGAAGACAGTGATTAATATAGTCATAGAAATTTTTAAAAAGTTGAAAATTATAAATAAAAGAAAGAACAATATCAAACCAGAATAGAATGGTTTATAAAAGAACCAAAATTTTTTCTATAAAAACCTAAAAACATATTTCATTAGTCTGCATGGACTGCCATAACAAAATTCCACAGAAATACGCTCTCCCACAGTTATAGAAGTTGGAAGTCCAAGATTAAGGTTCCAGTAGGGTTGAATTCCGGTGAAATTTCTCTCCTCAAATCACTAACAGAATCTTTTTACTGTATTCTCACATGGCCTTTTCTCTATGTGGACATGGAAAGAGATGCTCTGTTACCTCCTGTTCTTCTGATAAGGACAATAGTCATATCGGATCAAGACCGTACCCTTATTACTCCCATTTAGCTTTAATTACCCCCTTGAAGGCCATACCTCCAGAAACATTGGAGGTTAAGGCTTCAACATATGAATTTGGGAGAAACACTATTCAGTCCATAACATTTCTTAAAATTAAAAACAAATATATTGAAAGTATCCGTGACTTAAAAGATATGAATAAATCAACAGTACAACATAAGAGAATAAGACATAGATAATATGAAAAGAAGTTTCATAATAGAAAATGAAGACAAGAATCAATTTATGAAAAGACAGGAATCAAATTTTAAGATTTTGTTTCCTTTTAATGTTATATACATTCACCGCCATATAAAATCGTTTTTTCAAGAGTATCTTCACCCCGGTGTCTTCAGTAATTCCTATGAAAACATATTGGTAAAATTATGTGTTCCATGTCTTTTATCTACCAGACAAGTGAAGAAATGTCTTTGAGCAAATAGAAAAATTTATAGAAATCCATGAAAAGCCATGTCTTAGTAGAACTAGAGTAAATAGTATTACAAATTTAATCTAAAAATGCTTAAAAACAAATCTCTGAAGTTGTAAGTTGGTCAAAATGTAACTCAATTGTTTTCCAAAACAAACCTCACTACTACTTCAGCACAGTAAAAACTACACACACCATAATGTAACATTCATGATAAAAATATCCAGCTGAAAATTAGGAGAAATAAAGAGGGTTCTGGGAAGATGGTGGAGTAGAAAGCACCACAAAAATAACACCAGTAAAACGTTGAATCTATACCAAAAAAAAAAAAAAGAATAGTAGAAATGCTAAAGATGGGGTGAATATGGAATATTTTAATTCATTTAAAAAGCATTTATAATATAATTAAATGTTTAATACAAAGTATAATAATATATTACAGTAATTATAATAAAACTAAAAGATATTATAGTTTCAGCACATATGAAGAGATGGGAAAACTGAAGTATAGTGTAAGGTGATATATAAAATTATGTATTACTTGAGGATAAACTCTTACAAGTTATATATTATATAGTGGTATATATTATGAGCCCAACAGCATCCACGAAACAAAATAAACAAAATACAACAGAGCTATAGCAAATAAGCCAATAGAGATAAAATGAAATATTTAAAAATACTGATACTCTACAGGAAGAAATAAAAAGAGCAAAAAAGTACAAAAAATAGATGAGATGAATAGATATGTTGAAATAAAACATACTAATAATTACAGTAAATAAATGTCCAGTTAGACCTAGTAAAATCAAGACTCAATGATATGTGTACAAGAAACTTAGTTTGACTATTAAGGATATGAATAGGTTAGAAGTAAAGAATGGAAAATATTCTATTATGAAAATCTTGCACTTAGGAAAGCAGAAATGACTATATTAATAGCAAAATATACTTCAAGGAAAGGGATACTATAAGGGATAAGAAGGGATATTTTATACTCATAAAACATCAATGTCTTAGAAGCTAGAACAGTTCTAAATGTATATACATTCAAAAACTGAGTTTAAAAAAAAGAAACAAATAGAAACAAAAGAAAAATAAAGAAATCCACAATTTGAGTGAAAGATTTGAAACATTTCTCTCTTAGGAATTAATATAAAAAAGTATAAGGAAAATCAGTAAGATTACAGAAAATGTGATGATACTATCACATAATCTTACTGATTATAAAGAATATCATGCTGAAAAGCAATTGGATACACATTTTTCCAAGTGCACAGAAAACATTCACTAAGGTACAGTATATAACGGGCCATAAAACAAGTCTCAAACAATTCAGAAAAACTGAAACAATAAAGCGTATATTTAGACCGTAACAGATTTAAATGTGGAATCACTAGGGCACCTGGGTTAAGTGTCTGAGTTTTAATCTCAGCTCAAGTTTTAACCTCGAGGTCATGAGTTTAAGCCCCTCATTGGGTTCCACACTGGGCATGGAACCTATTTAAAAAAAATAATAATTGGGGCACCTGGGTGACAGAGTCAGTTAAGCGTCTGCCTCCGACTCGGGTCCTGATCCAAGGGTGCTGGGATGGAGCCCCATATCTGACTCCCTGTTCAGCAGGGAGCCTGCTTCTCCCTCTCCCTCTGTCTGCCACTCCCCCTGCTTGTGCTCTCTCTCTCTTTCTCAGTGTGTTAAAGAAATAAAATCTTTAAAAAATAATAAATAAAAATATAAAAAATAAACAAATGAGAAATCATTAAGAACATATGTAGAAAATAACAAATTTATGGAAATTCCACAATATACTTTCAAATAATCCATGTGAAAGAAGAAATCATAAGGAAAAATACAAAATATTTTGTATTAAATATGAAGAAATCACAACATAGACACAACTTTAGACATTGGATATAGCTAAAGCGAAGATCAGGAAAAATTCATGGCTTTAATTGAGTATGTGAGGAAATTTAAAAAGCTTGAAAAAAATCATTAAATTTTCTACCAAATATTTAAAGAATAAATAATACCAGTTCTACACAAACTCTTCCAAATTGAAAGAGTGGAGGTATTTCCTAATTCATTCTATAAGACCAATAACCCTGGCACCAAAATCAGACAAAGATATTGCAATAAAACAAAAACAAACTATATACCAATATCCCTCATAAACCTAGGTGTAAAATATGCTTAACCAACTTTTAGCTAATTAGATTCAATGTATAAAAAGGATAAGTGGAGAATTTTCCCATAAATGCATGCTTCTACAGCATTCAAAAATGGAATGCAATTCACCACATTAAAAATCTAAAAAATTATAATTATGTGATCATCTTGATAGACACAGCGAAAGCATTTAGCAAAATCCAGCAGACAGTCCTCATAAAAACTCAGCAAATTTAGATTAAAAAGGAATTTGGGGAGGAGCCTGGGTAGCTCAGTCTATTGAGTGTCCTCTCTTAATTTCAGCTCAGTCATGATCTCAGCTTCCTGAAATCAAGCCCTGCCTTAGATTCTCTCTCTTCCTCTCCTTCTGTCCCTCCCTGCCCTCCCCACCCTGCTCTCACTCTTTCTCTTAAAAAAAGTAAATAATTAGAAAGGAATTTTTTACAAGGTCATTTAAGAAAAAAAAACTACAACTAACATCATACTTCATAGTGAAATAGTGAAATACAAATGTTTCTCCCCTAAGATGAGGAACAAAGAAAAAATGTCCACTCTAAGCATTTGTATTTAATTCAATGTCAAAAACTTTGACGGGTCTGAGATTTTGCCCTACTTGAAAGCTAACAAGCTTCCACAATTTTATGAATGAAGGCAGAAAACATGAGAGGCCTGGATATGAGACAAAGAATATCAGTTCTCAAAGCACAACAAGCAGCATGAGTTTCATACTGACATCAATTCCCCTTGACCCCTAAATCTCATGAAGCTACGTGCAGGAGTAGTTTAGGTGACCTTTGCATATGCAATGGAACCCCAAGACTAAAGATTTCTAATCTCTTACAGAAACTATAATAAACCTGACACACATTTGCTCCAAAGAGAGATTATCTCTATTGTACTGTGTATCTCTATTGTATTGCTTATTAGAGTAAGTAGCCCTGGAGGGAGACACTGTATCTCCCAAGACCATTCACTATATATGCACTACTGAAAAGAATAAAGACTATCAGTGTCTTTCTTCACAAAATGTACAGAAAAATGAGAGACGTGGGGAGAACTGTGCATCAATCATATCCAGACATCAATTCTATATCATCTTAGCTTCTGAAAAACTTCCCAGACAGAGGATGGGCCAAAGCTACTTAATTACTTAATTATAGTATATTTGTTTCATCTAATTAAGGCTATTTCAAACAGACTACAGGCAACAAAATGAGGCCAATCTGTAGAACTGCAGTACAATCATAACGCCTAGGAACCTAACCCAACCCAAATCCCATAAAAATTCAGTATCTACCTTAGCAAGGTACATGGCTTTCCATTTATGTTTCTTCATTAACCTTTCCACTTGGCTTAAGGCATTAATTCAAGTTTAGTAGGATGTATTAGCAATTCCAGAGACTCTGCCTTCGCCTGAAAGGGGGAAGACCAGGAAAATTCTATCATCTATAACAACCCTTGCCAATAAGCCTTCCATAATCAGGGTGCTATCATCAATCAAACTGAAACCAGAGACAAATTTTTACCATCTTTTCTAAATCTATGATTTCTGTTGTAGGGAAAACTCCCCCAAGAATATTCATAAATAAAGCATCTGTTGTTATCCCTTCTGAGAAGTTCCTCCCAACCTCAAACCCAAGTAAACGAGCCTGACAAATTTTGGAGAGGGCATGCAGTCATTTGAGAGCTGTATGATCTATTGGCGGTGCTTCCTTAAACACTTGGAGCTATTTTATAAACCATTCCTAGGGTACCATCACTGTATTTTCAGGAGGAAACCAAGTTCATGCCTAGATTCTATGTAAGAGGCATTAATTCCAGGGGCACAAGAATATTATTGGGGCCCATCCAAGTGAGACTAACAAGAACTGGAGGGCATAGATTGACCCTACCTCTGAACTAGCCTCCTGGCTGGCTGATAAATCTTAAAATTATCAAGTTGGTATAAATAACAGTCCGGTCACAGTTTTTAAAGAAGAGTCAGTGTAATGCACCCTGTTTGTCTACACCACCAACTAGGTGGCTTTCAACTGCTCAGGCAGGTAGCCGACCACGTAAATTGCCTCTGGGTGGAGAGAGTCCACTACCAGAAAATCTTTCTAAGGTAGCACCTTCAAACTCTTCACGGTCCCCATTTGTAATGGCTGCCTGATGAGGCCCTGGGCTTCCCCAGCAATGGCGCCTCGCAGGTGCCAATTGTTGAATGACACTTGGTTCGGCCATCTGGCTCACCTGCGGAAAGGCAGTCAAGGTTCCCCCAGCTCCGCCTTCAGCGAGAAGATTAAGGCAGGCTAAGGTTTAGAGTTAGGCAAACACGCGGTACTTACAATAACCTGCTCCTGCGACTCAGGCTCCACCAACACTCGCCCTGTTGCCGGTCCACTGCAACAGTGAACTAGCAACTGGGGCCCTTGCAATTCGTACCTCGTCAGCCATCCTTGGCCAGGCCCCTAACGCCACAGCCCATCATCCCCAACCACAAGCATAGCCTCCAGGATGGAGGGAGCCCACACCCTGGACATCACTGTGAGGCGCCTGCTGAAATGGGCGATAGTCAGGGCCCACATGAACTTACCGTCTCGTGGGTCCCAGGCGTCAGCAGAAATCAAGGCTACCAAGTGTCTCTCCCTGGAGGGTGTCGCAGCCAGTCCACACAATCCAGCGTTGGCACAGCAGTGCAGATGACTCCAGCCCACTCTTCAGCAGAAGTGTGTGCATTTGCGCAGGATTGGGCTTGGAATCAGGCAGCTGCCTGTTAACTCGAGGAACCTGCTCCCAAGACACTGACACCCCTCCCTCAAGGCCCGGCTTTCCTAGGGCCCTGCTACTCGCACCTGCGCCTGCGTGCACAGGCGCAGTAGCACTCTTAGCGAGCCGCGGAGAGATGGCCCTTAAAACCTGTGCAACTCTGGCCACCTGCGTGGTTTCCCGCGTGGAAGGAGTCCACCTTCTGAAAAGCACCCCTAAGGTAACATACGCAAGTGGGCAACAGTCGGTCCTCGTGTGGATTTGCTGCGTCGTGAGGTCCGGGCTTCACAAAGTGAAGTGAAACCAGGATTCCCAGTGTCTCCTAACGGAGGGTTACCATCTGCTGCCAACCTGGCCCCTCCTGCGTGCTTTCCGTGGGAATCTGCTGCAATGGCTGGTAGGCGTTGTGACTTTGGCCGACATTTTGGACCTCCAGTGCCATCTCCTGGGTCCCTGGCAAGTTTCTGGTGTATTCCATTCGAATACAGGGATACCTGTATCATCATTTTATTGCCCTTGGCTTTATTGCGCTTCAGATATTGCCTTTAAAAAAAAAAATAATAAGTTTGTGGCACTCCTGCATTAAGCAAGTCAATTGGTGTCACTTTTCCAAAAGCATTTTTTCACTTCATGTCTCTGTGTCTCATTTTGTTAATTCTCACATTTCAGACATTTTCAGTATTATATTTGTTATGGTATTCTGTGGTCAGTGATTATGATTGGGTGAAAGCTCAGATCATAGCATTGTTTAGCAATAAAGTACTTTCAATTAAGGTTGGTATATTGTTTTTTTAGACATAATGCTATTACACACTGTAATAGAGTATAGTGTTAAAATTAAGTTTTACATTGGGAAACTGAAAAATTCATTTGACTTGCTTTATTATATTCTTCACTTTATTGTGGTAGTGTGGAACTACCACAATACAACTAAGTATGCTTATATTTTTAATGTCATGTTTTTTTCTAATCATCTCCTGCTTAAACCCAGAATTTTCTTCAAAAGAGATCTGATGCAAGAATGAGAAGAGCATTTTTATAAAACTTGCAGAGACCCATTATGCCTCTAACTTTAGCCCACAAGAGCCACCCTGAGAGTCAGTAAGCAGTATTCTCAACCACATGGTCATTACCTTTATAATTTAGGACTATGACAATCCAATAAGAGAACCAAGTTCGCTGAATTAGAATTAAATTTGAATTCCCCACACTCCTTTTTGGAACATGTACTAACTAGGCTGGCTTGGAGTTGATGTTAGGGGAAGAAAGCTGCATCATTTCCAGCCAGATAAGAGTAGAATTCCTAATTCTAAAATTAGAATTTTATGTCTTTTGTCTTGTTCTTTACACAGCAGGCAGCTGATTAGAAATGATACATTTTTGGAAACAACCACCTTCAGCGACCCAACCAATCCAAAGTATGTGAACCAGTAAGAGGTAAGGGAGGTAGTCTTTTCTATAAACATTCTCAATCAGAGAATGTTAAGGTCTTTTCCTTGTATTTCTATATTCCTAGTTTGCTGGGATTTTTTTTTCTTTTTATTAACCAAGAATGGGTAGAGAATTATATTAAATGCTTTATTTGCATTTAAAAATATTCTTAAATATTTCTTTTATTAATATGATGAATTACATTTACTGATTTCTTGAACTTTAATACAAACTTGCAATACCAAACATAGAAGTATGTTGTTTCAAAATATTTAGGGTTTTACAGTTATGTTATTGCCACTGATTTCTAAATTAATTCCTGTATCTCTGGTAGTTGCCTTTGTATTATATTCTGATTTCATAGTTGTACTCTGCAGGTTAGTCATCTGGTAATGACTTCTACCATTACTTTATATGGAAATCAGGAGGAAGATTTTTAAACATATTACATATTATTTTTATATATAGTTATATTTATATCTTTATATATATTCTTATGTATTTTTGTATTTTGTATATATTTATATCTTTACACATAACATATGTTTACATATATACATTAATATTACATGTTATCTTTATACACGTGTGTATATATAAAGATATGTCTTAAATTTGCTAATTTTTGATATAATATTTGCATATATAGTTATGAGGGATTCTATGGTTTTCTTATAAAGTATTTGTCTAATTCTGTTATGAGGGTAATACTAGCCTCAGAAAAACAATAGTTGAACAATGTTTCTTTCTCTTCTATTTTTCTGGAAATGTTGGCATTCAGTTAGTAATAATTCTTTGTTAAATATTTGAAGGAAGTCACCAGTTAATCCATCTAGAATTTTCTTTGTAGGAAAACATTTTTTAATTTCAAACTTCTTTAACTGGAAAGGGTTTTCAAGTTTTAATTTTTTTCTTTGGTTAGGTTTGGTAATTTGAGTCTTTAAAGGAATTTGTCCAATTCATCTTGGCTGTTGAATTTATTGACGTAAAGTTGCTCTTAATATCTTCTTGTTTTGAATTTAATATTAATAGAATTTGTAGTGGTGGCCACTCTTTCTCTCCCAACATTGGTAATTTGTTTTTTCTTTGGTTGACTCTTGAATAATCTACCTAGAAACTTACGAGTTTTATTGACCTATTTTTTTTTCAAAGAACCTACTTTTGGATTCAATGATTTCCTCTTTGTTGTTTTAATTTACTCTTACTGAGTTTTGCTCTTTATTATTTTCTTTATTCTACATAATTTGGACTTTTTCAGATTTCTTTAGGAGTTTTGATAATTGATTTAAATCTCCCTCTCCCTACATTTAAGGCCATATTTTGCCCTCCTGGCACTCCTTAAGCCATGTCCCCACATTCTTATATGTTGTATTTCTTATTATTATTATGTTCACATATTTTTAAATCCTCATGTTAATTCTTTCTTGACCATAGGATTATTTAGAAGTATGTTGTTTCAAAATATTTAGGGTTTTACAGTTATGTTATTGCCACTGATTTCTAAATTAATTCCTGTATCTCTGGTAGTTGCCTTTGTATTATATTCTGATTTCATAGTTGTACTCTGCAGGTTAGTCATCTGATAATGACTTCTACGATTACTTTATATGGAAATCAGGAGGAAGATTTTTAAAGAAAATATTTGTAAAGACAATGAAAACCAAAACTAAAAATACGAAAAATATCTAATCTGAAAATATTAATAGAAAGTCATTTATTTGTTTTTCACATTATAAACCTCTGGCCACTAATCCAAAGACACAAAATAGTTAAGGTTATATTGAGCTTTGGTTATCTGTCTTGAAGGTACTATAAATTTATTATGGTGAGTTTTCTAAAAATTAATAGAAAAGGTGGGAGGAATCAAAACAGACTTAAAAGTTAGAAAATAGTTCTTTGTCTTGTTTTATAGTGCATGTCACAGCTTGCAAATCAAATTCTGCTGTAGTGTCATTTGAAACACACTTGGTGGTAAATAGGAATAATACAGATACTCTAGGTAAATATTTTTTCTAGTTAAAGTTGTGCTTTATTAACATTAGCAGATATGCCTACACACACACACCAGATCTTGGGAAAAACTTCTTTGGTAATTGTATTTTCTAATTTCTGCATCCAAGTGAAACTGGCTTGGAGTCAAAAACCTTAAAAAAAAAAAAAAAAAAGATGTGGATGATTTTATGTTTTCTTGTTTGTTTGATTTTCACTGTCTTCATTCCATTACTTATTTCACAGAATGTGCTTAGGTAGTTTAAATCATATTAAAATACTAAGGTAAAAGAGCTCATATATTATAATTTGAATATTATCTGCATTAATTTCAATTTCTGCCAGTGTCAAGTTGTGCTTTTTTTTAAAATTTCTTTTTTTGTTTTAGTAAGTATAGTATGATGAATGTGACTTATTTTTACTTTTTTAATGATTTTATAACTTTGTATACTTAAAGTATAATAAGCAGAAATTCTCATGTTACTTGTTGAATTATAAAAATAGAAGGTACAGTGGATATTTATATTTTGTAAAATATAATTATTTAAAGATTTCATTACTATCATTTGCTTCTCTCTTTTAACATAAAACAGACAAAATTTTGCTTATCAATAGTCATTAGTAGGTCGGTGGACCTCAACTTGGAATGATTTTGCCCTCCAGGAGACATAGGGCAATGCGTGGGGATAGGTTTAGGTCTAACAACTGGGGAGGTGCTACTGGCATCTAGTGGTTAGAGACCAGGATGCTACTAAACATCCTATAATGTGCAGGATAGCCCCCTACAACAACAAAATACTGGCCCCAAATGTCAATAGTACTGAGGTTGAGAAACATTTTGTTAGATTAATTCCGCTTATTATTATTTCCAAGATAGTATAATATGATGACCAAAAATTGTTTGTGTAAAATGTTCCTCCTATGGCTTAATAAAATTACAGAAAACCTAAATTATTTTTCCAGTTTTAATCAGAAATTATGAAAGTATTGATAAAATTAAATCTATTAAATTAAAATTATGTATTATATAAGAAATTAAAAATTTTCTTCATCAAAAGGATACAGAAATATAGAATTTACAACAACTTCATAATCAGACTTCCCAATTATAGGTAGAATTCTCAATAAGGGAAGTTGCATAATATTACAAAAAAGGAGGTGTTCTTTTAAACAGAATTTTCTATAACTGATTTATGAACCACTTGTTGCCTTTTTTTTTCTTCTTACAGCAAAACTTATTTAGTTATAGAAGGTTGTGGGATTTCACTAACTTATTCTCTAAAATAATAAAAAAACAGTAACCTTGCTGTAAAGGATAGAAAATATTGTCAAAAAGGTACATGGTTCATTAAAGGCAAGGCAATTCCACTCTCAACACAGGTTACTACACAATTATTAAAGTTTCTAAATTTATCTTGTTAATTTTAGAGTTCCCTCTTCTCATTTCTTTTTAATTTTTCTAGTGTCTATATTTTTACATGCTTTTTTGAAACCTATAAATTTTGTATCCTGACTCCATCAATAAGGTTCTTTGTAACTATCAAAATTAATGAATTCTGATTTACATTTCTTGAACCAAATATGAAAATATGTAGTTAGTAATAGTGAATTATCATATCTGACAATTCAGAAACTTGATGACTGAATTTTGGTAAACATACAAATTTTAACTAATTTTATATTTAGCGTTTTATTTTCTTTAGTTTGGTGAATTACTTTGGATAAGATTGTTGGCTTACTTAACTGCTTTCCCTATAGAAACATTTTAAATTACATCAGTTTTTTACTAGGATATACAATATGAAAGATTCCAAGGACGTTGACATTTCAATAATTACATAGTATAGCATACCCTTGGAATTTAATTACAGGCTTTCAGATGCAGTCAATAATAAGCCAAATGACTATAAGAACAATATCAAATTTAGGATTCACTAAACACTAATTAAGAATAATAGGTTGGTACACATTTTTGAAAAACAATTCAAAATATTTTATATGACTTTTATTACATTCAAATATAATGGCAAGGATTAAGCGAAGGAGTTATACTCCTCATGTTGATTTTGTTGTGGAATAACTTATGGTGAGCATAATTTTTGCTACAAAAAATACAGAAAAAAATATTTATTTGGGTGTCTGAAATGTTTTTCCACATGTCATCTCCAACAATAGTTTATAAATTCTGTTTTTATAGAAATTTCAGTGTTTTACTCTTCCAAAGAAATTAACTTTAATTACAAATTACTGATCGAAGAAGATAAACCCCTATATGCATATTCTGTTTGATACAATAAATACAAATAATGAGTATATATGACTTCCTTTCATGGGACCCAGTTTGAACAAGCTAAACTATAATACACATGAAAAAGAAAAAAATCTGTAAAATAATAAGAATGATGGTTTCATGTGTACTGCAAAGTGAAAGTGATGGGCCATTTACAGAAATGTGCATGAACAAATAGGGCTTGCTACTCTTTCTGAATTAAAAGTCCCTAATAACTATAAAAAATATGGGCACTAGAGTGAATCATTTCATAAAAAACAAAAGCAAGCAATTTAAACCTTTCATAGTTAATCCATGTAGCAGGGAAGGTTCATACTTAGGGAGGGCCCATCTGGCCTCTCTACAAATGGAAAGGTTTGTACATATGGGCCATAACATATGCATAGCTAGCTGAACCAACCCCTGCAACTAAATAGTAATTAGCATGGGGCAGGTTTTTTATGGCTGCTAGCATACTAGCAAGTCCTTCCTGACCTACATCCAAATGGACATATGATTACATAAAATGGGTAGTTTCTTTCTCAAGCATTTATTTGTGTGCAAAAATGTAGGATTTGTTTAACTGCCGCCAACTAAAGAACTGAGACCCATATGTTACCCCATAAACTTACCGGTTAGCAATTTGTTATAAGCAAGATGCAAATATTATGGTAAGCATTCAGAACGTTTATTCAATGAACCTTATGTTGTAAATGGAAACAACAGTATGTCAGAAAATTTCGTAACCACAATTTCACCACTGGTCCCATTTTATGTCTAATTCAGTTTCCAAAATCTACAATTTTCAATTAGAGTGCTGAAGGTCAGCAGAATTTTAAATATAAAGTGGCACATGATTCCATGTTGGGGGGAAGAAATAGTGATATCTATGAGAGCCTGAAGAGTCCGTACAAAGTTTAATTTTAAGTAGATCACAATAGATGTCAGAAAAATCATGCTCTTGAATATTTGGCTAAATTTGGTTTGGATCTGAATGGAATTTGATAAGGCCTAAAGACTATAGACATCCCAGAGAATTGTAGAAATCAACATTAAATTAAGGGATTAACAAATTCATTTTTATTGAGAGTGATTTGGGTATCAATATAACGGGTAGTTTGAATCAAGCTCTATTCTAGGTATAAAGACATGGAGAGATTGAGGATTTTTAAAGTTCTAAAAGCTTTAAATTTTGCCAAACCAAACCATAGATTTATAGTGAAAAATCAGAAATCGTGCAATCCAGTAAGAATTTAAACACAGACGTCTGTTCTAATTTTGAGGGGTTAAATTCTAGTTTTACTAATTGTACCTATTGCTTATAAATCCTCAAGAAGAATGCTGCTTACATAATTTTGAAATATGAAAAATGGAAAGAAAATATTGTAGACTTTTGAATAGGTCATTGTTGCATACATAACACTTTTAAATTATTATCAACATTAATGTAAATAATGTTAGTGTAGATCAGTTTTTGTCAGAAACTCAAACATTAATAAGGAAATTATTGAAATATTTATGAATTATTTATGAATATGAAAATATTTCATATTTTATGAAATATTTATGAAATATTTTCATCTTAGAATTTTGAAAATCTCAGTGTATCAATTAAGATTCTTTCTGTTGCAAGTATTAAAAACCTAATTTTTAATGGCCTAAACATGAAATTTACTGGCTCACGTTACTTCAGGGATAGTTCTTTTTTTTTTTTTTATAAAGATTTTATTTATTTTATTAGAGAGAGAGAGAGAGATCACAAGTAGGCAGAGAGGCAGGCAGAGGGAGAGGGGGAAGCAGGCTCCCTGCTGATCAGAGAGCCCAACACGGGGCTCCATCCCAGGACCCTGAGATCATCACCCGAGCCGAAGGCAGAGGCTTTAACCCACTGAGCCACTCAGGTGCCCCTTTAGGGATAGTTCTAACTTCAAGCATGGCTTAATCCCAAATCTCAAAAATGCCATAACATTTTTGTTTGTTTTCATCTGAATCTTTAGCTCTTTCTTCTTCTCAGTTGGCTTTTTTACTAAGCCAACTACTCTGTGGGGATAAGATGGCTGCTAGAAACTCCAAAGTTCACGTCTCCACACTTTCAATTAAGATTTTTCCTTTGGGTGCCTGGGTGGCTCAGTTGGTTAAGCAACTGCCTTCGGCTCAGGTCATGATCCCAGAGTCCTGGGATCGAGTCCCACGTCGGGCTCCCAGCTCTATGGAGAGTCTACTTCTCCCTCTGACCTTCTCCCCTCTCATTTTCTGTTTCTCTCTCTCAAATAAATAAATAAAAACCTAAAAAAAAAAAAAAAAAAGATTTTTCCTTTAATTCATAAGGTCTGATAAACATTATCTTTTGCTTTATAAACTTTTATCATCCTTAGGTAAAACTATTGGCTCTTCTTTTCTTTCTTTCCTTCTTTTTTTTTTTTTTTGGTCTGATGTTTATTTCTATATTTTGTGATTCTGGAATGGTGCCTGGCACGTACACGTCACTCAATTAATAATTTTTCAGTGAGTGAGTGTACGAATAAATAAGTTCTCTCCAAACTACATGACTTCGAATATAGAAAAATGGTTTCCCAAAAGAAAATTTTGGTTCTGGTCTTAGAACAAGAGGGGATAGCTGCAGAAGCCAGATCAGCAGATGCTAAGATGGTCAGACCAATCTTTCTAACATGAAGATGTCAAAATCTGTGTGTGCCTGAGTGATCGTTGAAAGAAACTCTGTGTTTCTAAAACTTAATTTTATCATTGCTATAGTGGTCACTGGTAATGTTCTTGAAAAGAATTATTCACTCAGTCTTTTTTTTTTTAATTCTTTTTTTTTTAATTCTTTTTTTTTAAGATTTTTTTTTTATTTATTTATTAGAGAGAGAGAGACTGAGAATGAGAGGGGAGAAGGTCAGAGGGAGAAGCGGACTTCCCGCAGAGCCAGGAGTCCGATATGGGACTCGATCCCGGGACTCCGGGATCATGACCTGAGCCGAAGGCAGTCGCCCAACCAACTGAGCCACCCAGGCGCCCCTCACGCAGTCTTTTTAAGATGATAATTTAAATGCTGTTGAGAGATAGTAAACAAAAACAGGAATGTTATGCTAAAATGCTAAAATAAATTCATTTTATTTTATTTCATTCTTCTAGAAGAATTATACTTTCATATGTTAAAGTTAAATAATTTCATAATAATATATAATCCAACAAAACATAGTTGGAATCCTTAATGCTTGTATTACTATTTAAGCAATCTTTGTGTTACTTCCTAACAGCATTCTGTGAAGCTCTTTCATCGAAATATTTCTGTCCTAAAGATGGTTAGATCAGATAACTTGGTTTACATAGCACTCCAGAGTTAAATCCAAGAATAGAGTTCATGGATCAGTCCCTACCATCAGTACAATAGGTCCTCTTTACTCCGTTAATATCAAATAAGGAATACTTTACACAAACATTTGATGCTTAGATTAACCTGGTAGCCTGCCACAAAGGAACCTAAGCAGAGTTATAATGACGCTTTTTAAATAGAAAAACAAGGTCTTGAACCTGATCAAGGGAATTTTATTGTCTCTTAAGTCTCTCTTGAATAATGATTACAGATACTGAAAATCTGAAAATATACCCATTTTCTACTTAGAATAAATTTTACTATATATTCTTGTAATTTTAAGAAAAAATATGACTTTGCATAAGCATTTGTAGGATGTTTTTATTTTTAATAACATTTATGAAAAGCGTTTAATTATTGACACAAAATGTTTAATTATTGACTATGTTAATCTTTATTATTATTATTATGTAACAAATGTTCTTTCGAGAAAGAGGAATAGAACTAAAACTAACAGAAAAAATTCTCAATACAATCTACTAACCCAAAATACTTAATACGTTTCACCAAAGAGGGTTTTTTTGACTTCCTACATGAAGAAGTAGATACTAGTCAAACAGTTTTTGATCTCTATCAACATGACTGCCTACCCAATGGTCTGGAAAGGCAGCACTGTAATGGTATTTTTAGCATTCTCTTACTTTCTCATGATAACATAAAAAATCATTATCCTTATAATATTGCTGTATTGTGATTTTCATCACTATTGCCAGATTGCCTGTACATTGTTTTTAGGAAGAAAAAAAAACTATTCAGCTATGGAGTGACCCATAGGAATTGTTGTGGTCATATATTCATAAGCTCAGGTTAGGGGTCTTAAATATAATAAAGATACTAAGAAATTCGCAGATATCAATAGTGAAGAAGATGATGTTGAAAATAAAAAATAAAATAAGAAGGGAAAGAAGGAAAGAAGAATGAGGCAAGGAATGAAGAAAGCAGAAAGTGAAAAAGAGAAGAACAGGAAAAGAAAGGAAAGGATGCTATTAACTGTGTAATGTACTACAGTACTACAGAGAATAAGGGCAGGGGCCCCTTCCTCCAAAAATAGATTGGTTTAAAAAGTGTCACGTTGGGGCACCCGGGTGGTTCAGTCAGTTAAGCATCTGCCTTCAACTCAGGTCATGATCCCAGGATTCTGGGATCAAGCCCCATGTGGGGCTCCCTGCTCAGCTGGGAACCTGCTTCTCCCTCTCCCCCTGCCCCCCCCAACTTGTGTTCTTTGTTCTCTCTCCTCTCTCAAATAAACAAAATCTTTAATAAAAATTAAAAAGTTAGAAGTGTCACCTTTTTGTAACTAAATACCACCTCAGCCGTGTAATGACACTCCCTACTGAGCATGGAGCCTGGTTGGGGGCTGGATCCCATGAGTCCAAGACCACAACGTGAGCCAAAACCAATAATCAGTCAGACACTTAACCAACTGCACCGCCCAGGTGCCCCACTTAAAAAGTTCTTATATTAATAGAATTCTCTTTTGTTTCTATTTGTTGTCTTTTGGGATAGTAATGGTAATTTGGGATATTAATGGTAATTATTGAGATTTCCTCTGACTCTATCTATCTCAACTTTTCATAAGCTCAGTGTTGGTTTTGAATTGAACCATCATGTTTAAGGGTTGCTTCCTGCCAACAGTGTTTCTTTCCCACTTTGTCCTAAATGTAAGCCACAAGATGGCCAACCAGCCACTCAACAGAAATACATTTAAACTCATAAATGTCAGCTTCATTAAAGGATATTATACAGTTAAAAACCAAGGGTGAAATGGGTAGAGGGTGTCAAAAGGTACAAACTTCAGTTATAAAATAAGTAAGTCATGGGGCTATAATGTACAGCCTGATGACTAGAGCTAGTAACACTGCATTGTGTCTTTGAAAGTTGCTGAAAGAGTAGATCTTCAAAGTTATCACAAGAAAAAAGACAATTTTTAATTTTTTGTGGTGACGGATATTAACTTATGGTGGTTATCATTTTGCAGTATATACAAATATATCAAATCATTAGATATGCCTGAAATGAATATAATGTTAAGTACAATTATATCTCAATAAAAAAGAAATTAACTATTAAATATTAAAGTAATTACTCTCCAAAGCTAAAACAAAACCTTAAATTAAGTAAATTCAGAGTTTCCAGATGAATGTCACTTTCTTGAGTATAGATTATTCCTTTGCAGGGAAAATATCTGTGAATGTGATTCATAAAAATGTCATTAAAAAAGGGCATTTGGAATTGGAAGATATAAGTCTTTCAGGTTGTACTCTATACAGAAGTTTTTGTTTTTGTTTTCTTTACCTAATTTTATGGAAAACTATAGTATCCTTCCGCACCTTGTAGGAATCTTCTTTTCCCATGTAGAAGGGAGTGTTTATACTTAAATAATTCATATAAGAAAGAACAGCTTCCATTTTCAGTTCCCATTGTCTTGGATATTTACAATAGTAATTAGGAACATAAATAGATGTAAGAAGAACAAGAGAAAAGCATATGTTAGGAGTGCAATTAAGTAGAAGCAGAAAGTCTAGTGGTATAGTGCTAAAAATTGCAATTAGAGAAACATGTAATTTGTATGATTAGCATTACTCCTAGTGATTCCAGAAAGTGGGCTATGGTGAATGGCAGAAATATAATCTATATTTTGAGATGTAAAAATAACAAAAGGAAGGTATTATCTGGGCCAAGACCAGGATGAGTTTAGTAACTCTACCTCAGTTCCTCCTAAAGTATATCTGTAGATATTATTCCATTTGAAGCAATTATTTGTCCTAATGTAAATATTTTTAATCTGTGTATCATTTGTATCAGAATATGGGTTTCATTTTTCATTTTCTTACCTCTCATTCCTCAATGCACTCTAATTATTGATATTTTCTTCTCTTACTGATCACCTTTCTCTAAATATCATCACCTATCCTCCACACTGTGCTCAATAGGGCCCAAAATAATACATACTATCACTAAGTCCAATGAATAATTTTAAGTCCATGTATTTTAAATCCATATTTTATTTGGAACCCAGCATAGTTTAGGTTCTGTTCCCTAACTTTCTCTGAGCCGAGTTTCCTGTGGTTGTCCTTATTCTCTGCTACTCCTTCTCAATCTTCTTTGCAATTTGTTTTATTCCTTCCTATTAAATATTGGGATTACTTAGAGATTTTTCTTTTTCTTTTTTTTTTTTTTAAAGATTTTATTTATTCATTTTGACAGAGAGCGAGAGACACACACAGAGAGAGGGAACACAAGCAGGGGGAGTGGGAGAGGGAGAGGCAGGCTTTCCTGCTGAGCAGGGAGCCTGATGCGGGGCTGGATCCCAGAACGCTGGGATCTGACATGAGCCCAAGGCAGCTGCCCAACGACTGAGCCACCGAGGCGCCCCACTTAGAGATTTTTCTAGGCCTACTTCTTATTTCCTCTGAGTCATCCTCTCTAGACAATTTACTCCCCAGGTTTCAATTGCTATCTTTATAGAACAACTCTGAAATTTTTATCTGTACACCAGACTTCTCTTTTTCTCTTTTAAGTGTTCAAATATTCAAAACCAAATGCTTACTGAACATTTTTAAATAGCGAATCACAGATTCTTCAAACTTAACCAGTCTAAAACTTAATTCATTATCTCACCCCCATTTTTTGCCCAACATATTTCCTTTTCCTGTTTTCCTTCCATCAGCAAATGAAATGACCACCCATTTATATAATCCATATAAAAAGATACAAACCAAAATTCTGTGTGATGCCTATAGCAGACACTGTCAGCGCTCTGCTCAGATCCCTTCAAATCCCTGTTTTTGTGATTTTGTTTGTGTCCTTTTCCAGGCTCCCTGTACTTCTGTGTCCAATGACCCACACCTTCATCTCTTAAGAGAACCTTCCTTGGGCTACTAAACCCATTTTGCCCAATGTGCAGAAATCCAGAGTGTCTTAGGAGTAATTGAGCCATTCAGCCAATGACTGATAATGCAGAAATAAGATATTTTGACTAGATTTGGTTGGCCTGTTTTATGCCTCTATAATACTCTAAATTTCTCTGTTGACTTAGTACACTCGTAAATATTTGTACAACGCTTTCCTTCTAGATTCTGAGTCTTTTAAAGCTGGAGATATATGTGTTTTCTTTCTTCATTTTTCATTTCTGTAGACTCAACATCTGGCATAATGCCTGACACATAATAGGTGCTTTATAAATATTTGTTGAATGAATAACCTAAGAATTCCTTTAACTATTGAAAATGTTCCTGAGACATACCTAAGTTCGCTTGGCACGACCAAGATAAGTAATCACATTCCTTAGCTGGCAAGATCAAGTAAATCTGTACAGGTAGGAGGCATGCATTCACATGTAAACAAATATCTAAATCCTTAATATATGCTGCGTATTGTTTTATGTGCATATAAATGGCAGAATTGTAGACGGATTCTTTATAGAATACCAAATGGCGCTGAGTATTGTCTTGTGTAATTTTAAAAGGATAATACTAAATTTAAAGCACTTAAAAGTATGTAATTACCTATGTCATTTCCCGTGTGTCTTCTAAAATCTTTCCCCAACTAAAAACAACAGAACCTCAATTTGGATCATACGCTTTTTGTTGTTGTTGTTGTTGTTACATTCTTACAGCTCCCCACAACTTGACAGAGCCCATCAACACAAGTGCTACCTCATAGAATCCTTACACATAGGCCCAAATGATCGTTGGTGGTAAAGCCAGGGCTAAAAACCGTATCTCCTGACTCCATCTCCAGAATATTTCCTCTTCCACATTACTTAGTTCCTGGCCCCAAATTGTACTCTATATAGCCACAGTGGTCCTGATTCCTCTATTTTGTCCCTGTTGTTTATGCCATGCTAACCCCACCTTCATTATAGACATTAAAAATAAAAACCTATTTGCTTATGCTATTCACTTGTTTTTTAAATCAATTCAGACATTTTAATTCTATTTAATTTTCCTTCCTCCTTTGTCTCACACCTCTTCCCCTCACCCAATTATGTAATGGCTTCTTCACATACTGGCACCAAAAAGCCAATATCCAGGTAAAAGTCATCTCTTGTTTTTGGTACTCGTTACCAAATAGTTCATGTTATCATACTTGTCATTTCCTTTTGATCCTGTTTTCATTTTTTCTGATGTTTCTTTATTATGAGAAGAAAGGAAAGGGATATCATAGTGGGGAAAAGTGGGAGGAGGTGTTAGGAAGAGCAGAAAAGCAAAATAAGGATTTATTCCATGTTATATTAGCATGTCCTTTTAAGACTTCTGACACCCCCACCCTCCCATATTTAACTCATT
>CM052807.1:38969782-39019782 GCA_028533885.1 Nasua narica
TGCACATAGTTATGACATAATATCAAATTGTATGCACTCATTTATAAATGCTGGCATATCACAGTTTTCTCATGTCCTTCTTAGAAATAAAATATACATTATTAAAGAAAATTGCTTTTAGAAATTTGGGACTTCTTTGAAAAGAGACAATCAGAATTCTCAAGTATTCAATACTCTTTCATAGATTAATTCTATATAAACCTGGACTAAGAATTTTCCATTTGCCTTCTTGATGAACATGTGACTTCCACAAAATGACAATAGATGCAAAATTTTGACACCTCTGTAATAGCTAAAGTTTTTTTTTATAGTAGTTTTTTTTTTTTCAAGATTTAAAGAGAGAGAGTGATAGTGAGAGAGAGCATGAGAAGGGAGAAGGTCAGAGTGAGAAGCAGACTCCCCATGGAGCTGGGAGCCCGATGTGGGACTCGATCCCAGGACTCCAGGATCATGACCTGAGCCGAAGGCAGCTGCCCAACCAACTGAGCCACCCAGGCACCCCTGTAATAGCTAAAGTTTTAAATGCCATTCCTCTTTGACCAATAATTTGGTATACTTATATATATTGGATATCCAACTATGCATATATATATTTTATGTATATACGTATATATATGTATATATATATTTTTTTAACATTTCTTCCTTGGCACTCCAGACATACTTAGAAAAGAGTATAATAAATAGTAAAACTAAATGGCAACCTACTGCATGGGAGAAGATATTTGCAAATGACATATCTGATAAAGGGTTAGAATCCAAAATATATATAAAGAATATATAAAGTTCAACCAAAAAATGAATAATCCAATTTAAAAATGGGCAGAAGACATGAATAGTCATTTTTCTAAAGAAGACATGCAGATGGCCAACAGGCACATGAAAAGATGCTCAATATCACTGATCGTCAAGGAAAGGCTAATCAAAACTACAATGAAAAATTACCTCACACCTGTTAGAGTGGCTAAAATCAACAGTACAAGGAACAACAGGTGTTGGTGAGGACATGGCAAAAGAGGAACACTCTTACACTGTTGGTGGGAATGCAAACTGGTGCAGCCACTCTGGAAAACAGTATGGAGATTCCTCAAAAAGTTAAAAATAGGGGCACCTGAGTGGCTTAGTGAGTTAAATCCTCCGCCTTCAGCTCAGGTCATGATCCCAGGGTCCTAGGATTGAGCCCCGTATAGGGCTCTCTGCTCAATGGGGTGCCTGTTTCCTCCTCTCCCTCTGCCTGCCTCTCTGCCTACTTGTGATCTCTTTCTCTCTGTCAAATAAGTAAATGAAATCTTTAAAATAAAAAAAGTTAAAAATAGAACTATCCTCTTATCCAGCAATTGCACCACTAGGCATTTACCCAAAGAATACAAAAAATACTAATTCAAAGGGATACATGCACCCTGATGTTTATATAGCAGCATTGTCTACAATAGCCAGATTATGGAATCAGCCCAAGTATCCACTGACTGATGAGCGGATTAAGAAGAGGTGGTATATATATGTAATGGAATATTAGCCATAAAAAAGAATGAAATCTTGTCATTTGCAACAATGTGGATAGAGCTAGCTAGTATTATGCTACGTAGAATAACTCAGTCAGAGAAAGACAAAAACCAAATGATTTCACTCATATTTGGGATTTAAGAAACAAACAAACAAGCCAAGGGAAAAAGAGAAAGAGGGGCAAACCAAGAAATGGAAATGGGCCTTAACTATAAGAAACAATCTGGGGGTTACAAGAGGGGAGGTGGGTGACGAGATTGGTAAAATAGGTGATGGGGAGTAAGGAGTGCACTTGCGATGAGCACTGGGTGATGTATGGAAGTGTCGAATCATTATATTGTACACCTGAAACTAATATTATACTGTATGTTAACAACACTGGAATTTAAATAAAAATTCTAAAAAAAGATGAACCACCTCAGTATGTGTAAAAAATAATAGATGGGGTCAATCTATTTGCCCCAATTTCATGTAAACCAGCCAAACATGAAAATTTTAAAGGCTTAAGATAAAAGAGCCTATATGTAAAGATGCATTTTGTACATTTTCTTTTTTTATTAACTCTTGGTAAATACATATGATATACAGTAGTCTTAGAGCTCGACATGCATTTGTTTTGTTCCACATTTTGTACAGCAACACTGAATAAAGAGGGGCCCAGAAAGAATTACAATCACATAGACATTGATATAGCAGTGCTAAGAGGAGATGGTATAAGTCAGCCTTAGATTGCACCCTCAAGAAATCATGTTGAATTTCACAACGGGTAAGCATCTTGACAAATCCTTCTGAGTATGATGAAACAGCTTGCAAAAATAGCATAAGAGTACATCCTGGATAACATCTCAGATACATCAATTTTGTTCCAGGGAACTTTATAGTATTATACTTAACTAGAGGTGTAGCAAGGTACTTCTTCAACCACATCATTGATCTTAGTAAGTCAGTACCAATAATCTTTTTATAATACCAAATTATCAGTTGCTTGAAGTTGTATTCTTTCTAATTCTGAAATTTTATGAAACTTATGTTGATAAAAGTATTATCAAAGGAAAAAAATTTTTGCTCTCACAAATACATATCAGTTAAATTGTATACGCTTCTCGGGGTGACATTATTTTCAAATTGAGGTATTCTATATGTCATTCTTCTAAGTGCTATTATTTAAAGTGTGCTTATGTGAGGCAGAACAGAAACTAAATTTTTCCACAAATACCACTGATGCCAGTTTTCCAAACCAATCTTCTATACTCTGCATTCACTTATTTTTTTATTCGACATTTAGAGATTTATTTATTTATTTGACAGGGGGGGGGGTGGAAAGCACAAGCAGGGCACAAGCAGGGAGAGGGGCAGGCAGGGGAGAAGCAGGCTCCCCACTGAGCAAGGAGTCGGAGATGACCTGGGCCTCAATCCCAGGAGCCTAGGATCATGACCTGAACTGAAGGCAGCTGCTTAACTAACTGAGCCACCCAGGTGCCCCACTAAATGAACTTTTTTCTATGAGCCCATGTGTAGTTTGTTCACTATTATATGCCCAGCACTGAGCACATTGCCTGACATAAAATAGACACACAACAAAAATATTAATTTTTGGTATCATTAAGCAATAGCCGAACAAAAGCTCTATTAAAAAAAACAAATTCCATTTTTAATAGGAAATTATGACATAAACCATGCCCACTTAAAATAATAAGCATATATATTTTCCATAAACTGGATGAAAATAGCCATTATCCTGTTACTGTCCTAGAGCCTCAAGTAAACAAAATGATATACAATTTAGTTTAAAAGTAGGGCAAGATCCTAGATGAAGCCCACATCAAGAGGTTTCTCTATTATCTTACAAAGAGCAGGGGAAGGAGGATTAAGGAGTCATGATCTGAGAGAATGTCAGAGAGTAGAGGAGGAGGTCTGAGGATAGATAAATTTATTTCTGGGAAAAGATCCTTTTATAGATTAAAAAATAACTATGAAATTCTAACTAGAGGCAAAGAGCAAATCATTATCTGCATCCTCCGTCCTTGGATAAGGAAATGACAGTTGAAGGGTTCACTTGTGATGGCCTTTTCCATCTACCAACTGTTCAAACTGACTTCCTGGCGGAACCAGAATATCACACATATTGAGAATACTTCCCTCAAATACTATCAGTAGTATTCCATCATGAAGGAACTGCCCACTGAGTTGGTAACATAAATGGAGTTTGTTCACATTTCTACAGGCAGCACTTAAACTTGTCTCTGACCACCACTGGTTAAGCCCACAGTTAGAAATAAGAAAGTATAAGATAAGTGCTATAACTGGAGGGTCATAAGATCCCCAAATTTTGTACCATGTTGTGAAGCTTCATCAAGTCAGATATCAGATTCAACCATGTAGCTAGGAAGGGAGATTTAAACCTTTACATTTTTTTCACTGCTTTCAAGTCTCATGGGACTACCAAGATCACTGATGATACCAACAGATTTAAAATAAAAAGGGAATGATGTGATATAATTAAAATTTTTTAATTATATTCTTTTTGTACAGTGCTATTACAAACAATATTTCCTGAATTATTGTTGTACCTATGTTATGGCTTTCACTCCCTTGAATTATTCATTACATAACTAGAAGCCTATACCTCCTTCTACCTTTCTCCTATTTGGGCCTTTCCCCTACTCTACTCCCCTCGAGCATCCCTCAGTTTCTTTTCTTTATTTATGGGTCTGTTTCTGTTTGTTTGTTTGTTTTATGTATAATTGAAATCATATATTTGTCTTTCTCTGTGACTTATTGCATTTAGCATAATACCCTCCATTCATGTTGTTGCAAATAACAAGATCTCCTTGTTTTTTATGGCTGAGGAATATTTATATACATATATACATACACATCTTCTTTGTCCATCTATTGATGGATATAATTCTTGTTTCCATTTCGTAGCTATTATAGATAATGCTGCACTAAACATAGGGGTGAATATCTTTGATTTTCTTGGGGTAAGTACTGAATTAAATGATATTTCCATTTTTAATTTTTTGAGGAACCTCTACATTGTTTTTCACAGTGGCTGCACTAATTTGTATTCCTATTTTTTTCTTTCCTTTTTAAAGATTTTATTTATTTATTTGCCGGGGTGGGGGGGGAATGAGAAAGCGCACAGAAGCAGGGGGAGCAGCAGGCAGAGCAGGCAGAGGGAGAATGTGATAGATTTTTTTATCCCAGAACCAAATCAAACATTATTTAAAGGAATACAACAAAATCCAGCACTTGAAAGTATAAAATCCACATTGTACCTTAGCCATTAAAAAATTCCCAACATGAAAGCAGAAAAATATGAGCCATACCAGGAGTAAATCAATTAATATAATATAAACTGAGTGGAAAATGACAGAGATGATAGAATTATAAGACAGGGTAGTTAAAAGAACTAATTTCTATATGTTTATATAAGAATATATGGCCATAAGAACTAGAGTAGTGTAAAATGTTACAAAGAAAAATAGTACTTCAAGAGATTTAAAAATGAAATACCTACAAAAATGCAATAATAGAATTACCAACATGTTAGCATATTAATCCCTATAGAGTAAAAGATATGTTAATTTAAGATGTAACAAAAGAAAAGCAAAACAAGCAACTATCCAAAAATGAAGTACAGGATGAAAAAAAAAATTAATATAAACCAAAAAATATCACTAAACTTTGTCATAGTATCAAGCAATCTAACATGTATACAATAGAAGTCTGAGAAGGAACAGTAGCAGAAAATATATTTGAAGAAATGGCTCTTCCTTCAATGAAATGAAATTGCTCACACACCCAATTTCATAGAGATTATAAAACCACAGACCTGAGAAACTCATTAAAACAAAAACAGAAGAAAGGTGAAAATAATACCAAAGCACATCATAGTTAGATTGCTTAAAAACAGTCATAAAGAGAAAAAATTTAATCAGAAAAAAGAAACAAGATTTTACATAGACAGTAACTACAGAATACTTGTCAGAAATTATTCAAATAAGGAGAAAATAGGGCAACCTTTTTAAGTACTGAAGTTAAAAATAAAAATAAAACTCTATCTGAATATCTATAACTGTTAACCTGTGCATGTACCACATTGTATTTTGGAAACTGATTTCTAGTTTTTTGAGTTTCACAGGTTACTAGATGGAAAGAAATTTTGTCCCAGGATGGATTATACCAAAATCTCTACCTAATTTAACCCTAATTTACATAGAGATTTTACCTAATTTAGTTGAATTATATAATGAAATTTGGGACTTTTGAACTGATGTGACTTAAGTGAAATTGCAGATTTGAAAGATGATGCAATGGTTAGATGCTTGTGAAGAATTTGTGTTAGAGATGTATGTTGTATTTGGGTGGTTGTGAACTTTTAAGGGTTGGAGGATTGACTGTAGTAAGCTGAATGACGGATCCTTAAAGATGTTTATGTCCTAATCTAAAGAAACTGTGTGCATATTACCTTACATTCAAAGGGGACTTATCATTTTTTATTAAGTTAAACTTGAAATGGGACAATTACTCTGGATCTGGGTAGGGTTGATATAATTATAAGACTCCTTATAAAAGAGAGGTGGCGGTTTTAAAAAAAAAAAAAGATCAGATACCACCAACAAAAGTTGGAGGGAGGAGCCAGACTTTGAAGGTGGAGGAAGAGGTCATGAGCCAAACAATGTAGACACCTTCTAAAATCTGGAAAGGCAAGGAAATAAATTCTCCCTGGTTCTCCAGACAAAACAAAACCCTAAAGAGTTCCTTTGAAGTTCTGACCTCCTATAAGAGAATAAATTTCTGTTGTTTTAAGTCACCAGATGTGTCATAATATGTTACAACAGCATTAGAAAACCAATTCAGTAATATTAATAAAGTATGTAGAAATAAAATGCCTGAAAAAAGTAGCATGAAGAATAAGGGGAGGAAAGAAATGGAAGGATTCAGTTGTAAGTGTCTTACATTATTCACAAATTGATCTATTATTATTCAAAAGTACACTGTGTTAAGTTAAAGATATATACTGTTAGCCCTACGACAACTGCTAAAAAAAAAAAAATAAGAGGATAGCAAATAAGTGAATACTAGAGATAGAATAGAACATTAAAAAAAAACCTCAATCCTAATAAAAGAAGGCAAGTAAAGAGGAAAAAACTACAAATAACATAACAAATAAAAATAGAAAATAACAATGTAACATAGCAAACAACTATTTTGATAATTACATTAAGTGGAAATACTCTAAGCCTTCTAATTAAAAATCAGATATTGCCATTCTGTATTTAAAAAGACACAACCATATGTCTGACAACAATAAAGAGTAAAGCTACTTTATATATAAAGGCATAGGTAGATTAAAAATAAGATGGAAAAATATACTTTATTAAGACTAATTATAAGAAAGCTGGAGTTGTGATATAAATCTCAAAGTAGATTTAAGAGAAAGAATAAAAGGTAGAGAAAAAAATTTGATGATAAAAGTTTTTTTATGAAGAGGATGAAACTGTCTTAAAGTGATGTACCTGGTAACTGAACTTCAAAACACATGAAGCAGGGCGCCTGGGTGGCTCAGTTGGTTGAACAACTGTCTTTGGCTCAGGTCGTGATCCTGGAGTCCCGGGATCGAGTCCCATGTCGGACTCCCGGCTCTGCGGGAAGTCTGCTTCTCCCTCTAACTTTCTCCCCTCTCATTGTCAGTCTCTCGCTCTCTAATGAATAAATAAAAATCTTTAAAAAAAAAAAAAAAAACCACATGAAGCAAAAACTTATAGAACTGAAAGGAAAAATGAACAATCCAAAATTATAGTAGAAGATTTTTAACATTTCTTTATGAGTAATTCAGAGAATTGCAATTGGATAGAAAATCAATAGTATATGATATAATTCAATAATGCAATATTTTTGGCCACATAATATTCATAGAACACTCTACTAAACAGCAGAAGAACACATGTTCTTTTCAGATGCAAATGGACACACATGCATTCTGAGCAATAAAAATATTTATAAGTTTAAAAGAAAAAAAATGTGCAAAGTAAATACTCTGACCCACGTAAAATTTTTTACTTGTAGACAGTAGACAGTAGACGTAGAATCTACATTATAATTATATATAGTTATATTTATAATTAAATGTATAATTATATTTCCCTTAATTATAAGGGAAATTAGTACATTTAACTGAGTAAAAATGAATACATAGCATTTTAAATGGTGTGGAATGAAGCTAAAGCAGTTTTAAAGGAAAATGTATAGTTTTTAAAGTAAGAAAGTTCTCAAATCATTGACCTAATAATTTTACTTTAAGTCACCCAAAAATAAGAAAAATTAATCCAAAAATAATCAGAAGGAAAGAACTACCAAGTATAAGGGCAGGAGTAAATAAAATAGAAAGCAGAAAAACAACAGAGAAAGTCAAAGAACCCCCAACTTAATTTTTTTAAGTTCAATAATTATTTATAAACTTCCATTAAACTAATGAGAAAAATAAAGGAAAGACACAAATGACCAATAACAGAATTTTAAAAAGTACTACAGATCCCACCATATTTAACAACTTTGAGCAAGTTTATGCCAATTTAATATTGAGAGAAAAGATGCAAGGCCCTCAAAATAATCTACTAAAGCTCACTTAGAAGAAAAAAGAAACATAACCTAAATAATCTTAACTGAATTAGTAGCTAAAAACTTTCCCACAAGAAAATCTAAGCCCATAGAACTTAACAAGTGAACTCTAACAAGCATTTTAAAGATTTATTTACTTATTTGAGAGAGAGAGCACACACCTGCATGGGCAGGGAGAGGGGCAGAGGGAGAGAGAAAGGAAGAGAGAATCTCCAGCAGACTCCACACTGATCATGGAGCCTGACCTGGGGCTCCATGCCAGGACCGTGAGGTCATGATACCACCCAAAACCAAGAGTGGATACTCAACCAACTGAGCCACCAGGCACCCTCTAACAAGCATTTTAAAAAGTAATACAATTCCAGGGAACTTGGGTGGCCTAGTTGGTTAAGCATTTGATTCTCGATTTCTGCTCAGGTCATGATCTCAGGATTAAGATTCTCTCCGTCTCCTTTTGGCACCTGAGTGACTCAGTTAGTTGAGCATCTGGCTCTTGATTTTGGCTCAGGTCATAATCTCATGGTTCTGGGATTGAGCTCTGTGTTAGGTTCCCCACTCAGCAGGGAGTCAGCTTCTCTCCCTCTCTCTCTCTGTCCCCACTGCCCCCCAACTTGCACACACAGACATGCTCTCTCTAAAATAAACAAATCTTTAAAAAAAGATTCTTCTCTCCCTCTCCCTTTGCCCCTCCCCCAGTTCATGCTCTTTCTCTCTCTCTAAAAAAAAGAAAGAAATACATATATATAAAGTAATACAATTCCACAAACTTTTCTAGGAAATAAAAGAATACACTTCAGCTTATTATATGAAGGAGCATTAATTTGGTAACAAAATTAGAAGAAGTTATTACAATAAAATTAAAGACAATTATCTCTGAACATAGACTCTAGAACAATTATCCCAAATTTAGAAATGTAGCCATATATAGAAAAGATCATACATCATTGAGTTGAGTTATCCTGGGAATTGAAGGATGGTTTAGCATTCAAAAAATCATTATAATTTACAATGTTAATAGACTAAAAAATGAAAAATATGTAACTATGTCAATAGATTGAGACTAGATACAGAAATGGCATTTATCAAAATTCAACATCCATTCATGTTAAAAAAAAACAACACTTAGCAAACTAGATTGATAAAAAGCATCTGTACAACTTTCATCACACTTAAAGGTGAATGACTAGGGACACCAGGGTGGCTCAGTAAGGTAGTGACTAACTCTTGATTTCGGCTCAGGTCATGATCTCAAAGTTGTGAGATTGAGCCCTGCATCAGACTCTGTGCTGGGCAGAGTGTGCTTAAGATTCTCTCTCCTTCTCCTTCTCCCCTTCCCCACCCCCTCTCTCTCTCCCTCTCTAAAAAAAAGAAAAAAAAAATGGTAAATGACTAAATACTTTTCATCTAAGATCAGAAACAATTCAATAATATCCATTGCTACCACTTGTAGAGAAAGTTGTAGTGGAGATTCTCATCAGAGCAATAGGGGAAGAAAGAAATGAAAGCATATAAATTAGAAATAAATAACATCCTTATTGGTAAATAAAATGAATATCTACTCAAAAATCTTAAGAAATCTACAGAAGAAAGCTATGAGAAATTACAAATGAATTTAGCAATATCACAGTAAACAAAGTTAATATGCAAAATTAAACTACATTTTATATAGTGCCAATGAACAACTGAAAATTGAAATAAAAATGTACCACCTACAATAGCATCAAAAATCACGAAATTTGGGGAGCTCAATTGTAATAATGCAAGACCAAGCCACAGAAAACTATAATTCACTGCTGACAGATATTAAAGAAATCTTAAAGAAATGAAGATAAATTCCATATTCATGAATTGGGAGATAAAATAATCTTAAGATGTCATTTATCTCCAATTTGATCTGTGGATTCAGTGCAAACCCAATTAATTCCCAGAATTCTCATTTAAGAAATTTGGCAAGCTGATTATAATTTATTTAGAAATACAAAGGGCATAAGCTAGTCACCAGTTACTCCAATATTAATGGAATCGTGAATGAATCTCAAAATATTATGCTAATTGACAAAAGCACACAGAAAAACCATGTATGATTCTTTTTACATAAAGTTCTAGAGAAAAACAAAAATATTGTAACTGAAAGCATATCAGTGGTTTTAAAGGATGGGGTTTAGAAAGACGGGATCGAGTACAAGTGAGTTTGGGTGAACCTTTGGAGAGATAGTAATGTTTCATATCATGATTTTGTTGATTAAATAACCATGCATATTTGTCAAAATTTATTGACTTGTACATGTAAAATAAGTAAGTTTATATTATGTTAATATACCTCAATAAAGCTGATTAAAAATAATTCAGATATAGTATACAATGGGGGAAAAGACAGTCTTTTAAATGAATTGTGCTGGGAAATTGTACATCTACATGCAAAAGAATGACACTAGATCACTTTCTTACATCATACACAGAAGTAAATTCAAAGTGGATTAGAGACCTAAATGTGAGACCCTAAACCATAAAACTCCTAAAAGAAACATAGCCACTAATTTCTTGTACATGGCCTGAGGAGTGTATTTATGGATGTGTCTTTACCAAAATAAAGAGCTTTTTCATGGCAAAAGAAAAATGAGAATGAACAAAATGAAAAGGCAACATACTGAATGGGAGAAGATATTTGCAAATGATATACTTGAGAAAGGGTTAACATCCAAAATATGTAAAGAAATTTTACAACTCAACACCAAAAAAAAAAAAAAATTAAAAATGAGCAGAGGACCTGAATAGACATTTTTCCAAAGAAGAGGTACAAGTGGCTAATAGACACAGATGGCTGAACATCACCAATCATCAGGGAAACAAAAGTCAAAACCACAATGAGATATCACCTCACACCAGTAAGAATGGCTAGAACCAAAAAGACAAGAAATAACAAATATTGGCAAGAATGTAGAAATAGGGAATTTTTGTGCCTTGTTGGTGGGAATGTAAATTGGCACAGCTAGTGTGGAAAAAGTATGGAGGTTCCTCAAAAAAATTAAAAATAGAATTACCATGTGACCCAGTAATGCCACTACTGGATATTTACCCAAGAAAATGAAAGCACTAATTTAAAAAGATATATGTACTCTATATTTATTGCAACATTATGTATTGCCAAGATAATGGAAGCAACCCCAGTGTCTATCAATACATGAATAGGTAAAGATGTGGAAGACATATACAATGAATATTACTCAGCCATAAAAAAGAATGAGATTGTGCTACTTAATGCAACAACATGGATGAACTGGAGGATATTATGCTAAGTGAAATAGATCAAACTGAGAAAGACAGGTACCATATGATCTCACTTATATGTGGCATCTAAAAAACAAAACAAATGAACAAACAAACAAAAAAGCCAAACCAACACATAAATACAGAGAACAAATTGATGGTTGCCAGAGAAGGGGAGGTGGGAGAATGGGCAAAATAGGTGAAGGGGATTAAAAAGTACAAGCTTCTAGTTATAATACAAATAAGTCACAGAGATGAAAAGTATAGTACAGGGAATATAGTAAAAAAAAAATAAATATAATTAAATAAAATTTGAAGAGACCAAATTTGATACGTAATTTGAGATTGTTGAAGTGGTAGAGATTTGACAAGACAAATCTACCTTAACATTTCCTAAAAGTATATAATCCTGAATAAATGAATAAGTGAAAGTATTAATAAAATGAATGTTATAGTGAATAAATAATTGAGAATAAATACAGTAGGAGCAACCAACAGTAGTAGTTGCTCCATAATCAGAAGACAAAAATATGTGTAGTTCTGATGTCATAATTTGGAGTTATACATACTAAGATACCTTTTATAAATGTTCACTTATTGTATGAAAGAGCTGGAAAAGCAATTTTATTGAACAAACCAACAAGCAAGTTAATTATCTATGCTCAGAGGACGGTGGAGAAAAGGAATTTTGTTTCATTTATTACCAAAATTTCTAGTACTAAAATAATACAGCGTGTATAATTATTTTGTTTGGGGAAATACAGTTTCCCAAAATACCAATTTAGCTATATTTATATTAAAGTGATACTGATAAAATATCTCTCGCAAATATAAGATTTGTAATCTTTTGCAAACATCACCATCACTTCCACCTACTTCTTTTACAGATTATAAAATGAAAATTTAGAAATGTATATTCAGTTACCTAAACTCACAGTATGGCAGAGCCCAGATGGAAGCCAAAATTGGGTTCTTATCAGTATGTTTTTTTGTTTTCTTTTTTTGTGTATTTTTGTTTGTTTGTTTTGTTTTTTGAGAGAGAGCATGGGGGTGTGGGGAGAAGCAGAGGGAGACAGGGAAAGAGAATCTTAAGGAGGCTCCATGCTCAGCTTGGAAACTGACATGGAGCTTGATCTCACAACCCTGAGATCATGACCTGAGCCAAAATCAAGAGTAGGAAGCTTAACCGACTGAGCCACCCAGGCACCCCTCAGAATGTTCCTTTAAGAATGTCATGTTGCCTCTTATATTCATCAAAACATGATTCAATTGGGAATAGGCAGTGCTAATATTACAAAAAATATTTCTAAGTACCTCCTGGGAAATCACAAACTTACTCCTTAGATTTAGAGCAGTCCCTGGGGCAGATTTGTAGTTTCCTGTCAAATGCAACAAGTCTTTCAGTAGTCAAATTACACCTACCTCACACATTTTCAAAGTTGAAAAATCATGGATCCCAAGCAATGACTGACAAAAATGGAGTGTAAAACACACCCAGACCAATACTGAAACTAGATGTTAAAGGAATAAAAAGCCAGATCGTAAGGTATAGATAATAGATGTATAGTAGGTTTTCAATGCAGTGTTTAGAGATAGATAATTTATACGGGTAAAATGCTCTTTAATGCATTTACAGGGATAGCCAAATTGTTATCTTAAATATCATTGACATCTCGTTACTGTAAAAATGTGGTATGTTGTACTCTTTTGAAAGAAAAGATATTTCAAGCAAATTCAGAGCATATCATAAATTTAATCACTTCATAAAATATTTAGTTAGCAATATAGTATAAAGAAGGAAGACTGTTTTGCAAAATAGTATAGTTTATATATTTGTCTTGAAAAAAATACCTTTGCTTAGCCTTTTTCTGTAACAGAGTTTGAATGCAAAGTAATAAATTCTTAATAAATACTTTATGTCCTCAGAATGTTTTAGCAATGATTTTTGTGTTGTTGAAAGCAGAGCATATGAAATAAATTTTCTTGAATAGATTATTTTGATTGCTTTTTTAAATCCAGTATACTTTGGTATATTATTATGGTTGAAATGTGAAGGGAGGAACAAGTTCAAAGGAAATTATAGTAGATACTATTTTTAAGAAAGTCATTATTATATATATATTATCTCCATAATATTTAAATCTAAAAAGATATATTTTATAGAATTTAAAGATGATGAAACAGAAACTCAGAAAATAAACTCCCTAAAGTCATCACAGTAAATTGGCATTCTGAATGAATCTTCTAATTCTCATCTGCTAATATTTTAAAGAGGTATCAGAGGATCTCTTGGGGCAAGTCTTTTTTATGGGAAAGGTTGTTGGGATGGTTAACCTGGCTAGGCCATAGTACCTAGATACTTGGTCAAACACTTGTCTTGATGATGTTGCAAGGGTACTTTTTTAGAAGAGGTTAACATTTCAATCAGTAGATTTTGAATAAAGTAGATCACCCTCCGTAATGTGTATGGGCCGATCGGTTGAAAGCTTTAAGAGAAAAAAGACTGACATTTCCAAAGAAGAGCGATTTCTGCCTTTGGTCTGCTTACAACATCAACTCTTCCCTGAGCTTCCAACCTGACATCCTTCCCTACAGTTTGGGCTTGCTAGCCTCCACAGTTGTATGAAGAGTCTCTTCCTTCAATTGCCCCCTCTTATTCTCTACACACACACACACACATGCAGATACCTCTTAGGTCTCTTTCTTTGGAGAACCCTGACTAATATAGTTCCCTGTATCTTATCAAAGCCTGCTGAATGCCTCTCCCCATCACCTACTTGTTTAAATTTACATGAGCTAATCATCCACTCACTATTTGGAAAAATTGCAATTATGCATGACTAATTCTCTGAAAATATGTATTTAAATGAGCGAGTACTTCTGATTTTGAGCTCCAAAAGAATTCCATGGGCTATGTATAGTTGATAAAAATTTCAAAAAGAATAAAAACTTTGACCAAACCAAATGCCATTATAATATTTGACCCATAGCTGATATTATACTATCATCTATATCTTATTCATTTGAGTGTACATTCTGTTAATATGAAGTAAAAAAGTTAAAGGTAAATCTGAAGTTAGAGAACAAGTTTAGATTATATTAGAAAATAAAATGAACTATCAACACAGATTAATTTTCACCTTGAGTTTGGCCACAGTATTGCTGGCATGCTCTATTGGTTTTACCATTCTTCCAGCTTTGTCTGTCTTCCATCAAAGCCAACTTGTAAACACAGAAGACTCAGTAACTAGATTCAGTATTTTCTATTTCAGATCAAGTCCTCTTGTATTGAAAATTTTCTGCCTTATTGCTAAGACTCACTCCCTTTTTTCCCCCCTTCTTATTCTAGATAGTGGATCGATTCTTCCTTCCTTCCTGCCTTCATTTTTTCTTCTCACTTCTCCCTTTCTGATAGCAAACTGATTCCATTTTAGAAAAGTGTGCCCTTGGGTGCAGTGCTGGTAGCTCAGTAAATTCTAATACCATGTTCTTTAGCTACAAAAACAAATAGTCCTCACAGACTCTAATATAATTTTCTTTGGAGACTCCTCATATGGTCAATAGGTAGGTCTTAGACCTAACTTTAGCCAAATGAATTCTGTTAGTACTTGAATCTTGAGCTGAATCACACAGAAAATAAATAATTGGAGAACATTCACTTCTGTGGTGGTATCAAGAAAGTGGTGGTGTTCCTATCCTATCATTATTCTCTTATCTGTTCTGTTTCCTACCTTAATTCTAAATCTAATTCTCTTGCCTTTCCATCAATTCAGTGAGGAAACACAACCCTTGAATAGGTTATTCATTTATTGTGGAATTTAAATTCACTGGAAGATAAACACGACTGGTTTTATTATTCAATAATAAATGCCACCCACAACTCCATTGTGCCTAATCTCCTTTCCCATTGGATAGTAGGTCCCTTAAGAACATCTTAATCAGATTCTGTAACTTTTGAGAAAATGATTTTAACTGGACTGTATATGGAATTGAATATTCAGTCCTACTCACTTTTAAAACTTTACTCTCAAATGTGATTCAAAAATGTTCTTTTCCCCTCCCCCAGTGCAGGCTGGAGCTGTGGACTTGACTATTTGAAATGGATAACATGAAACGTTATGTGGTTTTCTCCTTAGAGATATGATATGAGGTGTGACAGCTTCTCTCTCTTTTTCTAGGAACCAGTTCCTTTTCTATTGGTGAAAGAGAGGAAGAACGTAGGGAAGTACAGGTCTTTTAACTTTTTACGCCATGGTAGCTGGTTTGCTGGGTTCTTCATGAACTCATTTTTGTTCATTCTGGTCTTGTCCGACATTTATATTTACTCCTCACATGGAGAGATCAATGCATATATTGTGCTTGGGTTCCTTAAAGTAGTGTTCAGATTCACCCTGATGGCCTCCAAAACTGAAGATCCCTCTAGGAGACTATCTGTTCCTTTTTGGTCCTACTCCTGGTACTATTCTCCAAAACTTCCACTGGACCGAGCATCATATATATTTTTTTAATCCAACAGACAATCAGTCAGTCCAGTGGCTTCTGATCCTCCATTAACATCTAAACTCTTTCAATCATATCCATGGTAACCACCGCAGAATTCTTCCATATGCCTAAAACATTGGAAGGATTGTTTGGTGGTTAACTCCTCCATCCCATGCTCATGGCATTGTGATTGCGATGGTTAATATTATGTATCAACTTGACTGGACATGGTACACCCAAGTTAAATGTTTCAGATGTAGCTACAGTGGTGTTTCAGATGAGATTAGCATTTGAATTATTGTACTCAGTAAAGCAGATTGATCTCCTCAGTATTGGTATCCATCATCCAATCCATTAAGGGCCTGAATCAAACAAAAAAGCAACAGAAAGAGGAATTAATTCTTTGCCTGATTATTAATCTGAGACATCAAGCTTCTTCTCCCCTTAGACTTAGACCATTGATCCTCCAGTTTTAAAAACTATACTACTTATTTTCCTGGGTCTTCAGCTTTCAGATAGCAGATTGGAGACTCCTCAGCTTTCATAATTGCCTGAGACAACATCTTAAAATAAATCATATATGTATATATCTTATATTGGTTCTGTTTCTCTGGAGAACTCTGATTAATACAACCATGATAAGTTTAAATTATCTGTCATGATTGTAAGCACAGAATTGGGCATCAAGCTTTGTTCACCTATTTTAAACTTTAGGAGACACATATTAAGCACATATGTTCTCCAAAATGCTGATGGTACAATGAAAATGCCAAAGAGATTCTTAGAGTTCAAGAATGCTTTTATAGGATTGTCCATAGCATACTCAGCTTCTGGGCAAACCGAGAGAAACTTAACAGTTGTGCAACGCATTAGGTAGGCAGACAGATGTGAGGTGTCCATTTGCAAAGACAACACTAATATCCAACAGTGTTTCTACTGGTGCTCATCTTATGTCTCTGGGTAGGAAAATGCCCTCTTGAGATGAGGAGAGAATATCTTTTCAGCAGAAACTCTTCACTCCTCTCAAAATTACCTATGCATTTTCCTTTCAGCTCATATTGACTGGGTTGTGGGAAACCAAGACATAGAAAAATATACAGTATTTGTAATCAGTTATCTGGCCAAGATGGGATAGAAAGCAGAGAAATTCCTACTTATATTCTAGGTGGCTTTGAGTGGAATAGACAGACAAAACTTCTAATTAAGCTTGTTTATGACCCTTTGTGTATCTCTTGAGTGTAAGAATCTGGATAGAGGGTTTGGACTATTTCTACCATTGAAAATATGAAATGTGTGAGATATCCCAAGACAGTAGGATAGGGATGTTGCTACCGATGACAGTAGATATGGTAATAACTGAACATGGTCAAATTTCTAGATTTTCACACCAAAGCGAAGAGTGCAGTTCAGGAAGTATTCTTCGTTAAGAAATTGTATTTTGTGTAACTAAGGTTTCATATAGCTTCCAGATTGCTGGGGGAAGAAAATCCAGGGACTGATTTTTGAGGTTGCTGGATATTAATCACAGTAGAATTTACAGGTTTGCCTTATATGCATTGATTGGAAAAGACGGTGAGCCCAACAATTTGGGAATATCTGAGAGGAGTTAGAGTATTCATTGCATACTAATCCCCTACAGCACACTAAAATATCTATTATTCTTCCATTACCTGAGGAAGCACTTTTTTATTCCCTTGCTTTTTAAGAATGTACTGTTACTTTCTTGAAGAGGCATTATTTGATGAAGGTTTCTTATGGAAGGGAACAAATTATTCATTTTCCAGTCACATTTGCTGACAAAATCCCATGGAATAGCTTAAAATTGTGTGACAAAACTGATCTGGTCACAGCAAGAAAGTTCAGTTACTGACTGAAGAGTTTCTTACCCCATTGAGGAGTTCTTTATCCCTAGAGATCACTGACAATCCCTGGATAAAACCTGCAATAAACTGTTTTAGCATACGTGTAAAAGTAGTTTAGAAAATCCTTATCTTTTGGTGTATGTGAGAGCCCACTGGTTTGATTGGGTATTGATCAAAATGGAAAAACTATTCCTCAGAATACTGCAGAAGGGTGAAAGGCACCATGAATGTTTGGAGGATGGTTCTGAATGTGGTAGCTGCAGAGACTATTTTCAAATGAGACTGGAAACTTCACAGTTTTGATAAGAGCAGTGGCTTTCCGTTGATCTAGGAAACTCCATCTAGGGCCTGTTTCTTTAGGTCATCCAACACTTCTGTAAGCTATTTCTTTCTTTGTAAACTAAGAAAGAAATACCTTTTTTTGTAAACTAACTAGAAAAGAGTCTCCACAATTGAACCCCGTATATAGGATCACTAAATAAGTAACCTCCTATGAGTAGCCCTCTCCAACATACGTGTTGCTTTAACAAATTAATCATAATTGGATCTATCTTCATCCTCTAACTATGTAAAAATATAGGCATATGGTTGGGAAAATAATGAACAGAAGAGTTGAGGAAAATCAAATATTATCCAAACAAAGTGGAAGATGGATGTAAGTAAGAGAGGAAAACAAATAATATTTTCCACTTTTTCTGGAATACTAGAGTGTAATACTTTATGAAAATACCCATACTTATAGTTCAGAATCCCTTAGTTAGAGAAATATATTTCTCAAAGGTGTTAAGAACACTCTAAATGAATGGGGAAGAGAGGAAGGATTGTAAATGGAGATCTAGTCTTTAGGAAATACTCAGCAGATCTAACTCATGGAAATTTGATGTGAACTTTGAAGAAAAATGGTCTTAGAAGAAGAAATATCAATAAACAATACTTTGGAATATTTTAAATAGGCATCCTTTCATGCTATTTTTTGCTGCTTCCAACTCTGCAATGAGGGCTATTCCTTTTTTTTTTTTAACCTCTTTAATTCATACCCATAACTAGGCAACCTTCTGTTTTTTCAAAAATGATAAAAGTTTTCACTTTCTTTTATTTTAAAGATGTAGGAAATAATGTAGATTTTCCCCAGTTTCTTTTTTTTAATATAATTTGTAACTTGCTTGTATAGTCTGACTGCATATAGGCCTGCACAGATACAGTTAAATATATGTAAACTTCAAGATAAGCTTCTCTGAGGCCCTTGGTGATCTATGGCCTCTATATCTATTTCCTCTATGATGATAATGGAAAGAGCATAGTTTTGGCATAAAGTAGTTATACAAAAGTAATGGTTTTATATATATATATATATATGAAAACCTTGGCAAGTTAAAATTTTCTCTAAGTTTTATTTTCTAAATATATACAATGATGAAAATTTTCCAATCTTCAAAGTTGTCCACAGGGAAAAAATTCACAGAATTGCTTCAAAAATGTATAACACTATAAAATGTAAAATATATATATGTATATGTACATATATACACGCACGTACACACATACACATATATAGTGGGTGGATGGGCAGGGGGATGTGAATGGATACATGTATGTATGGGTGTGGGTATGCGTGTATATAAAATCAAGGTGAGGGCATCAACTGCAATTCCTTTGGCCTTGTTGGGAGCATTGGCAAGCAAAGGAATGAGAGGGAATTGTCACTAGAACTCAAATTAGGCTCCAGGTCCTAAAAAGAAGAAGCTAACAAAGTTGACTATTTTTCATTTTGTTGTGACAGAAAGCCCTAGAACAGGATTGTGAATGCAAATTGCTTTGATCCTTCTGATAGATATAGAAAAGAACACATATACCAAATCAAAAGTCACATACCATGTACCCGAGGCTGTGGCATTTAGCTTTAGAAAATATATCCAGCACAGCAAATACTATCAGAGCTACTACTTAGTTAAACTTAATGGTATTCTGTGGTCATCCACCATGATATAACTAGTTTTTGCCAGAGTTAGATTGCTGAGTTAAAAGGGGATATATGATGGATTCCATTACCCTTTCATTATTTATGTTTTTGATGGCACTAATTTTACCATTTTCCTTGGAATACAACATCATTTATTACTTCTCTTTTCAAGAGAGGGAACAGTTTTAGGAGATTCCACTTGGCCTTTCCTCCTAAAATAGCCTTTACACCATGTGGTAAGGGACAAATGTGAGGGGTCTGCCCACTGTTTAGTATTTCCATTTCCATGTTACATTTGAGAATTTGAGATGTAACTACTTGGAGGATTTGGTGGACCCCAGTGTAAGATTGACCTAGACCAGTAGTTCAATATACTTAGTTGGTAGATTTCTTTAGTATTTAGTAGACCCACTGAACCATGTCCATTTACCTGAGTCTGCAGATCCATTCTCTACAGTTTTACATAACAGTTTGGCAATTCTATTTTATTTAATTGGGCTCTTGTTTTTCAAAGATTCTAAAACTTATCTCAAAATTCATATGAGAACCATATCCCTGGCACTGGTCAGGAGAGAGTACCCACATATCAACAAAATCTTCCTTACCCAACTTTATATTCCATCCCCCTAGATCCAGTATACTGAGGACCCATCACCAGGAATACTCTCCTTATACTTGACAGTATACATTAGCTACTATAATTATAGTAGCTACTATGACTCCTTTAATATATACTCCTTATATGCCTTTAGCAGAGCCAGCACTTCTGCAACTGAATCATGCTAAGATTTAACACTTATGCATCTGATGACCATAGAGAGGGATTGAAGGCAGATCCGGATAAAAGCGAGCAGTATCATTTAAGGTACCTGACACGTTTGGTGTTTTTACATAGTGTTCATAGAAGGGAAGATATCCATCTTCCAACATGGTGGAGTAGGTTTCTCCTACAGGCCTCAGGAGTTAGGGAGATCTTGGGTTCAAGTTTCTTCAGTGTATTTATTCAGATATCTCCATTTCACATGTTAGAGTTCAACTCCTTTCATATTACGAACCTGAATTTGGCATTGGAGATCTTCCAGAACTAATATTGCAGGTTTTACTCCAACCTAATAATGATGTTGTAGGGTCAGATTTCTGCTCTGTGATTCAGCTATCAGAGATAAATGTCTCTTTAAATAACTTCAGGTATACTATCTGATACATTTTACTTTAATTCATAGTTAATAATTCTGAGTCTGTTATTTTCTTTCTTCAAATCATTAATTCTGCTAATCCACATGAACCCAATTTCATAAGCTTTCTAATTATCCTCATGCCTATTAATACCACAAAGATTACACAGTCAGTGTATCTCTGTCCAGTGCATCTCACCAAGTTTGCCACAGTTGAAATTCTCAGTAATGACACTTACATAGCTTTTCACTCATGATGGGACGTAATATTCAGCCAGTGGTGGGTGATCCAACTTCAGAATTCCATCTTTACTACTTACTTCTTAGGACCTTCCCTGGTACTAATTATTTTAGATTAGATTCTCTAGAAGCAAGCATTAGATAAGAATTCATATGCATATGATTTATTAAAGGAATATTCTTCAAAAAATATGTAAATAAATGAAAGATTTTTTTTTTTTTTCAAAGTAAGGATTGGGTCTTAGGTAACATCTGAACTTTTCTTGATTCACAAGATGCCCTGTAGCATAAATGATACTATAGAGTTGCTCCTTTTTGAGGAAAATTAGGACAAATTTTTATTACATTTGTTAGTGATAACTTAGCACCAGAAGTGAAGAAGCTCTTATTGGCTGAGAGCTAATAGCATAATTGGCTAGAGAGAGAGGTAAATATGAGAAGTTAGCAGCAAATATTCATAACATCTGAATGATGAGGGATCAAGCCTGGCAAAGGGAATCTGAACAAGGTACCAACAGGGTCTGTTGCACTGGCACATAGTAAATACTCAATGCCAATTGAAATAAAAATTATATTTATGAACATCTATTAATTATACGTGATTGATATCATATTATAATTATAATTTTATCAGAGTCACTTGAGAAATTTTTCAAAATGTGCATATCATAAAGCTTTCAGAATCACTTTGAGGATCAGGGTGGACAGCATACATGTATTTTGAAAATAATTCCTACCTGTTATTAATGTATATCTTACACACATACAGGCCAGTTAAAATCATTAAGTTCTTCAGAATTTGACTCTTGACTATTGTTTTCATTTTAATCTGTGACAACTTCTCCATTTGATTTTATTTCCATCAATGTATTTCCCCAAATATATAAGCCATTTTACTTCTCATACATTTGCAAATAATCTTTATTTCTCCTTTAACCCCCTTCCCCCTGCCAAACACACACCTTCCTGTCTTCTCTTGGTCTCCTTGAAAGTATGTACTTTTGTCAGATTCTATTTATGTGCCACTATTATGAGGTTATCATATATAATTTAATTTATTACTCCATTCTCAGGGCTCTTACAGTTATATTTACATTGAAATCAGCCCATTATATTTAAGTGTTTATGCTAAAATGTTTAATTAGATGATGAGATCATTGAAAAGATAGTCTAAGTTTTCTTTTCTTTTCTTTTTTTAAAGATTTATTTTATTTTGTTTGTTTGAGAGAGAGAAAGAGCATGAGAAGGAAGAAGTCAGAGGGAGAAGCAGGCTCCCCACAGAGCAGGGAGCCCGATAGGGGACTCGATCCCAGGACTCCATGATCATGACCTGAGCCAAAGGCAGTTGCTTAACCAACTGAGCCACCCAGGCACCCTGTTTTATTTTCTGAGGGATATTTTCATTGGGTATAGAATTCTTGGTTGATAGTTACTTTAGCACCTTGAAGATAACATTCCAAAGTAATTTGCTTTTATTGTTTCTAAGTCAGCTGTCCAGCTTATCAGTGCCCCTTCCCAAGTATCCTACTGTCCCTTTTCCTCTATGTTTTTGCAATTTTTTATTTTATCTTTGGTTTTCGGTGGTTTCACTATGATTTTTTTTTTATCCTGCTTTTTATTTGTCCTGCTTAAGATTCTGTGGAGTATGTCTTTGATGGACTGTGACCTTTTAATTCATTAATTATTGTTTTAGCTGTGTCTAATCTCCTCCTAAATATACCCATTCTTAATTTGGGTCATTATTTGGTTAATTTTAGGTTTTTAATTTATTTTTTAGGGTATCTTTTTAAAATAAATTTATTAAGATATAATTTATACAATATAATTCACCCATATAAAATATACAGCTCTCTGATTTTTAGTATATTTACAGACTTGTGCAACTAACATCCTAATCAAAATTAAAACATTTCCATCACCACAAAAAGAAATCAGGTACCCATTAGCATTGACTCTTCATTTTACCCTCTTAACCTGGTCCTAGGCAGTCACTAACCTATTTTATGTCTCTGTAGATTCACCTACTCTGAACATTCCATATAAATAGAATCGTGTAATAAGTAGTCTTGGGGACTATTCAGTTATCATAATATTTTCAAGATTCGTTCATATTGTAACATAGCAGTATTTCATTCTTTTTCATTGCTGTATAATATTCTTTTGTGAGGCTATACAAGTTTTTTCTTATCCATTCATCAGTTGATGGATATTTGGGTTGTTCCCATCATTGGGTTATTGTGAATAATGTTGCTATGAACATTTGTGTACAAGTTTTTGTGTGGAAATAGTATTAATTTCTTTTGAATATATAGTTAGGAATAGAATTGCTGGATTATATGGTAATTGTTTGTTTGTTTGTTTGTTTGTTTTGGGAATTGCCAGACCATTTTCCAATATGACTGTACTATTTTATAGTACTACCAGCAGTGTATGAAGTTCCAATTTATCCACATTCTTGTTAACACTTGTTATCGTCTGAAATTTTTCATTATAGTCATAGTAGTGTGTGTAGAGTGGTATCTCACTGAGGTTTTGATTTTCATTGCTCTAATGGCTAATAATATTTTGCATATTATTATGTGTATTATGTTATGTCTTCTTTGGAGTGTCTGTTCAGATCCTTTGTCCATTTTTCAATCAGGCTTTTTGTCTTTTTTTTTTTTCAGGCTTTTTGTCTTCTTAATATGAAGTTTTAAGTGTTCTTTATATATTCTGGATTCTTTTCAATTTATCCATAGTGTCCTCTAAAGAAAAATGTTTAATTTTGATGAAGTCCAAGTTATCTGTTTTTTTCTTCTTTTTTCATATTACTTATGCTTTCAGTTTTATACTTGAGAGTTTTCCTTTGTATTTGTTTTTCAGCACTTTTGCTATGATGTATCTGGGTGCTAGTCAATCTGTTTATCCTACTTGGATTTCTTTTTAGCTTCTTTGGGCTATAGATATATATTTTTCATTAAATTTAGGAAGTTCTCAGCCAATAAATTAGTTCTTTAATGTATCTTCTGCTCCTTTCTCTCTCTTCTCTCCTGGTACTTCACTATATATATGTTGGTGTGCTTAATCATGCCTCGCTTTTTGTTGAGGTTTTGTTCTATTTTCTTCATTTTCTTTTCTGATCTTAAGAATGCTTAATCTCTATCAATCTGTCCTCAAGTTTGCTGGTTCTTTCTTTTCCAATTCAAATATGCTCAGACCTATAGTAGATTTTGCATCTTAGGCATTCAGATTTTCAACACCAGAATTTCCATTAGTTATTTTTTAATAACAGTTATCTTTGTCAATATTCTTTATTTGATAAGATATTGTCCTTATACTTTCTTTTACCTCTTTCAGTATGATTTCCTTTCGTTATATGAGCATATTTATAATATCTGCTTTGAAATCTGTGTCTCACATTTGAATTCCATCAAAGGCAGTTCTATTGCCTGTTTCCCCCCACATACATAAGTATTACACTTTACTATTTCTTTACATGTCATATTTTCTTTTTGAAAACTGAGTATTTTATATACTATATTGTAGTAACTGACCCTCCTTGCCCCCCATCATCCAAGTGTTCTTGTCGTTGTTTGTTTATTTATTGAGTGACTTAGATAAACTACTGTAGTCTATTTACCTACAGTAATAGCTCAATATGATGTATTCTTCCCTATGATGTCACATTTGAGAGACACAGCCTCAGGGATGTACACAGTCTCCGTATGGAGACAGAACATTTACCAAGTTCCTCTTTCACTCTCTCTTTGTATGATCTTTCCATATAGCTCTCTGACTCTGTTGGTATTATACTGAGCTGTTAGCCCCCACTACTACTGATTGCTCTATGGTTTTCAATAATATCTTGGGGTATAAATTGCTCCTAAGTTTGTTTTAACTAAATGCAGGCCCCTTTTCAAGGGTCATCTTTTCAGCAAGTCTTTGAGACTTGTTCTGATTCCATGAGAGCTCATCTTAGCTTTCTTCTCCCCAGGGGTTTCTTTAGCTGAACTATAGTTTAGGTGTTTTTTTCTCATAAAACTACCATATACTTCTTAATTGCTTGACACCAAAACCTCCATTATTTTCAAGAACACCCATATGCTTGGACTTTGTGGCACTCTTTTACATATAAACCCAGTTCCCTTAGGAAGAGCTGTGGAGCTCTTTCTTCTTATGGCCTACTTCCCAGTTCTGGGGAAAATTTTATGCCATTTCTGCAGAGCTTTGGGCCCATTTCACTCAAGTAAACCTAATTTATGAGCCAGATTCTGAGAGGACAGTACCCTTTGGTCTTCTCATTTTGTGTTTTCAGGTATGAAACCCTCACTCCAAGATCAAGTTAGAGTAAGAGTGGAGTATTTGAATCTTGCTGTACCAAAAGTAGATATTCTATCCTATGAATGAGAGCTAGGTAAAGGAAGGAAATTACATGGCTCTCAGTCATTCTTGCCTGGAATAGATCTTCTACAACATGGAGTTTGGTAGGATGAGAAATGCTAGCAAACTGACCCTTCTAGGAAGATACTATAAAACTACAACTGAAAGCTGGGGAATACAGAGCCCTGTGTTCTTGACTGTGCTCTCCCAGATTAGAGTTTCTGTCAAACAGAGCTGAGAATGCCGGGAAGGGAATAGATTGTGGTTCAAATGCCATAGACCCACTGTTCTTAATGAGATATAGTAGATTTTATAAAGTAACTATTTCTTCATTTGCTGTATGTCCTGAAAAGTTTCCAGAGACTTTAAATGACTAATATTTCCTCTTTTAATTTTTATCAGTTACGATTCCACTGAGATCTAATACCACCATTCCCCATACAGAAGTCTACACTCCAGAATTCCTCTAATTCCCTGCAAAAATTGAAAATTATCTCATTATTTTTTTGAACACATTAAGGACATATATTTTGAATTAGTGTCTGAAGTATATTATTTGAATGTTCTATCCTTGAATATTTTTCTAGACTTTCATGCAATTATTTTTAAAGGCTATTTTTAGAGCTATTTTAGATTTACAAAAAAATTGAAGTGGGAGACAGAGATTTCCCATATATCCCTTGCGTCCATGCATGTATGACCTTCCACATTATAATTATCACTCACCAAAATGGTACTTTTTTTTTGCTTTTTCTTTTCTTTTTTCTTTCTTTCTTTCCTTCTTTCCTTCTTTCTTTTCTTTCTTTCTTTTTTTCTTTCTTTCTTTCTTTTTCTTTTCTTTTCTTTTCTTTTTTATTTCTTTCACTAATGACAAACCTACATTGACACTCCATAATCACCCAAAGTCCATAATTTACATTATAGTTCATTCTTGCTCTTGTATATTCTGTGGACAAATATACAGTGATATGTATACATCATTATAATATACAGAGTATTTTCAGTCACAAAAATCCTCTCTGTCCTGCCTATTCATGCCCTCCCCCCTGCCCCAAACCTTCCTGGCAACCACTGATCTCTTATTTTCTTGATAGTTTGCCTTTTCCAGAATGGCATGTAGTTGGAATCATACAATATATAGCCTTTCAAGATTGGTTTATTTCAGTTAGTAATATGCATTTAATTTTCCTCTATGTCTTTTCGTGGCTTGATAGGTCATTTCTTTTCAGCGCTGAATAATATTTGTCTAACTATACGACAGTTTATTAATCCATTCACTTATTGAAAGACATCTTGGTTGCTTCTGAGTTTCGGTAATTATGAATAAAGTAGCTATAAACATCCCCCTACATGTTTTGTGTGGACCTAAATTTTCAACTCCTTTCAGTAAATAATACAGAGCATGATTTCTGGATCATATGGTACAGCAATGTAAAAAAACTTCCAAACTACTTTCCAAGTGGCATTTTGCATTTCTACCAGCAATATATGAGCATTTCTGTTGCTCCATATCATCATCAGGATTTGGCATTCTCGATGTTCCAGATTTTGGCCATTATAATAGGAATGCAGTGGTATATCATTTTTGTTTTAATTTACATTTCCCTGATGATTGATGATATGAAGCATATTTTCATATGCTTATTTGCTACCCATTTTAAGCTAATATCTGTGAAAGGTATAAGGTCCATGCTACATTTATCATTTTACATAGAGATGTCCTTTTGTTCCAGCACTCTTTGTTAAAGAGATTATTTTAGTTTCATTATTTTGGCTTTGCTCCTTTGTAAAGATTAGTTGACTATATTTATGGTGCTCTATTTCTGGGACTTCTATTCCATTTCAGTATTGTATTTGTTTATTCTTTTGCCAATTCCACATTGTCTTGATTACTGCATCTTTATAGTAAGTGTTCAAGTTGAGTAGCATCAATGCTAAACATTTTTATTCAGGGTTGTGTTAGCTATCCTGGACCTTTTGCCTTTCCATATAGACTTTGGAATAGTTTGTCAGTATACATAAAATAATTTACTGGGAGTTTGATTGGAAGTGCATTGAATCTATACATCAAATTAGGAAGAGATGATGACATCTTGACAATATTAAATCTGTCTATCCATGGATATGGAATACCTCTATTCATCTATTTATCAAAGTTTCATTCATCAAAGTTTTGTAATTTTCTTCATATATGTCTTATACATATTTAGTTAAATATGTACTTGAGTAGTTTAGTTTTAAGGGTGCTGTAGTATATCCTATATTTTAAATTTCAAATTCTACTGGTTTATTGTGAAATAATTAACAAAATAGAAACAAAAATAAAAACAATTAACTTTGTGTATTAATCTTTTATCCTGAATCCTTGCTATAATTACTTATTAGTTCTAGGAGGTTTTTTTTTTTTTTTAGTCTTTTGGATTTTCTATATAAGCAATTATATCATCTATAAACAGAGAGTTTTATGTCCTCCTCCCCATTCTGTATGTTTTTTATTTCCTTCTCTTACCTTATTGTATCAGTAAGGAATTTCAGTATAATGTTGAAAAGGCGTGGTGAGAGGGGACATCCTTGCCTCGTACCTGATCTTAATGGAAAAACTTTCAGTTTCTCACCATTAAGTATAATGTCAACTGTAGGTTTTTTGTAGATAGTCTTTATGAATTTGAAAAGTTCCTCTATATTCCTACACTATTAACAGTTTTTATCATGAAGTGGTATTGGACTTTATCAAATGCTTTTTCTGCATCTATTGATATGATGATGTATTTTTTTTCTTTTTTAACTCCCTAATAATATAATGGATTAGATCAATTGATTATTTTAAAAATATTTATTTGAAAGAGAGAGAGAGAGAGAGCATGTGAGCAGGGGGAGGGGCAGAATCTCATGCAGAGTGAGTGTGGAGCCAGATGTGGGACTCAATCTCACAACCCTGAAGTCACAACCTGAGCCAAAATCAAGAGTTGGTTGCTTAACTGACTGAGCCACTCAGGTGCCCCTGATTTTTTTTTTAAGATTTAATTACTTATTTTAGAGAAAGAGTACGAGTTGGGGGAGGAGCAGAGAGAGAGAATCTTCAAGCAGACTCCCCACTGAGCACAGAGCTGGATGTGGGATTTGATCCCAGAACCTATGAGATTATGACCTGAGCTGAAAGCAAGAGACTGAACCACAGATGCCCCTCTATTAATTGATTTTCAAATATTAACCAGCCTTGCCTATTTAGGACAAATCCTACTTGGTTGTATCATATAAAAATGTGTATTCTGCTTCTGTAGGATGAAGTAGTTTAGACATCAATTATATTCAGTTGATAGTGTTTTTAAGTTCAGTAATACTGCGATAACTTTATATGATGACACATGACTACATTATCATGGTGAGCTTATTATAATGTATATAATTGTGAAATCACTATGTTGTACACTTGAAACTAATATAATACTATATGTAACCTATACCTCAATAAAAAAATAGACGAAGGGGATTAAGATGTATAAATATAGAGTTATAAAATAAATGAGGGGCACCTGGGTGGCTCAGTGGGTTAAAGCCTCTGCCTTCAGCTCGGGTCATTATCTCAGGGTCCTGGGATCGAGCCCCGTATCGGGCTCCCTGCTCAGCAGGGAGCCTGCTTCCTCCTCTCTCTCTCTGCTTGCCTCTCTGCCTACTTGTGATCTCTCTCTCTGTGTCAAATAAATAAATAAAATCTTTTAAAAAAATGAGTTATAGAGATGAAAAATGCAGCATAAGGAATATAATCAATAATATTGTAATAACTTTGTGTGATGACAGGTGGTAATTATACTTATTGTGGTGAGTACTGTGTAAAGTATAGACTTGTCCAATCACTATTTTGGACACTATTTTGGAATCTAATATAACTTCTATGTCAACTATACTTCAATAAAAAACAAATAATAAATAGAAAAATTTTTAAATAAATAAATATGTGAAAGAAAATAAGAAAAATAAAGGTTTAGGGCACCCAAGTGGCTCAGTTGGTTAAGCATCTGGCTCTTGGTTTTATCTCAGGTCATGATCTCGGAGTCCTGGGATCAAGCCCTGCATCCAGCTCCATGTTCAGAGGGGTTTCTGCTTGAGGATTCTCTCCCTCTTCCTCTGCCCCACCCCCCACTCATTCTCTCACTCTCTCTCTAAAATAAATAAATCTTTAAAAAAAAAAGAAATTTTTTTAAATTTTTGCCTTCACTTATTCCTTCTTCATTAGTCTTCCTTTCATTATGTAGCTCTATGTTTCTGACCTATATTTTTCTTTTATTCTTTAAAAACTTCTTTTTTTTATTTTAAAGATTTTTTAATTTATTTGACAGAGAGATCACAAGTAGGCAGAGAGGCAGGCAGAGAGAGGAGGAAGCAGACTCCCTGCTGAGTAGAGAGCCTGATGCGGGACTTGATCCCAGGACCCTGAGATCATGCTCTGAGCCGAAGGCAGAGGCTTAACCCACTAAGCCACCCAGGCACCCCTAAAAACTTCTTTTTAACATTTCTTACAAAGCAAATCTGCTGGCAACAAATTCCCTGAATTTTTGTTTTTCTAGAAAAAAATCTTTATTTTTCCTTCACTTTTGAAATGTAATTTTTAAGGATATAAAATTCTAAGTTGGTGTTTTATTCTCGCAACACTTGAAATATTTTACTCCACTCTGTTCTTACTTGCATGGTTTCTGAGAACTCTGATGAAATTCTTATCTATATTCCTCTGTAGGTAGGTATTTTACCCCCATGAATTTTTTTAGAATTTTTTCTTTGTTTTTGACTTTCTATAGTTTGAAGATAATATGCCTTAGTCATTTTGGCATTTATCATGGTTAGTGTTCTCTGAGTTTCTTGAATTTGTGATTTGGTGTCTGAAATTAATTTGGGGAAAATATCAGTTTTACTGTATTAAATATTTCTTCTGTTTCTTTTTCTTTTTTCTCCCTAGTATTACTATTATATGTATATACCTTTTGTAGTTGGCCCACAGTCTGAATATTTTATTCTGGTTTCTTCAGTGTCTGTTATTTTTGTCTTTTGGTTTTTGAAGAGTCTATTGATATATCCTTTAGCTCAGAGGTTCTTTCATCAGCCATGTTAAATTTGTCAATAATACCATCAAAACCATTCTTCAGGGGTGCCTGGGTGGCTTAGTCAGTTAGGTGGCTGCCTTCGGTTCATGTCATGATCTCAGGGTTCTGGAATCGAGCCCCGAGTTAGGCTCCCTGCTTAGCAGGGAGTCTGCTTCTCCCTCTCCTTCTATGCTCTTGCTCTCACTCTCTTTCTTGTTCTCTCTCAAGTAAATAAATAAGATATTTAAAACAAACAAACCATTCTTCTTTGCTGTTACAATGTTTTTGATCTTTAACTTTTCTTTTTTATTATTTCTTAGGATTTCCATCTCCCTGCTTACATTGGCTGTATATTCTTGAATGCTATCTTCTTTATCCATTGAAGCCCTCAGCATACTACTCATAGTTGTTTTCAACTTGTAGGCTGATAATTCCTGCATGTCTGGTTTCTGATGCTTGCTTGTTCCATGTCTTCAGATTGTGTTTTTTGCCCTTTTGGTATGCCCTGTAGCTTTGGTTTTGTTTTCTTTTGTTTTGTTTTTTTCTTGATCACTGGACCTAATATACTGATAAAGAGGAACTGCTATAAAGAGGCCTTTAGTAATGCAGTTATCAGTTATCAGGGAAGGGGAAATATTCTATGGTTGTGTCAGTCTTTTAGTTAGCCTGCCTCTGGACTGTAAACTTCTTAAGTATTTCTTTGTTTTTTCTTTCTCCTATTAGGTGAAGCAAGAAGGCTAAAGTGAGTTGGACTTGGGGTTTTCCCTTTAGGCTCTGATAATACCCCAGCAGGTTAAGTTGTAGTTAACTAGTTTCCCTTGAGTACAGGTCTTGTTAAGAAGAACTGAGTGCTCTAATATATTTCAGAATGGTTCCTTTCCTCTCCCCCCACCCAAAGTCTGAGTGGATTTATCTGATATTGACTGGGAATCTGATTGAGCTCCTTGAGGTGTAGCTCACAATATTCTGGGGGCCTCCTATGACTGTGTTCTGCTGGATTTTTATACTTGTAGGATTGTCCACACTGGGCCTCCAGCAATTTGTTAATTACAGTTCATGTTTTCCCACCACAGTGCTGGTTTCCTCAGTTGTTTCTGCTCCTGAGTCTCTGCTCCAGTAGACTATGATTCCCTGTATTTGTTTGTCTTTCCAATTTTGTGAGCAGGAGTTTTCCCTGTATCCTCCCAATTCTTATGGATTCAAAAATTTTTGCTTTTTCTGTCTGTTCAGTTTTTTGCTTGTTGTTAGAACTGAGTGACAACTTCCAAACTTGGAGCACTAGAAACTGGTATTCAATTCATGTTCAATTCTTTATTTGCTTGGTACTTTTGACTGAGTGTCAAATATATGTAAATTATATAAATATTTAATTCACGTCTATTTATATTATAGTATTACATGTTTTATTTATTTGTTTGTTTGTTTGTTTGTTTCAAATAACACTTGGAGGTCTCAGATGATGTTTTCTCCTTTCAGAAGGGTCTGTCTTCTCCGTACTTGAGCAAATAGAGACTAGCAATCCAGGATCACTTCATTCCAGTTTCCAAAACCAAGTCATTTTGAAGTATTTCTTCCTTTCCTGCTAGTATCTATCATGTTTTGCCTTACTCTTAACTCCTGGTCTCCTAATTTGAGGCACCTGTCAAAAATTTCTACTCAGCTTCTCAATCTTTCAGTTATTCATTCCAGATTTGGCAACTAACGACTTCTATCGTAAGAAGGGCTTCAAATGCTACCTCTCTTCCTGCATTCCTTTCTCTTCAAATATTGGTTTGATATTTTCTGATTTGTTACTCTCTGATGTTAATTATTTAACATTATTTTTTAAATTTTTTTTAATTTAAATTCAGTTAGCCAACATATCATCGTTAGTTTTTGGTGTGGTATTCAGTGATTCATTAGTTGCATATTATACCCAGTGCTCATCACTACACGTGCCCTCCTTAATGCCCATCACCCAGTTACCCTATACCACCACCCCCCTTTCCACAACCCTCAGTTTCCCAGAGTCAAGAATCTCTTATGGTTTTTCTTCCTCTTTGATAACTTCCCATTCAGTTTTCCCTCCTTTCCCCTATGATTCTCTGGGCCATCTCTTATATTCCACATATGAGTGAAACCATATGATAATTGTCTTTCTCTTATTGACTTATTTCACTGAGCATAATACCCTCCAGTTCCATGTCGATGTCAATGTCGATATAAATGGTAGGTATTCATCCTTTCTGATGGCTGAGTAATATGCCATTGTATATATGAAACACATCTTCTTTATCCATTCGTCTGTTGAAAGACATCTCAGCTACTTCCACAGTTTGGTAATTGTGGACATTTCTGCTATGAATATTGGGGTGCAGGTGCCCCTTCTTTTCACTACATCTGTATCTTTGGGGTAAATACCCAGTAGTGCAACTGCTGAGTCTATTTTTAACTTCCCGAGGAACTTCCATACTGTTTTCCAGAGTAGTTATAGCAGCTTGCATTCTCACCAGCAGTGTAAGAGGGTTCCCCTTTCTCCACATTCTCGCCAACATTTGTTTTCCCTGTCTTGTTATTTTAGCCATTCTACTCATGTAAGGTGGTATCTCATTGTGATTTTGATTTGTATTTCCCTGATGAAAGTGATATGGAGCATTTTTTTCATGTGTCTATTCATGTGTTTTGCTCATTTCTTTTAAAAGAAATCCAGACAGTGTAGGAGTCCACAGCAGAAAAGTTGATCTAATATCCTAGTTCAGAATATTGCTCCTCATCACTGGATCTTATTCATTTTTATATCCTGGTAATAAGCCATAATCAGCAGAGAAGAGCTGCTCAATAAATATTTTTCTGAATAATTACATATAGCATTAATATTTAGCACATTTAATGTGGATAATTATTTTTTCAGAGAAATTGAAATAAACATAATTTTTTTCATGTTTCAATATGACTACCTTTTGCATTTTTACTAATTGATTATACTAGTGTTGCTTTAAGTCTTGATTGGAATAAACATGTAAAGATAAAATATTAGTCCTAGTTTCTAGTTGTGCCATGTGCCTGCCCCTTTTATAACTGCACAAAATCTGCCAAGAACTTGCTCAACTTTACTGTAAGTCCAACAAAAACTGTACCTGAGAGTGTAATGAATCTTTCTACTGATATACTGGAAATAAAAACAATTCATTACTCTATGCAATGTGTATTACTGGGCTTTAATTGGCCAGTAAACACCAGATTTCTCCTGGCTTAATCCCTTCAATATATATAGAGGGCTGCCTCAATGCCCCAGTATACTGTAGAGTCAGTGTTTAGTCCATTACTTTTTTCTTTTTTTTAAAGATTTTATTTATTTATTTGATAGAGAGATAGCAAGAGAGGGAACACAAGCAGGGGGAGTGAGAGAGGGAGAAGCAGGCTTCCCACTCAGCAGAGAGCCCAATATGGGGCTCCATCCCAGGACCCTGGGATCATGACCTGAGCTAAAGGCGGATGCTTAACGACTGAGCCAACCAGGCGCCCCATTATTTGTTCTTATTATGTCATTTATCTTCTCAATTCAGACTACTTTCTTCTAACTGCCCCTAACAAGAACTGGTCTTATGTGTCATGTGGACCTGGAGGTGGTTTGTGATGTCTTCTGGTAAAAGAGGTTTTTTGTGGTATTGTTGTTGTTGTTGTTGTTTCTTTCTTGGTCCTTTTGAATGGTGCACTTGATTGTGGCTTCTTCTTTAGTAAAAGATACTGACATATCATCTCTGAGACTTGATAGTTATCAAAGATATCTTACTACTCTATGCATTTATTCAGCCATTCATGAAACGGATATCCTATGTGCTAGACACTAGATACATGACTGTATCCTATGTGCTAGACACTAGAAATATAGAGACGAAAAAATAAAAGCAGTCATTTTGCTTGTGTAGTGAGAAATGAATTGTAACTGGGAGAGCTTCTATTGACGTAAACTCTACATTTGAATATAGATGAATATGTGTAAAACAAGGCAGCACATGGATGCTATCTTCCTCACTTTTAAACAGTATGGATTCAATATATGAAACAGGGCCAGTTAGTTATTTGTTAAGCAACAGCCACTAGTTCTTTCATAAACAAAACAAAAATTCTAACAACTCAAAGTCCCACATCACCTCATTTTATTATTCCTTTAAATCATAATGCTTGAGGGACACTCACCAAGCATCTGTCACATTTCCTTTGAGTATGACTTACACAGTTGTTTCAAAGTTCATCCCATTTCCCAATGCCTAACAAAAGCTCCAGAAACACTTTTAACTTTCTCTCTCTCTCTTTTTTTTTTTGAAAAAAAAATCCTGTAGGTAGACTCAAAATCTGTATCCCTGGCATTTTTGTAGTTGACTACAAATTTTGTAGTTCAAATTTTGTAGTTCACTACAAAATGTAGTACCATACCCACTGCCTCAATGCTCGAGCGTTAAGAATCCCATCTCTTATGCATTCCATATATACCGTAGTAATCTATATACACTTGTAGGTGTTTACAGGATGTCTCAGAATTGACTTGCCTTTTAATATTAGCTACTTCTATCAAAAATTTTTCTTTTATTTGAAGTCATCATAACAAGAAGGGAGTTCTTATTTCCATGATACCTGATTTATCTATAAATCCGTGGGTACTATCACTAAACTCAAGCAATTGATTGATTATTTAATTGATTGCCAGTTTTAGCCCTCTCTTATCTAACCCTCTTCTGTGTAACAGGTCACACTAAAACTGGTCTGCCATCATCTTTGCTTGATTGGGAGAGGAAACGCTCAAGGCTCATACATGAATGCTGGAGTCCTGTAGGAATATTGGGACCACTAAATGAACTCAGGGAAACTAACCTGAATTCAAAGAAACTATTACCTGAATGCATATGAAAAAGTGTTTCAAGTACATGTTTAGGAATCCTAGAGCTGGATCAACTTATTAAATTAGTGTTATAGAACAGTGGCAATAATACCTATTTTATTTCCGTCTTATTGTGTGCCAAACACTGTGCTAAGTGTTTTTACAAGATTCCTATTATGTAATCCTTACCAAAATCTTATCAGGCAGGTGTTATTACCGATGAATAAACTGGAAACTGAATCTTACATATCTTAAAGAACTTGTAGAAAGTCATATTGTTAACTTTCTACAACAGGGAAACAGGGAACATGTAAATGCTTAACACACATATGAAAAAACCCTGCCATAAATCAGGGGCCTATGAACTTTTTCTGAAAAGGATCAGGTAGGGACTGTTTTAGGTTTTATAGGCCACATTGTCCCTGCAACAACTAATCAACTGTTCATAATGTACTGTAAAAGCAGCTAGACAAAAAAAGAATAGATAAAAAGATGATTATGCCTATGTTTCAATAAAACTTATTTACAAAAACAAGTGACTGACCAAATTTTTCAGGACTGGCCAGCTTGACTGTAGGCTGTAGTTGAGTAAACCTCTAACATATGATACTAAATTTTGACTTAAAATTATTTTCATGAATGACTAAATTTTGTTTCAGAATATAGGGAAATTAAATGCAAGATATGCTTTCTGAGGTATTTACGCCAATATATAACTTCACCAGAAAAGAATCAAATTTTACTGGATCATTTTTCTTCAAAATGGGTTAAATTGCAAAACCTTTTCCATGATCAATCTTACCTAGTTTATCTTAACAAAAACACTGTTCTATATTTAGCCTCTGTCTGCCAAGGAGTTCAATCTCTGTTAAAACATTATCTCATTAATCCTGCCTACGATCCTGTAAGGGAGGGAGATGACAAGTATTAAGAAATGTTCAGAGTCTTTTAGATTCAATTCAAAAGTTGCAAGAAGCTGAGTGACAAGTACTTGCTGCCCTTATGGTTACCTAGTATACTTAAAATATAAATTTGGAGTCTTTCAGAGACTCAGCCCGGTGCTTCTGGGAAAAGGGATCCAGCACCAGGAAATCCATTTCCCTAAAATGTCCTTTTTTGGGGCTGTATCTCCCACAAGGATTTGATTTCCATGGAATTTTACATTACTTCTTGTGTTATAAAGATGCTTTGTTCTACAAACCAGCTCTTCTCTTTCTTCTGGCTGATGACTGTAGTTCAGTGGTGTGAAGAGTAACCAGAAAAGTAAAATACTTTGGGTATTTATTTCACATCTATCTATCTATCTATCTATCTATCTATCTATCTCTTATCTTCATTATATTATATATAGATACATATATGTGTGTGTGTGTATATATATATATATCTTTGTTGTATATATTTATCTCTGCATGGTAGTACCTGGTAATTTAGATATAAAATAAGGCAATAAGTTTTATCCTGTTAGGTCATAAGTGATAATCATCATAAATATAATACTAAAAGGTGTTCAAATTAAAACATAATCTTCAATTCCTGTTTTCATCAGGCCATGCCCTATGCCAACACCTATAAAGGATCCATATTATCCTTATCAAATCCAGCTATTTTGACCTATCTTTTGAGCCTTTCAGCAACTGAGACATGTACCAGTAACGCCATTTCTCAAACTCCCTGATTTATGTCTCTATTCGGTTTAGGCAAACTGTCTAATACATCCACAGATTATGCATGTATTCATGGAAATACATATATGACCATGCATCTCCTTCTGTTAAGAATTCCTGTCTCATCTTCTCCCACTATTTTATGTTCCTCTTTTTAGTAAGAACCCTCCTTCAAGCTCCTTTTCTTTAGGATGTCTTTCAGGATCAAAGCAACTCAAAGGAGGGCTCCATTTATTTTAAAAATAGTTATGGACTGCCCATTATACACAACACACAATGCCAGTGACTTTGAGGCTTATTTTGATAAATTAGTACCGTCTCAAAGGAGTATAAGATACAAATATCACTACATTGCATACTCAAAATTAACATTGTGTGTTAATTATACTTCATTAAAAATAAACAAACCAACATTTAAAAAACCTCAAACTTCTCGGTAAAGTATAGGTAGATAAAGGAGTATACTACATGCCTCAGGGTAGACAAAACACAAGTGTGCAAACACATATGTGCACACACAAGAATAACACAAAGTAGAAAATATATATTGTCAAAAATAATTTACTCTGAAAAGTTATATGGAGACACTATTAAAATTTAGATTTTGATAAAATTTCCAAAGATATGTAGAAAGCATGACAAATAAACCTAAAAGAGTAAGGAAGATGAGCTACAAGAAAGAAGGCAGTGTAATCAGAAAGTTAGAAGAACCAGATAGGTGTGTTTCCATGGAAGCAAGAAGAATGATTTACTGAACATTGTTATATGTTGTATATCAATGGTTTTGAGAACTAAGAGATTATTGTGACTTTAGAAAAGGAGTGTTCTATAATAGGATGTGAAGAGAACTAAGGTCCAGTGTTCCTACATGAGTAGATAATGGAGAATAGAAGCGCCAGATGTAGATTACAATATTAATTTTTTTCATTCTTTCATTCAGCAAATGTTATGAATGTATATGAAGTGCATAGCAGAATAATAGGGATGATAGGATGGTACAGAAAAATGAATCATAGATGAACCATGACTTTCAGTTGCTTAATAAAAAAATATGAATGCCCAACAATGCTTCAGGGACTGAGGTAGGCATTGGAGATTCAATGCAAAACATGGTTCTTTCTTTGATCATACATTCAGTCATTCGACAAACATTAGTAAGTGCTAGAAATGGAAGATACATGAGACAAAACATGATCCTTCAGTCAAATTTACATTCTCATAATATAGCAGGCAAGTTCAACACAACTTCTGGAATTGTATCACATGGAAAATGTTATGGGGCATAATAGAGAAAACAATTTAATTTTTAAAAGATTGGTAAGTTTAGAAAGTTCCCTTTGGAGTTTAAAAAATGATGAAAAAGAGACTATAGAATTATGGGATTATGGCGGAATTCTTGAAAGACTATTTATTTATTTATTTATTTATTTTTAAGGTGAAGTGACCTAAGCACATTCGTAAGCTCTGAGAATAGATCCAGAAAAGACAGACCAGAGTTGAAAAGAATGAAAATTATAAGTGAAGCAATGAATTCCTTGATCTACATTATTTCACATCAATATGATCAACTTTAAATGTACATGTTTATAGTTCAAGTAATTAATAAAATATGGTTCTAGTGGTATACTAGTGAAATGATACATTTAAGATTTACTTATATGCATTGACAGCTTTAAACTACATTGTATATACACCAAATTTGGATGTTTAGCATTTTTAATGAGTGGGAATTTTGAGCCATCACATGGGGGCACTGTCTCCCAGACAACAGTTTAGTGTCAATAGAGTCACCATTTTATCTTTACAACAGTGCTTATGTAATTATTAGAAAATTTTACACATTTTATCTTTATTCTTTCATAAAGACGAATTTGCATTGGAGAAGTGAAAGTAATGATACACACATAAAAAGGAGTAATTCTTACAAATTTAATAAAATTGATTTAGAGGTAGAAATCAGACAGAACAATTAGCTTCAATTAGAAACTCTCCAAAATTAGGTTAATTAATTGAATATTAAGTTATGAGGAATAAGGACATTTTAAAACATCTGCAAAGCATTTGAATTATATGATTGGTTTATATTTAAAAAGCACATGTTTGGGGGAACTTTGTAATAACTAACTTTCGGAAAAGAATCTTTCTTCCACATGTAAATTTTCTTCTTTGTATATTAAATATTTGTAAATGTGCTCAAAATATATTCCTCATCAATTTAAAGGATTACTTTTATTGTATATTAATTACTGTTTCCAAAACTAATATTTCAGGGAACACTGTTCCTTCAGGGTGCAAATAAGTACCATAAAAGTGCTCTATATTCAGTTAAGTTCAGAGAGTGTGGGTTATTTAGAATTAAAAAGGATTTTTTGTATAAGACTACTCAGGACTTTTATTATGCAGATGTGCATTTTTTTCTCTCCGAGAAGAGGGTAAGGTACAAAGCACCTATTAACATCCACCAGACCCAGTGTTCTGTGAAACATGGCTTGGAAAGTGTTCTGTACATTCTTTACTAGAATTCTTAAAACAAACTAATCATATTTAGAAATGGAAGTGAACCTAGAGGCTATCTATTACAACTTCCATTCAGAAAATTATTTCAACAGCAACTCTGACAAATGGTCTTCCAAATTTGGTTTTAAGGCTTTATATCATGGTACCACATTCCATGTCAATCCTATCTATTCTTAATAAGCTCTTCCATTTATTAAGCCCACATATGATTCATTGGTCCTCACTCTGTTTGCTCCTTCTTCTACATGACGATTCTTCAAATATTTGAAGAAAGCTTACATGTCCTCTACTAGATCCTTTCTTCTTCTAGATAAGCAAACCTCATTCTTACGAATGTATGACATATAAAGGAGCTGTCAGACCCCTCATTATATCAAGTGTCTTTCCCTGTGTGCACTAGAAGTAGGCAACTAAACGTGAAGAGGCAACTCTTCCTACTTTTTATAGAAGCATATTGTTGGCTGTTATCAAGCTTACTTATGGTTAAGAAAAATCACGACTATAGCCAAACAAGATTTTCCCATCTGTACTTACATGGTTAACTATTTGCAGTTAAGTTTTGTGGGTAATCCTTTCTCATTTTAATCAAGAGAACCCTATACTATAGAATACCTTAAAAGGCAACTTTCTATCCCTCTGCCATGATCAAATTATTTGTGAGCTACAAAAAGACATATATTTCTACATCTAAAATAGCTTATTCTTGGTGCTAGATTGTTGTTTGCCAACTTTATACTTATAAAAGAAAACAAAATACATACATGCATAGATACGTGTATTTTTGTGTATATACATATATACATATGTATATTTTGTACTTTAAACAAGAAGGAAGAAATAAACAAGTAATGAAATTCCTATTGTGAAAACTTAAGTTCTAAAGTTTAATTTGGTTTTCTCTTTCCCTCTTGCCCCCACCTAAAAATAAGAAGTCTGATTTTTAATTCATGATAGGAGAACAATAGAGTTAGGGATTGAAGCAGTATAGTGTTACCTTATTTCTAAGACTGAAGGGGAAACAAAACAAAAACCAACATGAAACATTTACGTTGGATAAGAGCCAACATATCTGCAAAAGCCACAAAGATTTGCCCAACAACGAATCACTGAATAATTATTTCTTTCATGTCCTTATAAATTGTCCTTTTGGAAAAAAAGAGAAAAGAGTTAATGAGATTGTGGTGTTTCAAGAGTGGTGCAAAAACAATGTAGGTAAACGCGTAGAGAAATTAGTTCTGAAGTGTGGGATAATTGTAGAGGGCCCTGGGCAAAAAACAAAACATAGATGTGCAGGAGTCATAGCACATCTTGTCTTCACTTGTCTTTGTTAGTGCAAGTGAAAAGGTTAATGCCGTTCAGTTCCATCAACACAGAGTGAGGAACTGTGGCACCTTTGAATTCTAAAGTTACCCACAGTGCAACCGATTTAATTCCTGTGAGAATGGTACTATTTACAAGTTTGCTCAGGAATATGAATGCCAATTAACCATGTGCTCCTGCTCCCGTACAGTGTCTCTCTCTCTCCTTTAAAACTGTTTTTTTTTTTTTGTTATTGAGAAATTGTTTTTAAAAATCATTATTACATGGAAAGATTCACTGTTACTTGAAGCTATCCTTTGATGGAAAGAAAAATTCTCAAATGCGTGCTGGCCCAAAGCATTAAGTCTTCTCTAGGATCAAGATCATATCAGATATTACATTATCACATGCATCCTTAAAATCTAAAACCTCAGAAAGTCTTTGGCATTTTGGAGTTTTCTGCCCCAAAATATTGTGGCTAGTAATTGCATTACTAGCTTCCAATATTCATATATAACTTGCCATTTTTAGATATCAAGACACCTATATGTATATGTAATATGTTTATGTATGTGCAGTGTTATTCCAGACATTCAGCCATTAGGCAACAGCTTTATTCACCCTTCTTGCTTCATTTCCCTACACCCTTCCCCCTTGCTGAATATCACCCAGTCCACTTTCAAAACACCTCTCCACACACCTTCCCAATCCATTATTACTATTCAGTTCCTACCACTACCATCCTCCTCATACTCATTTTGCTTCTCTTCTCTCATTCAATTAAAGGCTGATCTCAGATTTGGGGAGGAAATTCCCTGATGTACTTAGGGATGGAGGAAGGAACCACACCAGGAATTAGATTGAGAACAAGGTTATCTTTCCAGATTGATGGTTATGAAATATAAACCACCACAGGTCAAAGCCAGAGTTCATGGACCTGAATGCTCCATTAATGATGCGCAGCAGAATTTGGATGTGGCTGAAGCTGGACCTAACAAACAACATAGGTGGGACCACTCTGAAGACGTCACTCAGTAGAAGGGATTGAAGGCAAAAGGAGCAGCATGTTCAGTGCTTGCTAAAGATAATGGTACAATAATAATGTATCTTTATCACATTCTTGTAATATGTCATACTTTTTGGTATGGCTTTGTTATATGTCATACTTTTTTAAAGATTTTATTTGTTATTTATTTGAAAGAGAGAAAGAGAGCATGAGTGGGTGGTGGAGGGAGCAGAGCCAGGAGCCTGTTGGGGGGGCTTGATCCCAGCACCTTGAGGTCCTGACTCTGAGCCAAAGGCAGAGACACTTAACCAACTGAGCCACCCAGGTGCCCCATATGTCATACACTTTAAAATAGAATATGCAAACATTTAGTTTCATTGGTGTGAATTTTAAACACTTATATAAAATTCAAGTATTCACTCTAGCATTTCCATTTTAGCAACAATATACAAAATAAATATCTCAGTGCTGTCATTTGCTTTGGTTTTGTACCTATTAATATTGAGAATGTGATATGGTCTCTTTGTTTGTAGTAAATTTCTTATTGATTTCCGTTTTTCTCATTATAACAGCCACTTAACTGAGCACCATTCTGGTCTCTCTTATCTTTCTCTCTGATCGTTCATTCACCAACCAATGTTTTGGTTCTTCTTGCCCACCTCCTTGAACAGGTCATTCTGTTTTTCTCTACCAGTTTCCTGCAGTCTCCAGCCAGAATATAAGCTTATGTTAGAATATAAAGGCTACAAACCTGTATTACTGTTTTTAAAGTAATATATAAGAAATGCAGCATAGGGGCCTCTCGGTGGCTCACAAGGTTAAGCATCTGCCTTCAGCTCAGGCCATGATCTCAGGGTCCTGGAATCGAGTCCCACATCATCCAACTCCCTGCTCAGTGGGGAACCTGCTTCTCCTTCTCCTGCTGCCACTCCCCCTGCTTATGCTCTCTCTCCCTCTCTCTCGGTCAAAAAAAGAGGAAAAAATGCAGCACAATTTATTAGGTCTTTTTTGGAGGGAGGGGTTGTGACACCCAGAATATTGTTTTTCTTCTTTAGTATGTAAAGACTCTAAACCAGAAAAAAGTCTTTATATACTAAGGAAGAAAAAAATAGAGAGAGACAGCATCACTGGGATTTGCCCTGGAGCAAGTTTTCTCTACTTTCTTCATACTAAACATGTAGTTCCATGTCAGCAGAGGCCACAGAAGTTAGTGGGCACAAACAGCAGATTGCACACCCACGTGGGCAGTTCACCTCACACCTCACCGTAGACCCACGTTAGTGTCACTTAATCAGAGGAGTCACAGAAGAGTCTGGGGATGCATGTCTAAGCTAGGAAATAACAAACATGGCTAAGATGACTGTGAAGGTAATGAGGATTATCTTTCCTCTTATCAATGACACAAATGAGGTGAATGGACATTTAAAAACTGATATGACCCAAGGATTTTCAGTATCACTGACTAGCCTATGTAATGCTAATTATAAGTTATTTTGATTTTTTTTCTGTTAATTAAATTTCTTTCTAAAATAATAGAAGAATTTGTTTCACGTAACAGATATTTTCTTGAATTACAGGGAAAAAATGTCCTAGAAAGGCGGTATTCCAAATGACTAGGATATTTTTACAAGGATGCCATTATATGAGTAGCTTAGATGTACTCTTTAGCAAAGGTTTCATCAGTTTTTTTTCTGAATGAATTAATCAGTGTAACTGTGAGGCTGCAACCTAGAGGAAATCTCAACAGAACATTTTCTTTTAAGATGTTCTTTATTTATCTGACAGAGAGAAGGCATAAGCAGGCAGAGGGAGAGGAAGAAGCAGACCCCCCACTGAGCAGGGAGCCCTGATGCAGTTGGATCCCAGGACCCTGTGATCATGACCTGAACTGAAAGCAGATGCTTTACTGACTAAGCCACCCAGCCACCTCTCAACAGAACATTTTGTAGTGGATGTATATATGTATACTTGTAGGTGAGAAAGAGAAAAGGATTAGGAGAGGTATTAAAATGTCGTTAGTGCATTATTTTAGAAACAAGACGAAAAGATAAAGACTAGCAGATGCATTTTTCAGGCCTTGGGAGAACAACCTCTACCTCTTATCCACCTTTAGTGGTGATCTTACCGGAATCATCTTGATACTTGGTCCTTTCTTATTCTTGAGCCCTGCTGGTTGGTTCATGGTATCTTTAAACTGTCTTCCAACCGTCTGGACTATAGATAATGTAATTAAAAACAACAGCAACAAGAGGACTTTATGGAAAAGGGAGAATTGAAGTGGGATGGGGAAAAACCAGAGGAGTGGGGACTCTGGGGAGCTCACTTTGTCACACCGTCTCTGCAATTTTCAAATGGAATCTGTTTGTCCTGAAATTTGATAAGCCAGAAAATCCCTACTAGGGTTATAATGTCCTGGAGCATTAAGTGTACTTTCTAACAAGAATTCTGATTTGAGCATGATTGAGAAATTTTGAAAGCTTCTTGCTACTTTAACAATGTAGTTAGAAATACTCACTAGGCTTTTAGGGATAGTGTCTCAGAGACTCAGGGGAAATTGAAGAGAACAGCCTGGACCTTTATTACTATAGGGAACATTATATCATTAGAAAAGGAATTTAAGAATCACCTTTGATTCTTCCTCTCAAGTGAATTAATAAATATTCCAGTAGATAGTCATCCCCATATTAACACTTAATATCTTAGTTGTCAAGAGGTAAGGTTCTAGAGCCATCTTCCTGGTTCTGCATCCTGGCAACATGACTGTCTTCCTCTGTAACCTGGGGTCGATTACATACCTTTCTGGACCGTAATGTTTTCATCAGTATAATGAAGATAATAGCACTTGCCTCTTAGGTCTATTATGAGAATTACATAAGTTAACACCTATTAAGAGCTTAGACATAAAGTTAAGTACTCAATAAATGCTCATTATATTTTTCCATTCACAGATAATGAATAATTCAAAAATAATAAATATATTATCTTTCCATAATATGGACAGAGAAAACATGTTGGTACCACACTGCTATCTTCAACATACAACTTTTCTGAACTTCAATTCATATTTGGACAGGCCCTAATGGTGGGATGGTGGGAATACTTATATCATAAATATATTTTGACTATTAAATATATAATCATTTTCTTCCAGAGTATTTCAACATTTTGGACCTTTCTTTGCAAGATTCTAGTACATTTTTGAGGATATTATTATATACAAGTTCACATGTATATTGATTCTGAGCATATGGCCTAACTCTCATAGATAAGTATAGTCCTTTTATCAAATACCAAAGTTGAAGAAACTGGCATCTCAGGGCACCTAATGAATCCTGATTAGCATAACTCGAGAAAATAGAGGAACAGAAGCAGATCATGCAAAGAATGTCATGGAAGTCACATCAATTCTGGAAAAAGAATTTTAAAAGTTATCAGGTGTCCCTGAAGAAAAGCTGACAGGCTCAGGGCAACCAGGAAAGAGAAGGAAAGACTAGCAGGAAATAAGATTCAGTAAAGAATTCTTAATCTAGGGATGCCTGGGTGGCCCAGTTGGTTGAGCAGCTGCCTTCGGCTCAGGTCATGATCCCAGGGTCCTGGAATCGAGTCCCATATCGGGCTCCTTGCTCAGCGGGGAGCCTGCTTCTCCCTCTGCCTCTGCCTGCCTGGTTGTTCTCTCTCTCTCTCTTTCTCTCTCTCTGACAAATAAATAAATAAAATCTTTGGAAAAAAAAAGAATTCTTAATCTAGACCCTTCCAATTCTAAAACGTTCAATTTGCCAACATGGAAAGTAACACAGATGTTAATTGTAGATTTTAAAGACTTTGCCAGCAGCAACAATGTATAGTTATTAATATAGACCTCATCCCCTGCCAAAATCTATACAGATAGTCAAAGGCCAACGCAAAACTAGGACAAACAAAAACTCCCTACCTTGAACCAGTCTTTAACTTAAGCCAAGCTTCTTTGGAGTGTAATGAATAGTCCTTGGTTTCCCTTTTATATTTTCATTTACACCTCCTCCTGCGAAGAGACATCTGCCCCCACCCTCTTTTGAAACTTCTCATTTTGAGGTCACTTAATGATTACTTCATTGCAAAATCAAGTCAATGATCTATTTTTCTTTCTTTTTGCACATATTTACTAAAGCTTTCTACCACATTTAACACAATCTAAAAATCCCATTATCCAATTTCCATAAAATCCTTTTACTTATTTTCCAACACTTCTGGCATCTTCTGACCATTTATTTTCTGGTTTCTTCACGAATTCTACTCTTCCCGATCCAGTGACACCCTGATTTCTCCCTCTACATCCTTTTCCTGACTAATCTCATCCACTCTGATGACATTGCCCATATACACTTAAGTACTTCAATTATCCAAATCAGAGATCAGCAAAGTATAGCCTATAGACTGCCTTTGGCTAGCCACTTGGTTGTTTTTTGTTTTGTTTTGTTTTTGTTTGTCTGTTATTTTTTTATTAGCATATAATGTATTATTTGCCCCAGGGGTACATGTCTGTGAATCGTCAGGCTTACACATTTCACAGCACTCACCATAGCGCATACCCTCCCCAATGTCCATAGCCACTTGTTTTTGTAAATATTTTACAAGTATTTTACAAATATTTTCTATAGCTGTTTTCATGCCACAAAGGAAGATGCAACCAAGAACATATGGCCCTCAAAGCGAAAAATACTTACTATTTGGCCCTTTACAGACTTTAAACAAACAAACAAGCAAACAAACAGCCAACATCTGATCTAGCCCTTAAAATAAAATTTTTAGTCTACTATATCTAATTATGTGAAGGAAATATATACTTTGATGTACTGAAATTAGCTAAATCCAGATGTTCAATCTCCTCCTCTTTACTTTTTCTCTTATTGGGAAATCTGGGAATCATTCTAGCTGCTCTTTCCTTCACCTCATATCACACTGATCACTGAGCTCTGATTACTACCATTCCTGTTTGTCTTCTCAAATATGGGAAAGCCCAGTGTCTGTACTGGGGGATGGGAATTGGCTGCGGTGGGATATACTCCCATAGCAAATATAGTAAGATTAATGCCTAAGTTTGGGATATCAGCTTCCTGGGAGAGGAAAGAAAACCTTTGCAGAAGAAGTGACATCTGAAATAAATTTTAAAAGATGAGAAAGAAGTTGTCAGTAAGTGTGGTACATTTTAGGCATGCCTACGTAGGCTAGAATTAAAGGAAGAGCAACATATTTTTTGGGAAATGGCAAGCATTCTGTTAGATTGAAATAAGAGTTGAATGGGCTGTTTGCAAAAATGAAGACCGAGGACATCTAAGTCTGGATATGAAAGGTTTTTTTTTTCTTTTTTTTTTTAACTCCATGTGTAAGTAATTAGACTTCAAAATAAAAATAATAAGAAGCCTAATTCTCAAACAGAGGAGAAACATATGATTGGCATTTATAAAAGCAATTTATAGTGACAGATTAGATGGTAAGCATGTCACATAGTGAGGAAAAACAGACAAAATTTAGGAACCCAGTGCAGTCATCTATTAAGAGAAGTTACTTGTTTAAATTAAGTCAGTGTCGGTAGAAGCAGATAGAAGGAGTCAAATTCAAGAAATAATTCTGAGGTAAAAATATAGGATTTGTGGTCTGCTGAGCTGCAAGGGAGTAGTGGCAGGAGGAGAAGAAGATGGGTAGAGGGCAAATCAGACAGGTCTAGCAAAGCTGACAGAGCAGGGAATGGTGCTATTAACCAAGAAATTAACCTTCCACAGAAGGAAGAAAAGATTTCAGTGGGCAAGAGAATTAGCTTGCTTGGTTCTGTGTTAAACCTGAAATGCCTACAAGACAATCAAGATGACCTATAAAATGTCTAGGAAACAACTGAAAATGCTAGAACGAAACGTAAGGAAACTTACCTACAGCCTGAGAAGTTTTAGGCAGCAAACTTGAAGACAAATTTAACCTGCCACTAGATTGTCCGTTTCTGAAAACCTAGCTTAAGTATTTTTTAGATAAAACACATATTCTTAACAGATCCTTTGTCAAAATGCTAAGCTGTTGTAAAAGTAAATATTAAATGTTGATTCACACCAATATGTTTTCTCGAATTATTTTACTGATGGGCTTTAGTTATTTAGAGAAATCTTTAAAAACACAGGATCTAGAGCACAGAGCATGACAGATAAAGAAAAAAGTCAGAAACAGGAGGTACTAGTACACAATATGAATAAGTATGGTAGCACTCCAAAGCAGAGAGGCTGGGTATGGCCAAGGAAAGGGGAAGAGGAGCAGAAAAATAGGAAGAAGTCAGAGAAAAGTAGAAAGCAAAGGAAGACAAAGACTACTTATTTCCCAGTTGGACTGGCTCTCGGAATGTATCAAGTGTTCTTTTTTTTTTTTTTTAAAGATTTTATTTATTTATTTGACAGAGAGAGCACGCACGAGATCACAAGTAGGCAGACGCAGGCAGAGAGAGAGGGGGAAGCAGGCTCCCTGCTGAGCAGAGAGCCTGATGTGGGGCTGGATCCCAGGACCCTGAGGTCATGACCTGAGATCCCAGGACCCTGAGGTCATGACCTGAGCCGAAGGCAGAGGTTTTAACCCACTAAGCCACCTAGGCGCCCCTGTATCAAGTGTTCTTATATTTTATTTTAATTATTGCTCCCCTTTTAAAAAGCCTTAGAATGACAGCATGTGATAACGCTTGAGTTTCAATTAAACTTTCAGAAATTGAAAACTAACCAGCTCAATTCTCTTATTCTTTCACTTTTATGACAAAAATATTTAAAAATGGACTTCTAAAAGGGAAATGTTCTTTGGTAGTTTTAAATAATACAGAAGGATCTCTAAATATTGCCTATAATACACAGTTCATTGCATTTTAGCTTTTTACGAATGCTTTAAAAATCCCATCTATCCTAGCTATTTTTTCTTAATAACTTTTTCTATATATGCATTTTCTTCAGCCTTTAAAAGATTAGGAAAGGTTTATATAGTAACTATTTGATTGCATCAGTCCATGTTTCCTGAATCCCCGACAGATATTTTAATGTTCAAATTGTAAGGCAACACTATGTGATTGCATGTTAAAAAAAAAAAAAAGTGTTTTGTTTTGTTTTGTTTTTACTACCCTCCAGGCTTAAAATGCTTTCTTCCATTGGTATGACTAAAAATATAATATTGGTAAAAATAAGCATATGTTTGACCTTTATTTGAGATTACTACATTGGGGGGTAATGTAGGAAAATACTAAAGAAAAGTAATCTTGTAAAGGATAAATCAGATGAATATTAACGAGAATAAAATTTATATTTTTTCAATTTTACCTCCTCATTGCTTTGTATGCAAATTACTTTCTATTTCTATTTCTACAATTTATTTATCAGTAGAGATTTATTAAAATCTGACTCCTGATTTATTTCATTAAGACTTACAAAACACGTGTGACAAGTGTGTGTAGAGTTGTGTATATGCATATGTTTGAACTGTATACTTACACGTATATGTGTTTGTGTGTATATATGTGTATGTTGCCTGAAAGCAATAAAGAAAAATGTAGTTTATAATTTAAGACTAAAAACTTATGATAAAATCCAATTTTTTCTTGGTAAAGCATTACTTATTAAAATATATAAAAACAATGTATTTCTTACTCTATTTTCCAAGAATATTTTTTGTGATTATTGTGATTTTACCGCATTCTAAGACACTGAAATGCCTTGTAAATCATTAATTGTATATCATGATACTGCTGCCTTATTTTAGTAAAGCTAAGGGGTACTTTTGTTTCAGATTCTGATATCTTTTATATCGAGATATGTGTTACAATTGGCATCTTTAACAGCATTTTTTTTCTCAGTGATACATAAAATGATAGTGTATCTAACAGTATTGCTGTCAAATTCAATAGAATATGGCATTAGTATATTTCATTTCTTTAAAAATAGAGAAAACAATGTGATATAGTAACAGTTAACAGAGTATCCATCTTTCACTATCCATAAATAGGAGTTTAAATATAATGGTTTCCATCTAAGTTTGTGTAAACCTTGCAAGAACTATTTATGCAACCAATTTCAAAAGATTTTTCTAAGGCAATAGTTTACATAACATGGA